>OW240912.1:295045361-295102905 GCA_933207985.1 Pelobates cultripes
GGGCCAGGGGGGAGGACCTTAGGTCCCCCCCTTATTCCAATTTAGGGCCCCCACCCACAGCTCAGGGGTGGGGGCCGGGGGGGAGGACATTAGGTCCCCCCCCCCTTTTTAGTATTTAGGGCCCCCACCCGCCGCTCAAGGGTGGGGGCCGGGGGGAGGACCTTAGGTCCCCCCCCTTTTTAGTATTTAGGGCCCCCACCCGCCGCTCAGGGGTGGGGGCCAGGGGGGAGGACCTTAGGTCCCCCCCTTATTCCAATTTAGGGCCCCCACCCACCGCTCAGGGGTGGGGGCCAGGGGGAGGACCTTAGGTCCCCCCCTTATTCCAATTTAGGGCCCCCACCCACCGCTCAGGGGTGGGGGCCAGGGGGGAGGACAGTAGGTCCCCCCCCTCATTATTTTTATGGCCCCCACCCACCGCGCAGGGGTGGGGGCCGGGGGGGAGGACAGTAGGGCCTCCCCCCCATTGTAATTAATGGCCCCCACCCGTTGCACAGGGGTGGGAGCCAATAGTTTTTGTTTTGTTTTGTTTTGTTTTTTTTACAGTGAGCAGCCACTGGCTGCTCACTGCTTACTAGACATGCCCCTACTCGCTGCATAGCGAGTAGGGGCAGATCATTTACTAATACTAAGTAATCTTTACTTAGTATTAGTAAATGTGGCTGAAAGACCAATTTAGGTCTTTCAGCCTTTTAGTAGATAACTCCCTAATACCGTGGGAATTAGGGAGTTATCTACTAAGCTGCTGCAAGATGCAGCCGCGGATCGGAGTTTGCATGCCACAGTCCAGGTGTTAGTCCCCTTGAAACATCTTGTGTGTTTTAAAATTCGCCTGTCTATTGAAGTCTATGGCGGTTCGCCCGGTTCGCGGGTTCGCGAACATTTGCCGAAATTCGCGTTCGCCGTTCGCGAACCGAAAATCTTATGTTCGCGACATCACTATTTTGGTCCCTATGGCAGCACCATTGCAGAGAAATGCATGTTCCGGTCTTCCTCCAAATCCATTTTTTTTCCAATTATGTAACACAGGCAATTATAGATCCTCACCAAATCTTAATACACTACTCAATGGAATTTCATGTTATTATTATATTAAATCAATAGTGTTTATTCAAAGAAAAAAAGTCAGTGATGAAGGCCACGTTAGAATACAGCACTTTTTTAATTGCTGTTTTATGATATGCTATATGCTTATAGATGTTACACATTAGAACAGAATGCAGTTCACATTGATCTGACATCATTTTGAGCATTTAATTTATGTATTGAAACCATATATATTCTTTGTCACAGTGACATCTAGTGGTCATTCCTACTATTTGTTCAGAATTTAATTTTATATTGGTGGTGATATCATTTCTGAATTCAGTTGATTTATTTTCTGAATAACAGCATACTAGTAAAGACAGTTCACATACAACAAAGCAATAGAAGATTACAAACACTCTCAATTTGTTTAATGAATTTCCATGTATGAATATAACCCCTCATGACTGATGACATGCCAGAACAGTCATGGTACAATTGGTTTTGTTTAACGAGCTAATTATTGAAGTATAAGAAAAACAAATATGGGTGGATGAGTGGAGTGTGCAGTGTCAAATTATTGCAGGCTAGCCTATGTCCTAAGGGCGCTCCCAAACTTTTACAAACATAAGAAAAAATGTAGAGAGAATATCAATATAAATAAACAGGGCACCACAGTCACAATATAGTTACTAATTCTGTATGGAATGCTCTCCAATGCAGAGAAAAAGAGAGAACAATTTGTAAAACAAATGTACAGTTTATTATTAAAATATTAAAATATTTGTGTTTTAAGCAATGGCACAAATAGAAATGTGCAACAATTGCAAACAACCTAAATAGGTTAAGAACCCTATTGAGTAGAAGCTGACACCAACTACCTTAACAGCACAAAGTCCATAGTACACAGTTTGTAAAGTAAAAGTGCAAAGTTATTCAAGTAAGAGGTAGTGAGCAAAGGTGCTTCAATTGCCGCTTACACCAAATATCAGGGTCTTCTTAACAGTGCCCTATGTTTCGTCAATCCGACTTCCTCAGGAACTTCTATCTTAATTTCCAGTCTGTGCGTCTTGTTAAAATACTGGGCATGCGCGAATTTCTCTGTGTCACCACCTCTCCAATAAGGGGTAACGACATCTATTCCAATACATAAAAAATCATGAAAATCAAATACTTTACAGATTATGCAATGTGTATGAATGCTATGTTTTAAGTTATTTTTGTTAATACCATTGAAATGTTCCAATATCCGTACATGCAATTTTCTGATAGTACTTCCGACATATTGGACACAACATTTGCACTGTAATAAATACACTAATATAATGACAGTTAATAAAATGCTTGATTTTAAAAACCTCTCCCGTAACAAAGCTTTTGAATTGTATTGTTTTGTTTGCTTGGAATTTACATGAACTGCATCTCCTGCATTTAAAAAAATCATTTTGGCTTTTCTACTAAAAAATGAAAATACTCTTCAGGGTTTTTTCTTTTTTCAGGTAAAACACTAGGAGCTAAAATACTTTTCAAATTGTTAGTTTTCTTATAGATCACTCTTGGTTTGTGAGGTAAAAAAATGTTCAAGTATTTATCCTGCATTAAAATTGGCCAGGTGCCCAGGGTATGAACCCTTGAGTGCTGGCCACAGCTTTGACAGAGAGCACTAATCTGTGACAAAAAGTTAATTCAAGGTTATGGGAGAATGTGAGATAGTCCTTACGCAGTATGTCCTGGAAATCCTGTCCAGCAGTTAACAGTCTGCAACAGCATGTCTCCATTCAGTAGCACAGTGCAGTAAAAATACAGTATGGGGCTTATCCCTTGAGTGCAGGCCACAGTCTTGATGGAGAGGACAAATCCATGCTCTAATAGGTAATCCAAGGTTATGGGTGAAATCCCTTTAAACAACTTATATAAATGGCCTAATTCAACATTAACTTGCAACCCCCCCCAGTAAGACCCCAAAGCCCCTCAAGCCCCAGAGAAGCAAGAACAAGGAGGGGAGAGGGTAGAAACCAAGAATAAGGTAGTAACACAATAAATAACATGGAAAAAAACACAGATGTACATAGTACAGAAGCACAGCAAGAACAAACAGCAACGTATATAAAAAATAATTTTAAAAAAACTCAAAAAAGGCAATAGAAACTTAAATGAATGGAGAAGAGTAATACTCTGACCTGTCTGCTTGGTGGAGCAGCAAAGAAAGAGGAAGTGATTAGGTCATTATAACTCATGTACATCCTACTCTCTTGTGATTGGTTCTTTTTTTTTCTAAGTGTTTCTTTGCTGCTGTGGAGCTAGATTATGCAAAAAACTCACCTCCTGTCATGTTGTAAAAGTTATTAGTACACTAAAGCCAGCATAATCTTCAATTTTCTTCAAGTATGTATCCTGCATGAAAAAAATTCTTAATAGATTAGGTGTTAGCTGCTACCCAATAAGGTTTGCAATTATTGCACATTTATATTTATGCCATAACTTAATACACAAATACTTTAATTATAAACTGTACATCTGTTTTATTTATTGTGCTCTCCTTTTCTCTGCATTGGAGAGCATTCCATACGGAATTGGTAACTATATAGTGACTGTGGCGCCCTGTTTATTTGTAAAGATACTATCTCTACATTTTTTCTTATAAGTATTGAAGTGTGACTTAATAATAGTAATGACTAATTTTACTACTAGTATTATTATTATTATTATTACTAATAATATTTTGTGAAATGTCACTAGTTCTTGTCAGCTTGTCATATGTATTAATATGCTGTTGTTTTAGAGGGGCAATGTTTTAAAAACAATACCAGGAAGTATTACTTCACTGAGAGGGTAGTGGGTGCATGGAATAGCCTTCAAGCTGATGTGGTAGAGCTTAACACAGTGAGAGAGTTTAAGCATCCTAGGCTATCCTATGTATAAGATAAGGCCAGGGACTAAAGAAAGTATTTAGAAAACTGGGCAGACTAGATGGGCCTAGAATGTGCTGTCACATTCTATATTTCTATGTTGTTTATAATCTTGTTCTACTAATAAATGCTGAAATCAAAATCAAAAGGTATCTTATTTTTTTTATTTCCATTTCTTTTAACAATGTTTTTCTGTTTCAGTGAAGTGAATTGGTAAAGTCACATTCAAGTTCAACTTGTGTGAGTTAATTAAAACAACTACCTTTAGCTGACACATTTTTATCTTATAGTTAATTTTGGAAAGCAGCCAATCCCAATCACATCTCATTCACAGTAAATCGCAGTATCAATGAATCAGAAGTAGGCCATCTAAAGGGAATTACTACTGCAATAACTTACTTTGGAGAAGAAATTCAGCTGAAAACAAGGTAGGATACTTTGAAATAAGGGTATATGTGCATAATTTCCTTTTTTGCTATTTTATATTGCGCACTCAAGGCATCATATCCACTTCAGCGTGCTGTAATGGTTATGGTGCCAGCAGTCTCCATGTGCTATCTGTTTGTAAAATAGCTTCTCAATACAACTAAAGAGGAAGTTTTCATTCTGCATTAGCTATATGAGCATTCATTGACTAAAAGCCTCAGCTCCAAATAGCCTATTATTTTTCCATTTTATTGGCATGTTACTTTTTGTAAACAGTGTTTTTTGTTTTTATTTATATTCACAGGATTACAAAACCAGAAAGTATAAACTTTGGTAATATATATATATATATATATATATATATATATATATATATATATATATATATATATATATATATATATTTATATATCAGCACATAAGAGAGTGTAAACAAGTTCTAAAAGATTTGCTACAATAACATTCTAATAGAAATGGTAAAGACTTCATTAGACCTGTACAAAAATGTATTCCAGTTCATGCTTTAAGAACAGCAGGGTACACCCCTTGGATTGCCAAGGTCTTTGTGTGACAGTTGGAAACTTTTTGATGTATTACTGAGAAATCAGCTAGTGAAGTGGATATAAGGGACTGCATAAAAGGCTGACTGAAATCCATGATCCAGAATTTCACTGATATTTTTAGACAGTTGCTGTGCCTAGTTTGCATTTGGGAACGTATGGCAGCCCAGAAATGAAAATTATCCTCATCATGGCATACCATTTGAAAAAGTAGACATCCCAGGGTATATTTAAAATGGGGTATGCCCAGTCTTTTGTAGTAGCCACTTGGGCCCAAACCCTAGCCAAAGTTAGTGTTTAGATTTTTTTTTTGCATTTTTACTACTGTACCCCCCCATGTATAGGTTTTATGGGGTTTTGAAAAGTTACATGGTCAAATATTCAGCTTGTCCATTTATGTTTTCACACATTGAAATTTAGCAAAGTGATTTTCTTGGCCTATTTTGCCTTTATGAGAGTATGGCAGCCTGGGTAATAACATTTCCACTATTATGGCATACCAATTTCAAAAGTAGGCAACTCAGAGTATTCCAAAGGGTGCATGTTAAGATGTTTGGTCTAACCACTTTCTCAGAAATGAAGGGCCCACATAGCGGTTATAGTTTTGTTTGTGCTTTTTCACACACATGAACTCACTTTTCAAAGGACATTTCATATTTCTGAATTTGGGTTTTTGTAACAAAGCCTCACCATTTTTATTTAACATTGTCTCCTGAATATAACAGTGCCCCCATGTACCAGATTTTCAGATTTTTTGGGGAAGTCACAGGGACAAAATTATTAGATGTCCATTTCAAAGTTGGAAATTTGGCAAAGTGATTTTCTGGGCCTATCTCACCTTTGAGAAAGTATGGCAGCATGGGTAATAACATTTCCACTGTTTCAAAAGTAGGCAACTAGATATTAGTTAGTGCAATAGAGCCTTGGTATTTTGATGACACATTGTATCATGAATATAATAGTACCCCCATGTACCATTATTTCAGATTTTTTTCGAAGTTTCACAAGGTGAAATATATTAGATACAAAAAGAGAAGTCCTGCGCTCACTCCCATCACTACTGGGCCGGCAGCAATGACAACATTACACATAAGCCCCAATATATAGTAAAAACCAAAGAAAAGAAAAAGTTACCCGTGCTCTCTCCTTAAAGGACCACTCTAGGCACCCAGACCACTTCAGCTTAATGAAGTGGTCTGGGTGCCAGGTCCTTCTAGGGTTAACCCATTTTTTTAATAAACATAGCAGTTTCAGGTTAAGCCTTGATTTTCACAGTGAGAGCACGCCAGCGTCCATAGGAAAGCATTGTAAATGCTTTCCTATGCGACCGGCTGAATGCGCGCGAAGCTCTTGCCGCGCGTGCGCATTCAGCTGACGGGGCGGAACGGAGGAGGAGAGAAGGAGGAGAGCTCTCCGCCCAGCGCTGGAAAAAGGTAAGTTTAAACCCCTTTCCCCTTTCCAGAGCCGGGCGGGAGGTGGTCCCTGAGATTGCAATTTTCTTGTACCAGGTCCTAGTTTTTTGGTGCACCAGATAGGGCTCTATGCATTGGTCAGCCAAGTGTACTCCCCCCGTAAACTTGCTGTAGTCTACAATGTACTTCGGCTTTCCAGATGCTCAGTGCTACCTCTCACAGACACTGGCACTGTACTTTCATTGTACATTGTAGACAGCATGTATACATCCTTCCTATCTGTGAAGCGAAGGGCAAGAGACTCATCCTGGCGGAGAGCTGAAGAGGAACCTCTACTTCTGCCCCTTGCCAAGGTTTGGGGGAAACTCCTGCAATTCTTCCTCACTGTGCCACTGGCTAGGGTTTCAAAGCAAAAAACATTTTAAAATAATTCTATACTGGTATAGTAGTTGTCAACCCATAGCCTGTATCCCTTAACAAGGGAAGGATTAGAGCCCAAACAATCTTGCCACTTATACCCACAGAATCAGGGCATGCTGGTGGGTCAAGATGGCTATCCTTCCTAAATGTGAAACGCTCATGTGTAACCAGTACAGGATTCACATAATTTATAAAATGTAATGCCATATCGGGACCGCTTAGATGGTATATATTGTTTAAAGAGTAGTCGACCTTTGAATTTCATTAGGGATTCGTCAATTGAAATATTTTTTTAGGGGACATACATTTCAGAAAATTTGTCTGACAGGAGTTCAAACAGTGGGTCATTTCTAGGGGGACACAGTGAGTTATCCTTAAAATTAAGGAATTACATCAGTTGCAGGTAACAATCCCTCTGCATAACCTCAGGGAAAAGAGGGGTAGCCAGGATGTGTTGCTTGTTCCACAAGGGCCTGATACTGGGCTTTTTAATTATACCCATTACTAGCGTTAAAGCCCAAAACCGCTTCATCTCTGCAACATCCGTGGGAATGCAGGGTGTGTATTAGTGTTGTGAATGCAGGGTGTGTGTTAGTGTGGTGAATGCAAAGTGTGTGTGTGTGTGTTTGGTAGTGTATGCATGTTGTTCAAATGCCCCCCCTCCCATCCCAACATTAAATGTAAAATCTGTTATTCCCCCCTCCCTGCTTCTTACCTGGTCCAGGAGGGGGGAGATTCCATCCCTGGTGGTCCGGTGGCATTGTGGGGCCCCCTGCACCCTTTACTTGCAGGGGGGGCCCAGTAGACTGCAGCAGTATGTTACAGCTCTTCCCTCTCTCTAACTCCCGCAAGTGTGACGTGCGTGTCGCGTGGAGCGTTGCCATGGTAATCCGTGGCAACACTCTGACGGCTGCAAGTCTCAATGGAGTTAGAGAGAGGGTAGAGCGGTAATGTGCTCCTGCAGTCTGCAAGGCCCCCCCTGCAAGTATAGGGAGCCGGGAGCCCGCGGCTGCACATATATATAGCAATCATTTCTATATATATGTGCAGAGGGAATGTGGGGCCCGGGACTGCCAAAGCAGTCCGGGCCCCCCAGGTCCGCCGGGCTTTTTTTTCCCTCACTGTACATATGTATGTATGTATATATATATATATATATATATATATATATATATATATATATATACAATACACCTACCATTATACAATACACCTACATATATATATATATATATATATATATATATATATATACATATATGTTACAATACACCTACCATTAAAATTATAGACTGATCATTTCTTTGTCAGTGGGCAAACGTTCAAAATCAGCAGAGGATCAAACACTTTTTTCCCTCACTGTATATATGTGATTTTGAACGTTTGCCCACTGACAAAGAAATGATCAGTCTATAATTTTAATGGTAGGTGTATTGTAACAATGAGAGACAGAATAACAAAAACATAAATCCAGAAAAACGCATGTCAAAAAAGTTATAAATTGATTTGCATGTCAATGAGTGAAATAAGTATTTATAAACAATTTTCAGTAATATGCTGCATTCAAGGTCTTTATAGTAAAAGTTCCAATTCTTTGGAATCTGCATCCAAGCAATGATACAATTCACTATACTTTGTGGTAAAAAAAATGCAGGAGAGTTCAACATTTCAGTCCCTTCCCAGGACTTTCCACTGGAGCATTGATCTTGTAAAGTATAACTTAAAACATTACATAAGCTTTACTTAATCAAGAAAAAGTGATCACTTTCAGTTACAGGTAAGTTCGGCATTCTAAAGGTGCTAGCATGCATGTGAGGCATTCCGAAAGTGCTGGTGCACATGTACAAGTTAAGCTCTGCCTCCACTGTGGTGAAATCATACGCTCGCATCATGGAATGACCCTCACAGGGTCCTTAAACATAAATGAGTTGCACTTTATATTCAAAGTATGGCGCTTTTTATATTTTTAAAGCTGTTATAAGGGAATACCGTAATTTTCTTTTCCTGGTCATATACCATGGCAGCACAACAATTGGTAGCTCCTCCCTATCACTAATTAGACAGAAACTAATTAAAATTAATTTCTAAGTACCACCTCCTATCCCCTCCTCTCTCAGTCTTGTTACTAGCAATATCCCATGGCGGGACCTTTTTGCTGCCAGGGCATATGACCAGGAAAAGAAAATTACAGTAAGTATGGATACATTTTCTCTTTTCCTGGCCATATCCATGGCAGCACAACAATGAGTAATACCCAAGCAATAACCAAAGCAGGGAAGAAGAAATAAAGAAATCAGACTCCAAAATATTATATGCAAAGTGTATTGGTACCACAAACCAAGTGACAAACACCAAAACTTCAGGAATCAAGATTTTCATACAGAAAGGACACGTTTAGCAAATTGGTCCGAATGACTGGCTCTGACATCCACCCGGTAATGTCTTATGAAAGTATTGGCAGAGGAACAAGTGGCAGCTCTACAAATAAGCTCCACAATCTTGTTCTGTTTCCCCGAAAGATGGATCGCTGTGAGGCCTGCAAGGTGTCTTTGAGACCATGACATCAATTGATGCATAAACACCATCATCCTGCAGCTCCTGGTGCCTCCCTGATGGTTGATGTAGGCTACTACCGCAGCATTGTCTGACCGTATCTTCACCCAACGGTGATGAATTAGGAAAGAGAAATAATTCAGGGCTTTGAGAACTGCAAAGAGTTCCAGGAAATTGGAAGGCAAGTTGTTCGTTGGGAACTTCCACTCCTCCTATGCGAAGTTGCGTTGACAATGGGCTCCGCAATCCCAATGGCTGGCATCCGTCATTACCACTATCCATGGAAGGTCTCCCAGAGGGAAGCCATTGGCTAAGTAGACTCTGTTGAGCCACCAGATCAGGAAATTGTGAACTGACTACGGAATCCTGATGGGCTGAAGCAGACTCTTCGAAGAGAATTGGAGGAGGAAATTTGCTTGAAAGCTCCTCATTCTCCATTGCGCCCACCTTGTTAGTCCTATCGTGGGGGACATGGAACCCAGAAGACTCATAGCCTTCTTCGCCGAAGTCACCTTGCATGCCAACATCTCTAAAACCTGTTTCCGTATTCTCAGGATCCTCTCTTGGGAGAGTTGAACCGTCCCTGCGGAAGTGTCGAACAGAGCACCCAGGTACGTCATGGACTGACTCTGGCAAAGATTGCTCTTTTTGACATTGATCCTCTAGCTGTGACGTTGTTGGAACTGAAGGCAAACGGTCACATGGCAGGACAAAGTATCCCTGTCGTCCGCCACAATCAGGATGTCGTCCAGATAATGGAAGATGGATATGCCCTGTTTTCTCAGCTCTGCAATGAGAACAACAAGTACTTTCATAATGGTCCTTGGAGCCGTGCTGAGACCAAAGAGCAAGGCTCTGATTTGGAAATGAGCCTCCCCTAAAATCAGGTATTTCTGATGCACCAGGGCTATAGGGATGTGGAAATAGGCATCCAACAAGTCTATGGACAACATCCACTGACTGGGAAAGACGGCCTTCACGATAGATTGAAGAGACTCCATCTTGAACCTGCGGATATGCAAGTATCGATTCAATCTGTGTAAATTTAGAATTCTCCACCCTCCTGAGGACTTTTCGGTCAGAAATAGGTGTGAATAGAAGCCGTGAGTCCTTTCTGACTCCGGGACTGATGCAATGACCCCTTTTCTTTGCAGAGAAGAAGTGAAGACCTGGAGAGCAAGCCATTTTACTTTGTCTCCAGGCCACTTTGTGATTTGGAAGGAACTAGAAGGGGGGTTTCTGCAAAATTGTTGTTTACGGCTTCCTCCATGCCACACGGAATTGGAGCAAGCGAGCTCCATCCCCACCTGACAGGGAGATGAACCCGTCACAGATTCCTGGGGTTCTTGGAGGATGGGGACCCTCGGGACTTGCCCTCGGGACTTGCCGGCTCTTGTGCCTCCAGGATTGATTTCTTCCATATTCCCTACCCGGTCTGTAGGATCTGCTATCACGAAATGGACCTTTGGACCTGTTGTCCTGAGGCAGAAAGGCCTTTTTACCTTTGGCGGCTCGCTTAATACAAATCCAAAGATTTCCTTTGGAGGAAGCATCAGCAGACCATGATCTGAGCCAAAGGACCTCACCAGATCCACTGCAGCCTCAGACGAGAAGTCAACAGCCAATTTCAAATCTTTCAGGCTGTCCAGTATGGAGGGACTGCTCCTGCCATTTTTAATATCCTCCTCCAAATTCTCCATCCAAACCTTTAGCACCATAGATACTGACATAAAGGACACAGCTGGCTGCAGGCCAGTACCTGAAGCCACATACGCTTTGGAAAGACTGAAATCCATCTTTCTGTCCATAGGGTCTTTGAAGGAACCTGCATCTTCAACAGGTAAAGTGGTATGTTTGGCCAATCTAACCAGGGCTGCGTCGAACTTGGGAGCGGAATCCCATGTCTCAGCGCCTGTGTTCTCAAAAGGAGTTGGGAAAATGTTCCTTTTGCAGAGGATTTTCTATCCACTCATCCTTGATGAGGTCTTTTATAGTCTCATGGACTGGAAAAGTCGCCCTCTTCCTCCTGAGGTCAGAGTAGTGGCTACTGGAGGTGGAAGGTTCCTCCTTAGAAGATTCCTTCAAACTGAGGGTCTTGCGGACACTAGATATCAAATGATCACCTTCTGCAGGTTCCAGGAAAACTGGAGCTGGGAGCACATCACCTCTGAAGAAGAACCCAGGTCTCTCAGGGTTTCCATATCCATACACTCCACATCAGAGACATCTGGAGAACACTTCAAAGGTTCCGAACACTGTGGCCGCTTGCTGGGCTTCCCAGCATTTTTAATACCCAGAGTGACTGCTTATGAAATATATTGCATTATGTCAGACACAGGTTGAATGGAGGACTGCCTTTGAGATAGGCCTGCAGCCACAGACAGACAAGAAAAACAGGGCTCTGTTATCACAGGATACACATTGTGTCCTTTTGGGTGACTTCCCTTTGTCGCTTTGAATATTAAAGAAGCTGGGAAGCCCAGCAAGCGGCCACGGTGTTCGGAACTATATATATATATATATATATATATATATATATATATATATGAAACAAGAGGGAGTTGGCTGCACTCACCTGAACGTTTTTTTTCCCCAAGTAAGTGGGTTAATCTCATAAGAGCAGACATTAGGCTGTTAGTGTAGGACCTGCCAAAGATGGGGTACATTGACGTTGTGGCAAGCTTATGCAATGTATGATCATATAATGTAACTAAACCCCCATTATTTTTGCCTAGATTAGGTGTTTTTAAAAAAACAAAATCTTTCAACATTGAAGTTGCTGTTTAGTGGATAGATGAGTGCGCTGGATCTTGTGTATTGTATTATTTGGCCCCCAGCAGCACCCCCATTTATGCATGTTCAGGTGAGTGCAGCCAACCCCCTCTTGTTTCATATATATATATTTGGGAGTCTAGACAACTCCTTGGTTTTGCACCCCTCCCTGTCACAGGTGCCTCATCCCAGGGCCCTATTTAGCCATGTACTGCAGAGAGCCCCAGGTGGAATTTTTTTTCCCCAAGTAAGTGGGTTAATCTCATAAGAGCAGACATTAGGCTGTTAGTGTAGGACCTGCCAAAGATGGGGTACATTGATGTTGTGATAATGTAACTAAACCCCCATTATTTTTGCCTAGAATAGGTGTTTTTAAAAAAACAAATAAAATCCTTCAACATTGAAGTTGCTGTTTCGTGGATAGGTGAGTGCGCTGGATCTTGTGTAATATATATATATATATATATATATATATATATATATAATACTCCAATTTCTGGCACTCGCCTTCAAAATGAAAACATATAAATCCAATAGTACCCGGGTGCTTCCAGCGCACAATAATATTAAGTAAAGAAACTAAGCACTCTACTAGGATTTTTAAATGTGTATTTGAAGAATAAACCAACATTTTGACCCTCCTGAGTCTTTATCAAGATTCATATTAAAGAGTGAAAAGCATGAATAAATACCAAATTATAAATAAGTGACTTACCATAGGTGTGTTATGTTCCCATCTGTGCCTGCGCACATGGTAGGGTCACTTCCGGGTTCAGGAGCACATATGGGAACATCACACACCAATGGTGAGTCACTTATTTATTTGGCATTTATTCATGCTTTTCACTCATTAATATGAATCTTGATAAAGACCCAGGAGGGTCGAAACATTTATCATTGATTTATTCTTCAAATACACATTTAAAAATCCCTGTTGAGTGCTCCGTTTCTTTACTATATATTATTTATATATATATATATATATATATAGTAATGTATGTGTTTGTGTATATATATTGATATGTTGTCCTGATGAAAGTTTCTGTTAGGAACTGAAACGTTGACCTATTTGATGATTGAGCAATAAATTAAAAGAATCCTGGAAGCCCTGGAGTGCTGGTATTTGTATTTGAACTGTTTTTTGTGTGTGTTTTTTTAAAGCAGTACCAAATTACCTTTATGATAACTTTTTAAATTTAAGTCCAGTAGAGCATTTCACAGATGACCACCATATGTAAATGCAAACAGTTCTCTGGTGAACTGGTTGAAGAAGGCCAACGTCCTGTAATTATAATTTTGCAGTTTTCATGGCATTTCTTGGTAATTTGCATTACTAGAAATTGGTGTGTATTTTTAGCATAAATGTGCTCTCCTTTCACTGGGGACAATAAGACTTCCAAGTGCATCAAATATTGTCTCATGAATGGAGGGAGCATTAGGGTTAGATTTATAAAGTAAGGGAATGAAGTACACATGGGCGTCCCTAGGAATTTTTTCAGAGGGGGGCATAATTGTAATGACATCCATGCTTGGCCCCTTTTTGACTGAGTCATAAAGGGGAAGGACATAGTCATTATCACATAAAGCCAAGGTGACCAGATTTTGGTAATAAAAAACCAGGACACCCATTGGGGGAGCAGGATACATGAATAGCGTTTTCACAACTATAGTCTCAGGAATACATGTTTTACCTTTGTGCAACTTCTGATTCTTTCAGCTCCTTTACTCTTGTCCCCTCCTACATGTTGCTGACACTTCCTGCTCCTTGCTGACCCCTTTCTGCTCCTTGCTGGCCATTTTTGTTCCTTTCTGCTCCTTCTTCTACTTTACCTTTGTGCTCCTTCTGATTTCTGCTTCTTTACCTTTGTGCTCCTTCTGTCCCTTCCTGCTCCTTGCTGTGACCCTTCCTGCTCATTTCTGCTCCTTCTACTTTCTGCTCCTTCTCTTACTTTACCTTGTGCTCCTTCTGATTCTTTCTGCTCCTTTACCTTTGCTTCTTCTGCCCCTTCCTGCTCCTTGCAGACCCTTCCTGCTATGTGGTGCCCCTTTTTGCTCCTTGCTGCCCCTTTCTGCTCTATGCAGACCATTCCTGCTCATTTATGTTCCTTTCTGCTCCTTCTCCTACTTTACCTTTGTGCCCCTTCCAGCTCCTTGCTGCACATTTCTGTTCCTTGCTGTCCCTTCAAGCTCCTTGCTGACACTTTCTGTTCCTTTGTGTTCCTTCTCCATCTTTACACTTGTGCTCTTTGCAGACCGTGTTTGCTCCTTAAAGGGACACTCTAGTTACCAAAACAACTACATCTTAATGTAGTTGTTCTGGTGAGTATAAGCATTATATGCAGGCATTTTCATGCAAACACTGCCTTTTTAGAGAAAAGTTAGTATTTACATTGCTTCTAGGGACACCTCCAAGTGGCCACTTCTCAGATGGCCACTTCTCAGATGGCCACTTCTCAGATGGCCACTGGAGGTGCTTCCTGGCTCAGTGCTGCAGAGTAGGCAGCACCGAGTCTCCACGTTCTGTACTCCACGCTCTGCATGGGGATGCTGAATTTTCCTCATAGAGATGCATTGATTCAATGCATCTCTATGAGGAGGTGCTGATTGACCAAAACAGTGTTTAGGTTGCCCCTTGCTGATTTTAGCCAATCCAATGCCCATGGGAAAGCATTGGATTGGCTAAAAATTGGCATTTCTAATTATGTCAGCAAGGGGGAGGGGCCAGCACCAGTGGACCCATGCGGCGCAGCAATTATGTGAGTTTTTTATCTTTTAAGGGGGACAAGGGGGGGCAAGCCACCTAAATGGTGGGTTTTCCACTATAGTGTCAGGAATACATGTTTGTGTTCCTTACCCTATAGTGTACCTTTAATGTCCCTTCCTGCTCATTTCTGCTCCTTCTCATACTTATCTTCCTGCTCCTTTCTGACCCTTCCTTTAACCCCTTAAGGACCAAACTTCTGGAATAAAAGGGAATCAGGACATTTCACACATGTCATGTGTCCTTAAGGGGTTAAGCTGCCCCCATGCCTCACTTACCTGATTTGTAGGCTGCCCCCCATCCCTCACTTATCTGATCTGTAGGCTGCCCCATGGGGGGCTGCCCCCCCACCCCTCACTTACCTAATCTGTAGACTTCCCCCATCCCTCACTTACCTGATCTGTAGGCTGTCCCCCATCCCTCCCTTACCTGATCTGTAGGCTGTCCCCCATCCCTCCCTTACCTGATCTGTTGGCTGCCCCCCCATCCCTTACTTATCTGATCTGCAGGCTGCCCCCCCATGCCTCACTTACCTGATCTGTAGGCTTCCCCCATCCCTCGCTTACCTGATCTGCAGGCTTCCCCCATCCCTCACTTACCTGATATGTAGGCTGTCTCTGCAGTCATAAGATATGTAGGCTGTCTCTGCAGTCATAAGATGTAGCTTCCTATCCCTGCCTTTCTCTATACACAGCTGTCACCTGTATTGCAGGGTATTCTGAATCTCAAAAGAAAAATATTGGCACAAGCTGAACA
Source organism: Pelobates cultripes (assembly GCA_933207985.1). Classification (NCBI taxonomy): domain Eukaryota; kingdom Metazoa; phylum Chordata; class Amphibia; order Anura; family Pelobatidae; genus Pelobates; species Pelobates cultripes. The sequence continues at coordinate 295,060,954 of OW240912.1, forward strand.
ATCCAGGCAGCGGGGGAGAGGGGAGGGGGCGGCAAGTGACCCCCTATGAAAGTACATGGAGTATACTATGGTGTTGATCCATACTGCATTGGAATTCAAATTATACAAAGAAAAGACAGACAAAATAGAAGCTATTAGTGATTTTATATAGCGTTTCCATTGGTGATATTGTAAACTACCAATGGATTCCAGGATGGAGTTGGGGGGGGGGAAATCCTTCATACACTGATCTCTAATTGCTCCCTCTCAATACATACTATATTATAACCTAGAATACAACGACATGCACAATAAGCAGGCTCACATGCTTGACCATGTCCTCTATTGAGGATTCCAATGACTACTGAGACAGTTGGAGCAAGCAACGGCTGCTGACAATTGACAAGAATTGACTATATATGCTCTAGATGTTCTGCCTTGGTTTTGCCCATAAGGCAACATAGTCATAGTCACTATTTTGTCTTTTTTGTCTTATTGTATTTTTATCTCCCCCCCTCCCCCCCCAAGCATACTTAAAATATGAATCATAAAATCTATACAGATTGTTTAATTATGGACCTTCTAATATGGCAACTGGAAAAATCTCCCACTAAAAAAAGACAGATAAGCAAGACTGGATAGAAATATCAGTTGTTTTTCATTAGAAATGTCAATGGGTCATTTAAAATAATCTTGGCTTACACAATAGCAATGAAATAACAGTATGAGGAAAATATTAGTTGTGAGTTTTTTCATAATTTAAAACCCTGCATAGAAAAATATACATATATCCAATTTGACTCCTTAGCATCTTTTCATATAGAAAGGATTGTATACCTAAGCAGCAATCACCAGGCTATGTGTCACCCAGTGCAGTGACTAATGGTGTCATGGACCTCATGATCCCTGGTGGCCCAGTGGTGAGAAGGGAAAAGATAAATACAGTTGTGTATGATAGCAGAATGACAAGCCCTGCAAGAAGTCGTTTGTATTTAAAGGAGAGAAAGCTAAAGTGAGAGACAATAGACCACTATTGATTTACAGAGTAATATTATTTAATTCTTACTACTTATTTCTTACTGTGATTTCTCTGTGCCATTTAAATATTAAGGTTACACTTGTTTATTATTATTTTATTTTTTCTTTATATTATTCAGGGGCTTTATTTACTCCTATCTAAGCAGGGGTTATATTGACTCTGCCTTTATTCTAATTGTTATTACGATTTAGCTACTCATTTTTTATATATTATAAGTTACGTTTTATTGGGTTACTCACCTCTAGAAGGGTTCACCTACATTTATGGTTTACCCCTCTGTTCTCCTTTTTTCAGTTTATTGATCCTTAGAGTAACCTGACACCTTCTCCCTGATAGTTTCTTTTCTCTATCTCTATATTTCACCATATATTTTGTGTTAAGCACAATTCTTGGGTGTCTGCAACTCCATACAAAGAGATTTATGGATTTTTTTGAGGGATCAAAAAAATAACACTGGCACATGGATCGGAAGGGTGCAGAATAGATACTGCAGTAAGATCATATTCACAGCAGCAATGAGGCCAGACCATGAAATGAATTTGTTGTGCCATGCTACTGAGGTGTCTTTTATAAATGTAGGTAACTTTGCATAGTTGATATAGTACGAACAGGAAACCTCGTAAGGAAGAAAAACTCCCAGGAAAGTCAGATGATTGGTCCTCCAATCGTAATTTGAATGCCCTTTCAAGGTAGTTAGGCATTCCTCCTACACCCTCACCCTCGTCACCTGGGTCTTTGCTAAATTGAGCTTATTGTAAGCTTGTAAAATATCATGAATGGCTGGTAGGGATGTTTCTGGTTTGTTAAGTGTGAGAAGTACATAGTCCACAAAAAGATTAAGCTTAAATTCTTTATGTCCAATCTCGACACCGTTTAAAGTTTGATTAGATCTGATCAACATTGCTAAAGCTTCCAGGGCTAATATATATAGTAATGGGGAAAGAGGGCATCCCTGTCATGCCCCATTCTTCTTTACAAAGGAGTCAGACAAGAATATATGCAAATACAATCTACAGGGAAAAAAAGAAATGCCAATAGCATAATACTATATGATACCAACATTTTTAAAAGTGGATATATTGCACTTACAAAAGTGAAATTGATAGTAGGCACATAAAGACTGTGTGATAGAACCTTATTTCTTCCCAGTTAATATATGCAGGGAAAGAATAGAGACATTCACACAGTGTAGCAATTAAAACAACACAAGCAGTTTTCTTTATATTGCACTCACAAAATAAACATTTGCTTTTCCTGTAGCTTGTATTTGTATGTTTGTTCAGAGGATACAGAGGAATCTTCTTACTCTCTACAGTCCATTTTAAAGATTTTAAAGGTTTTATATTTACATTTCATATTGTATGTCTACTATTGGTGTGCACCACTGGTTATAGTGTGGCTTGTTGCTGGGTCAGACCTGAACCCTGCATTACATACTTATGCAGATGGATTACAGAACAGTGCTCTGATAACTGACTGGAATAGCAAGTAGAATAGAAATGTTTCTAACACTGCATTGAGAAATGACCAGTTCAGATGGTCGAATGCCTTTTCGACACCTAATGTTGACAGTAAGGTATTGAGAGTCCACTTAGGCATACTATATAAAAGTGTGACAGCTTTGTGTGTGTCATTCGCCCCCTGCCATCCTGCAATAAATCTGACTTGATCTTTGTGTACTATAGTTTGGAGAATGTTAATAATTGTATTTGCAAAAACGTTGTCTAAATTGTTAATGTCCACAGATAGGTCTAAAATGAGGACATTAACCCCTTAAGGACCAAACTTCTGGAATAAAAGGGAATCATGACATGTCACACATGTCATGTGTCCTTAAGGGGTTAAGCAACTTTGCTACAATGGCTAAAAGCATTTCCTGGGTCAACAATTCAGACCCAATTGCATAATGATACAGTTTTTTAAGTTGGGGGAGAGGATGGAGGTGGACCTTTAATAGCACTGGCTGGTGAAACCATCTGGATCAGGTGACTTTCTAGTTGGCAACACTTTAATGACCTCGTTTACTTCATCTAGTGTTATAGGAGCCTCAAAAGAGTAATGTTGGTTAGATGTCAAGAAGGGCAAGGTTACATAAGACAAGTCATCTCTAAGATTATACAATTTGTCATAAAATATTGCAAATGCATTTGCAAATATCTTGGAGTTGGTAACTTTTACTGCCATTATCTGCTATCAGGAAGTGTATTTTAGTGTGGCTATTGTTATGATGCAATCGCTCCGGTAGTAACTTGCTAGGTCTGTTTCCTTGAACATATTGCTTGGTTTTTAGCAAATGCAAGTTATACATAGTTTTGGAGAGGTTGGTGGAATTAATTTTATTCCTGTATCTGCACTCTATGGGTTGCAAGTTTTCCCATTAGGATTTAAGTAATGGAATGTCATCAGGTCCTGCAAAGATCTCATAAGCTCAAGGAGCCTGGACTGAGATTGATTATTAAGGTAAGAGGCACTCTTCAAAATGTGCCTCTTATAACTGCCTTATGGGCTTACTGGAGGGAGGCAGATGAAATATCCAGAGTATTTTTTTAAACTAATATATTCTATAAGCTTCCTCTATAGAAGAGGTCATCGCACAATAAAGTCCCATTGAGGTACCAGGAATTACAGCCCTTAAAGTTAATTGCACCCTGCAATGTCAATATGATATGTGCATGGTCCGACCAAATAATGTCCCCAAGACTAATGTCCCCAAGACTTAACCAGATTTAAGGAAGACGATTGTAGGAAGGCAAAATTGACCCTTGAGTAAGAGCAGTGCACTGAAGAGTAATAAGAGTAAGACCTTTCTCTGGAATGAAGCGTGGTAATCCATGGCAACACTCACTACAATAGAGGTATCTGGCAGTGTGGCCAGCGATGAAGATCAAGCAGGGCCACTTTATTCAAGTGTAGGGCCTGCCACCCTGTCAGGTATTTTGTTGTCATACATTTTGTGAGAATATTGTAATTAAAAGTGTATACTGTAAAGGCACTACTTAGCAGATGTGACTTCTTTATGTAACAAAATGCAAAAAAGACACTTTTTGTTTCTTTCTCACTAAACTGTGGAATGCCACTATCTAAACAATGACTAGAGATAAGGTATCTGCTTACAAGAAAACAAAGTGTTTAGAACAAGGTGGGGGTTGAAAGAGCCCAGCCCTCATATATATTAGAGATATATATCTATATATATTTATTAACTATAATTATGTTTAATCATATACAAATAGTGCAATGTTAATAATATTTTAATATTCATAGATGGAATCTAATGATAAAATCTCATATTATTAAAAAATCATATTAACTGAATGTGTGTAAAATGTATATCTCACGTGTTGCCACATATTACTAATAGAACATACACATTAGCTTATACAATAAGACCTTGTAACTGAGAAAACCAGACACAGATAGAAGTATCAAGAAGAGAAAACCCCTAAGTAATTAATTTTACTTTTTAAATGTAATGGGATTCCTGCAAGAACCCCCTGTAAGAGATAGTTGAACCAAAGTCCAAATGCGTCAAAAATATACTTTTATAGCCCAAAAAGTAGACTGCAAGTCTAACAAAATCTTTTGAAGTTTGACAGTTTGATGGATGAGTCCTGAAGATAAGACATTTTTGATGATATTTGCATCACAAAATTTAAATAACCCCTTAGACAAAGTGGTATTTGGAATTTGTAATGAGAAATTATTGTGATGCTATAACGCCATCTACTGATCAATGTCTGTAAAATAATCAGTAGAAGAAGGTACACCCACCTAATCCTATTGTTCACTTTAAACTAATGACATAAAAAAACCTTCAAGATAAGAAATGATTTAAACATTGGGGACAAAGGAGGAAGAAAAAAAGGAACAAATTAGAGATCTAGAGTCAGACCCAGAGAGTTTGATACAAGATCATCAGATGAGACCGAACTAAAGAAACACACTCTGCACATACTTAACACTCTGCCTTTTTCCAACTAAACGTCTGGGACTTAGTTAAATTCATTTGCAAGTCAGAACTTTTTCTATATCTTTACACTTCTCTCTAAACGTACTTGCATGCACCATTCATGGGGTTATATCTCCAAGTGTAAATAATTTTCTACCAAGAAAGCTGGTAAATATGCTGGTTTAACTTAGATTAAACTAATTTGAACTAAAATAAGAAATGTACCTGGATAATGCTGATCAGATTTCAAACTTTTGAAATCATATTTAGCTTAGGGGTTTGTGTATCATTCAAAATTCATTCTGCAGTTGAATAAGAATAGTGCATAAAATCGCTGGCAATGTGCCAAGTTATGATTTAGTGATAGTCAATCTTTAATAAGAAAAGTTAATCATCAGCGGTGTTAAAAAATGTACAGAGAATTATTATTTTTTGGTTACTGAATGTAGGAAATTAATAGTTAAATTGACTATTTGTTTGAGAAACATGGTATCTTTTAGTTGCAATATTAAAGTGTAACCTGTGAGAATTGTAACCAGCAGTGAGTGAGTTAATTATCTGTGTGCTTTTAACAAACTGATGGCATATGTTCTGTGTGAAGGAAATTCAAGTATTCTGAAAGATTCCTATAGCTTTGTTGAAATGCATTTATGTTGGAATAACTACTAAATAAATTCTAGAGGAATTATTTACAAGCAGCTTGTAACTTCTTTAGAAATTAATCTACTCGTATTGCTGCATATGTTACTATTAAGCTATTTTAATAATGGTTACTGAGTTATAACTGTTGCCATATCTTATACTTATTTTTATACCTAAATATTCACTGAATGTGTCATGCATGTTAGATAATATTAATTATTGTCACAATAAATTATATTTTTATAATCAGTTGTGATTAATGTGTAAGATACAAATACTCTAATAAATGTAGTGCAGGGTCTATAAGAGTTAAAATAGTTGGTAACTCTTAACTTTAAATTAATCAAGGGGAAACAATGCCAAAATGTACATTTTTGATAATTATAGAAATTATTAAATACATTTTTGATAATTTTTATAAAATATTATTTGTATTATTTATTAGTCCCATAAATATAACACGAGTTTCAATATATGGAACCAACATTTGAAGAAGAACCAATCAATTCTTCGTGATATATATATGTTAGATGGCATACTATTGATGTCTGGACAAAGTTTAATTGAAAAACACAGTTTCAAAATAAATCAATATATATATTTTTTTTTAAACAAAATAATAACTAGGACCCCAGGTGAATTGTCAGGCAGCAGTAATGTGGATCATCTTGATTTCCTACTAGATTAATTGGACCAACCCACAAAGATATACAGTGCCAAAAATATGCTATTCCACTCATTCACTTAAAAGTGAATTACATAGAATTGTCCCTGGATATCTTATAAAAGCACATTATGTTTTGTTAGAATGTTAGAATTTTACCAGAGAAAAAGTGGAGTGCTGTGATGAGAGAGGAAGAGCGAGAGAAGGTAAATAAAACAAAGACTTTCTCAAAAATTACTATTTCTATGTCTAGCATCATGAACAGTATATAGAATTTTTCACAATAAGTTTTCATTGTCATGTATCAACAAGATATCCAGCATTCAATTCTGCCTCCTGTAATAATAATATCTAACACAAACTTTTCTAAAGCATCCCTTAAAATGAATTAGTGTTGAAGAGATCACATACACTTCAAGCACTTTATGCAATGTTTTCAATGTAATAGAACTTTTTTCTTGCAGTACATCAATATCTTTTAGAAACATAGTATGTCAGTAAGTATCCAGCAATTACCTTTTGCCACCTTGAACTCTGTACTGCAATTTAGCTGACAGTGATCTCTATACAATGGGTTTCTATTGTAATGTACCAAAGATATGTCAGCCATTAAATACTGCCCCTTGTAATAACATCAAAAACATAAGCTTTTGAAGTTGGCCTAAAGTGAATTATTGTAGCAGACAGCATACAATTCATCCAAGCACTTTGTACAAAGTTTTTAATGTAATAATATATATATATCATATATATATAGTATATATATAGTAATTCATCAATAACTGTTAGAAACATAGCATGTCTATAAGTATTCGGAAATTATCATTTGTTCATCAAGCTGAAAAGGCATAGTTAACAAGTAGCTATTGAATATAAGACAAAGCAGGTAACAAAATGTGCTTTTTTATTAAGAAATTCTTCAGGACATATGCATCTGCAAATAAGTATTAATTGATCCTCCCAGAGCTCTTTATATGTTGTGTCTCAAAACATAACAAAATATATATATAAAACAAATATAGCTTAGCATTATTAAAATGTACTTTAAATACTATCAAATCTATTTATGTCCATTTTCAAATACATGTTTGTACTAAATAATAATGCAAATATACTCCTGAGGAAGAGCAAATCTAGAAGATTGTGTTTCCACAACTCTAACAGAATATCATGCAAAATAGCAAATGGAAAACAAGAGTATACAGAGTACTGAGTATACTCTTGTGCCCCGTTTTTTTTATCTCCATAGGTTTAAAGGGTAATCCATACGTGGACCCCTTTGCTTAGGGTGCCTAGAGAGATATCAGCTATGCCTCACTTGATTGGCATTAGTTGGGACTGAGATTGCTAAGTGTAGTTAACAATTATTTACATAATTATCTGATGCAAAAAAGTCAGAATTTCTCTCATATACTCTTATCTAGTGAAATAGGTTAAAAAATATTAGCAACAGCTACTGAATTAATTTGAGTTATAAGTTTAAGACCTTTAATGTGTTTTAGATCAAGATGAATGGTGTGAATCATTCAGTACTATTTATAAACAAGTCCAACAGTATAACATCATTAATATATGGTATCTGGTTTCAGATAGATTGGCTAGAATATATCAGGGAGCTTTTTCTTGGTGCTGGGGTTGTTGGCACACAGGGTACATATCTACACATTTGGTGGAGTTTGAAAATTAAAAAAGACGTATATGCACTCTTTAAGTACATACAAGATAAGACAAATATAAAATTAGAGAGGCATTTGCCCTACTACATATTCACTGTCCCAAGATGTCTTAGAAAAATTAGAAGTTTATCACACATTGTTTTATTGCTTTTCATATTAATTTAGTCCATAAGTGAACCTTATTAAAGCTTCATTTATTTTACAGATCAGGATGGAAAGGGACTTGAGTCTATTTTTCCTGATCTCCCCAAAGAGGTATGATATGTGGGAATCATGTTTAACAAGAACAGATACCTTGAGTAATTTTACTTAAGAAGTCTGACTTAGATTCAATGCCCAGAGGCATTTTAGCTGAAACATAGGTTAAGATAAATCTTTGCTACCCAAAACCACACAGGAGAACTGTTAGTAAATGTACTGTATGTTTTATATATATTTTTTAAAGGGACACTATAGTCACAAGAACAACTACAGATTATTGAATTTGTTCTGGTGAGTAGAATCATTACCTTCAGGCTTTTTGCTGTAAACACTGTCTTTTCAGATAAAACGCAGTGTTTACATTACAGCCTAGTGATAACTTCACTGGCCACTCCTCAGATGGCTGTTAGAGATCCTTCCTGAGTCATGGCTGCCTAAAATGCATCAAAACATTCAGTATCTCCTCCCTCTGCGTGCATACACTGAACTTTCCTCCTAGAGATTCATTGATTCAATTCATCTCCATGAGGAGATGCTGATTGGCCAGGGCTGTGTTTGAATTGTGCTGGCTCTGCCCCTGATCTGCCTCTTTGTCAGTCTCAGCCAATCCTATGGGAAAGCATTGTGATTGGATCAGGCTACCACTTCGGCTGATGTCAGCAGGCAGTGGGCAGGTCAAAAGGAAACATGGGCAAAGCCTGCAGCTTCAGACTTGAATACAAGTAAGATTTTACTATATTTAGGGAGGCAGGGGGCCTAGATGGTGGTTTTAACCCTATAGGGTCAGGAATGCATGTTTGTGTTCCTGACCCTATAGTGCTCCTGTAAGTTGAAATTATGTGTAAAGATGATGTGCACAATAAATATAATGTCTTTTTGATTCATTGTGAATGTTTGAACTAAATTTGAAAATGAAGTTACAATGTTCAGGTGGCATCTAATATGTGGGACACACTATTCGACCACTAAGAGAACAGATACTTGAGCACTTTAGAACTATAACTAGCAAGAGTATGAAAGAGTTTCCTGAGACACTGTAATTATTTCACATTATTACATTTAAAGGATTTTTCTATGTGTAGAGTTAGAACTTATTAAATAGGATGTTAGAAAAGGGCACATCAGAAAGCATGCCAGTGGAAAAAAAAAACATGTGAATACTGAAGGTTAAAGTATATGGTCATATTGGTCTCAATATTGATTTGGATATCATGGCTTTTATGAGGTGATAGTAATACCTGTTTTTCCTTTTGTCTCTCTTTTTAATTCCCTTGTCTTTTTTAATTTTTGAATATCCAATGGTTTTATGGTCTCTTAATGTTTTTACAAATATATTTTATCACGAGGTGTGATGTTTGTGGGAAGTTTATGAAGATGCACATTGTAGCCTGCTAGGAAATTTTTTAATGTTTGTAAACAAATCATTTTTTTTATCTCCTTCGTGACGTATGACCGATATTTTCCATCATATGTGTCTTACATATTAAGGACACGTGACAGAAAATTTACGTAATTTACTAAAGGCAGACCAGGAGTTCACAATCGCACTGTCCCTGTAACCCATTCCCTGCCATTTGATCACTGACTACAGTAATCAAAATACAGATCACAGTATTTTACTATGATCAGATTTTTTTTTTAAACCCCTGAGGGTTAACTTTTATTTTATTTTAACTCTTAATGGTTACATTTATTTAATTATTTTAAATATCTTTAAATTATATATTTAACTAACTGGAGTGGGTGCAAGTTAGTGGTGAATATGGGAATTTGGTGGTAGGCTAGCTAGGGGTTAATAGTAAAAAAATTATTTAAAAACATTTAAAAATAAAATGTCATCCCCCTTTTCCCAGTCCTAATAAAAATTAAATCCTTCCCTGCCAGTTGATCACTGCCTACAGTAATCAAAATACAGATCTATTTATTTTAACCCCTGGGGGTTAACTTTTTTTTAACCCTCAGGCCTTCAATTTATTTAATTAAATACATTTAATATTTTAAAATTATATATTTAGCAAGTTGGGGTGAATGTGAGTTAGTAGGAAATTGGGGAATTTACTGTTAGTGCTGTTTACTGCTAGTTAGGGGTTAAAGGTAAAATGTCAACTGCTAATTAGAAGTTAACGGTAAAAGTTTATAACAATCTTAAAAGCGTAAAAAACATTTTATGAAAGTTTAAAAAAAGTTACAAAAATTAATTTAAAAATGCTCATTACCACTACACCTGGAACAAGCTAAAAAAAAATGATCACATGATAAGGTTCTAAATATGCCTCTTGAAATACCACAGGGTGTATTTTTTTATAAAAATGGTATGCATTTGTGGGGTAGTTTGAGTAACCAACTAATTATGCTACTGGGGTAGTTTGAATAACCAACTAATTAAGCTCAGTCATGGACACAGCATAAAACTTCAAAGCTTGAAAAAAAGTGAATGGCTGCATCTCAAATGTGCCCCTTTAACATACACTTATTTCTGGCAAAGGTACATACGGGGATATTCCCATACAACCTATGAAGTGCTATACTGCCATAGCACACACAAATATGAAATATACAGTAGAAGCTCACTGTGTGGGTCAAAAAGCCAGAAAAAAAAATGCTTATTATCACTACACTTGTTACAAAATAGCAAAAAAATAATCCCACGCTAAGGTTCAAAATATGTCCTTTGAAATACCCTGGGATGTCTTCTTTAGGAAATGGTATGCCTTTATGGTGTAGTTGGAATACGCAGCCTGATAAAGTGCTCCAAAATGGAACACGGACCCATCAAAACCATTTATGAAAATTCACATTTAAAAACCTGAACTTGCCATGTCTCTTTTACAGCACTGTAATTTTACAAAATCGGGTCTCATACATTGGACACGTTGCTTTACTCGGAAGATGTAACTGAGCATAATTTGGGGGATTTTATGACACTCTCACATATCATGTGTAAGAAATACTCAGCAAAAATGCAACATTTATGTAAAAAATGCAATTTTTGTTTTCTCACCACAAACATTGACATTAAATGGTGACAAGTTAAAGCACAATATACACTATTTAAGATACCCTGGAGTGTCTTCTTTATCAAATGGAAGCCCTTTGTGGGGTTATTTGGACAGTCAAGCTGCTATAATGCCCCAAAATGAGACATTGGCCCATCAAATCAATCTTTGAAAATTCTAACTGACTCTAACTTGTCTGTTACATGGCATTGTAGCTTCACAGAATAGTGCTCAAGGCATACAATGGGGGTATCATTGTACTCAGCAGATGCAGCTGAACACAATATGGGGATTTGTACAGGAATAGCACACATCAGCTTTAAGAAATGCACATTACAAAAACCTTGTTATATGTGTATATGCCAAAATAGATCATTTTATTCCAGTATTTAGCAGTGATTGGCTATGAAATAGCTACAAAAAAGTGTCAAAATAATCCCAGGTTAAAAGCCTGTGATGTCTACTTTCTATAAATATATACTTTTGTGTGGCAATTTAGTTGTCTGAATGGCTACTAAACTTACAAGACAAACATACCAACTTCTAAAATTGTTTCACATTGAAATACATTTAAAGGTATTTTGTGACCTGTAACTTTCAAAATAAGTTGAAATCCTATACATTGTATGTACTATATAAATCAAGCCATATAAATTAATTTAGTTTGAATGACTTTTTTCTGGACATATTATGCATATGTCATTATTGCCAAACTGTGAAAAAACTTGTGTTTTTTTTCATTTTTTTCGCATTTTTTTTTTGGTGCTAATTAATTACATTTTCTATATGCATATCAAATTAAAGCCCATTTTGCCCTCTAATAAAATGATATATAATATGTGTTAATGCAATAAATAAGAGAGATGTAAATTGCATTTGAACACAAACAGCAATAAATTGTGTGTGTCCTTAAAGGTAAGTCTAGCTTCTGTCCTGAAGGAGTTAAACCTTTCTTTTATATCCATAATTTTTTTTATGAATATTTTTTAAAATATATTTAAAATGTTTCCTTTTTTATCACATAGTATTTTAAGATTTTTTTAGTAGCTAAAAGTTTTATATTTTTTATAAATAAGAAATACCTTTTTCTGATTAACACTCTTAAAGATTCTCTCAGTGATTTTATGATTCCTTGACATGTGCATGTGATTTCCACAATATCCAGGACATGACCATTTTTGCCAAGGATTGCTAGTTGTTTCTTGCCCAGACCATGTGCATGAACAATATTTTTGTTGCTGTGATGGATCCCAGGAATAATTTTTTATGGTTGTTTTGCCTAATTATGGATAAGGGTTTAAATTAGGTAGTTATTGAAGACGCACACCCTTTGATTTAAATAGCTCTTGACCTGTCACTACCTCCAGACTATATACGGATAATCTTTCCACCTTAGCTTGCCTGGGAGATAATTGTTGCGCTGGACATTAACAAATATTTTGTGCAAACTTGTAGGTCGCCGTTCATGAACCTGGTGGCCATGTTCTTGGTGGAGGGTTATAGCGCAAGTCTGGATGTGTGCGTAGTGGCACATTAGGTCTGATTGCAGAACTTCTGAAATATGAACTAAGCTCTACTTCATAAAGTCTGTGAAGACAAAACCGGTAAGAGGAATTACAATAGAGCATTTGACTTTACAACTTCATGTTGTCTCAGCATGCCTGCTGGGACAAGAGTTTTCCTTCTGATGTCAGGGACCCAGAGCTGATTATTTGAAGGTATGTTGTGATGTTTTGGATTCTGCACTCACTTATACACCACATAGTTATTCTTTTACATGTCATGTACTTGCTGTGGTGTTTCAGAGCTAACCATGACATTTGAGATTATCACTATTATATTTTAGTTTTTTTGTTTTTTTTTCTTTATTGCATCCTCCTTTTTTCTGGTGCCAGAAATGGTTCTCCAAACCACAAATCAAAAAGAGGATGTTTGAGCTTGTGTGAGTTGGATTACCTGAGAATTTTGCATGTGACATTTTGGAAATTGTAATCACTGGGAAATTGAAATAGACCTGAATTGAGCCGCACGTTTTCTGGACATCCCAATTATTAAGATTTTCTTCTTCTGCTCTTCCTCTTATGCTTTATGTTTGTATTAATACTGAAAGTGCATACCACCATGACAAAATTGTAACTCATATGAACCCTAGAGTGATTTAGTAAAAATAAATGAATGCCCTCATAGAAGGGCCATTCTCTGGATATAGAGATATCTAGATGTTATTGTCCACACAGGAAACTAAAAACAGTGAAAACAATACCTATATATAATTTGTTTAGTTTATTAACCCCTTAAGGACATCGGGCGTGCTACGCTGTCCTTTGGGACCCAGCTCTAAATGCTGGGGGGTGGCATAGCAAGTCCCTGCCGTCCTATGTACGTCCCCCTGCTCAGTTCCGGCCCTCCTGGGCCAGGTGATCGCGAGGTCCTTGCAAGGACCTCGCAATCACATGGACAGCATAGCCGTCCACAGCAATGCCAGTAGGGGGAGTGCCTGTAATGACAGGCACTCCCATTGCTGCCTGAAAAAAACTGAAATAAAAGTTAAAACACAGTTTAAAATTACAGTTTAAAATCAAATATATATATATATATGATCAAAGTATAAATATATATACACATACATACACTGTCTAAGTGTATCAAAATACATGTAGAATGATATTGATTATATATAATATAAAATAAATATATAAATACGTTAAAAAATAAAATAAAAAATATATGTGTAATTTTGTTCTAATTGTATTTTAAAATTAATACATATATATATATAGATATCAAAATACATGTAGAACGAAATAATATATATCTATATTCATAAGTATATACGTATATATCACTATATATATATATTTATATATAAATAAACATTATTTAAAAAATTACATATATATTATATATGTATATATATATATAATAATTATACCTATATATTTATGTAATAATCTAACATAATTAGGTAATTTTATTAATTACAATTTGCAGGACCTGCCTGACAACCCAGGCCGAAAGTCCAGGGAATTTAATTTGCTAGCACAATATTTAACACTGTAACTTTCCAATACACCATAAAACCTGTACATGGGGGATACTGTTTTACTTGGAAGACTTAGCTGAACACAAATATTAGTGTTTCAAAACAGTAAAATGTATTACAATGATGATATAGTCAGTGAAAGTGATATTTCTTTGCATTTTTCACACACAAATGGCATTACACTGATGATATAATTGTTGTGATACATTTTACTGTTTTGAAACACTAATATTTGTGTTGAGCGAAGTCTTACGAGTATAACAGTACCCCTCATGTACGGGTTTTATTGTGTTTTCAAAAGTTACAGAGTCAAATATAAGGCTTGCGTTTCAGTTTTTTCACATTGAAACTCACCAGATTGGTTACGTTGCCTTTGAGACCGTATGGTAGCCCAGGAATGAAAATTACCCCCATGATGGCATACCATTTGCAATAGTAGACAACCCAAGGTATGTCCAGTCTATTTTAGTAGTCACTTGGTCACAAACACTGGCCAAAATTGGTGTTCAAATTCGTTTTTTACATTTTTCACACACAAACAAATATTAACATTAACTTTGGCCAGTGTTTGTGACCAAGTGGCTACTAAAAAAGACTGAACATACCCCATTTGCAATACCTTGGGTTGTCTACTATTGCAAATGGTATGCCATCATGGCGGCAATTCTCATTCCTGGGCTACCATACGGTCTCAAAGGCAATGTAACCAAACTGGCGAATTTCAATATGAAAAAACTGGAAATTGTAACATGCTATATTTGACCCTGTAATGTCCTAAAACACCATAAAACCTGTACATAGGGGGTGCTGTTTTACACGTAAGACATCACTGAATATAACTATGTGTATTTTATTGCAGTAAAAGCAAACAGTATTATGAAATTCACAGTTAAAATGTCACGTAGAACTAAAAAAATTAAAACAATTCTTATTTCCTCCCATTTTTCATATTTAAATTATGTTTCAAACCTAACTATTTGATGTTAAATGGAAGCCCTGTTTCCCCTGAATAAAATGATATATAATAAGTGTGGGTGCACATAATATGAAAGAGGTGAATTACGCCTGAACAGACATATAGTCAAATTCAAGGTTTTATTTATGTTTTGTTTTAATCTCAACGTGTACATTTGGCTCAGTCCTTAAGGGGTTAAAGGTGCTGTGATTTTTATGAAATTTTTTTTTTTAAGCAATTACAGTCTTGTGCCACTATAAAGCTTCCATGAGTTGTGGGAATAATTATATTAAGCTAATAGTAATAGATAACAATAAGTCGGTTCATTTTATTGATTTAAAAGGTTATTTAACATTTAGCTAAATTGATGTAGTGAAGTCAGGTTTTACTAACCACTGACAAATGACAAATCAACTTCTCCTTAAAACCGTAGTTTCTAGGAGTATTACTTCTAATTTTAAGCTTTAGAACATATCCATTGATCACTTACTTGACACTTCACAATAAATTACTACAAAAGTAACACCTAGGGCTAATAAGAGTAGTAAGTTGATAAAGAAACTGATGTAACACCACATATAAATTTCCATGTCATTGTATAAATTAACTGTGTATGACATAAGATAGCAGAATATAAATATGTATCATTGCAATTATTTAACCTAAATTAGATTTTATTTTCATTTATTTTAATGTAGTTAATAGGTTACAATGGATAAGTATTAATGATAATCTGGAACAAATGATAAATCTGTTTAACTGGTTCATTAATTTAACAAGTAGAACATTTAGTGGATGTGGACTACCTTACTATTTCCAAAGCTACATTTTAGTGCTGCAATCAATGGACTATTTTAAATAATATTTTTCACATAGAGCTGTAAGTATAATATAAATGGAATCACTGCCCAAGCCACCCAGAAATAAAAATCAATATTTAGTAGATATAACCACAATGAAAAACATTTATGCACTTAACTATATATATATAAAAAAAAAATAGTTGGAGGCTGTATTAAAAACAGCTTGCAAAAGCAGCTGATCTCTTGCCTGAAGTCTCTGCAAGCCCTCCTCTTCTAATCCCACAGTACTTTCTACATGCTATAGGCTCATGTAGTAAACACTGTATTTATAGTTGTTTTAATAGTATCACACATTTAAAGGAATACTCTAGACACAAGAACAATTTTAGTTTATGTATAACTCATGCTCCTGCAGCAGTGGTGGAACTACTACACTGAGGAGGCCCATGCACTTAGGGATTTACAATGGGCATTTGTCATCAGGCTCCCACTCATGTTCTGCTGTGGCCCTTTAACAGCCCAATTGGGCACTTTGATATATCAGAACTGTTGGGAATAACTGAGGAACACTTTCTCCCAGCTGCAGACACTGAGCCACATGGTAGGGGAAGAGAGGAAAAGTGTGAACTGGGAGAGATAGCCAGTGTAAGCCAACAAATCCAATTGGAGCAGAGGTAAAGCCACTTCTCTGCACTCGTAATATAGGAAAAAGGGATGATGCCTAAAATGGTGTAAATATTCACCAGCATGTGTGTCTTTATGTGTGTCATTGTGTGAATCTGTTATGTAATTTCAAAGTAGATAGCACTCCAAGCTCTTTGTTCAAATTAAAACTTAGCTTTTATTGGTCAAAATACAAAAAAAAAAAAAAAGTTTGGTCAGGATAACCATAACCTCAGTGTGTACATCATTATATACCATTCTACCTCTGTATGATTTACTGAGAAGATTGTAGGTTAAAAAGTAACTTTTAATAAATAAATCTAAAATAAAAATATAAAAAAGAAAAAAAATATAATATGAACAGCAGGAGTAAATGGAGACTATACAGCGAGTAAAACTCTGTGACTACTTATACAAGCTGTAAAAGTGTATACATAATAACACTAATGCTAAAGCAATACTGTTTAGCTACAATATAACAGTGTATTCCCAAGTAATAGAAGTGATACTATATTATATATCACTAATAGCTGTAACAAGAGGGGGGAAGATAAGACAACTGCTAAACCAGTGCTGTCAATAGTTAAAAGCTATGGATAAGTAAATCCCTACATGATAGTACAACTAACGACATGGGTTAACTCCACATACAATAATTGATGATGTTCTATGGTGCTTAACCTCGGAAAGATCAAAGATAATGGTTCAGCTAAGACAGATTTCTGACAGACGGCGATTAGCCAGTTAAATATCACAAAAGCTGCCTAGATCATAGCAGCACTTTGATAATAAATTAAAGGTTGCTGTCAAGCAGTAAAGTATAAAATAAGGGGTTGCTGCCCTGGTTCCATTTTTTTTCTGCAAGATACCTAGCAGTATATTCTAGTGTAACAACAGCTGCCTGCACTGAATAATGTTAACTTATGCTTGACCACACTGGAGCACCAAGTAGTAGCTCACCTGTGAAGGACTGCTGACAGGCAGCAGTTAACCGGTTAAAAATCACACAAGTTGCCTAAATGCTAGCTGCATCTAAATAATAGGTCAAAGTATAAAGAAAAGGTTACAAACAGTTTTTAAACAGGTTGCCTAGGTAGTAGAAAATATACAGACAGTGACAGAAGAAGGCATCTAGAATAAAGGCATATAGAATAAAGATTCCTGAGTCTTGTGCCTTCGAGGGCACCCCTTAGTAAAATGCCTGGTCTTATCAATCTCCCCCCATAAACATAATAGAGGAAAGAGAAATAAAGTATGTACAGAGTACACAAAATTAGTGTTAAGAGTCTCCAATATGCACTCCTGAGATGCTGGACATGAATGAACTTGATGTCGGTAATTTAGCAATAGATAAGCAGAGAGTTAGGTGCCGACACCAATAATGTGTCAGTAAGTGTCCAGAGCTATTTTTTTTATTCTCTATGATATTCACCATTTAGGGGTTACCCCCCTTTTTTTGTGCCCTCTACCTTGTGATATCTAAATTTTGGCCCTAGGTTAATTCTTTTTGTTTTCCTCGTATAATCATTATATACCATAACAAACAATTAAATAAAATTACATTAACTCACCCCACCTCCACAGAGCAACACACACTATGGTGGGGTGAGTTAATGTGATTTTATGTAATTGCTTATGTTATCCTGATGAAAGTTTGTTAGAGTTAGACCAAACTGAAACGTCATTTTGTTTTTTATTTTGAGCAATAAAAGCTAACTTTTAAACAAAGACCTTGGAGTGTTATCTGTAGTAAAATTCTACACTATCTATCTTGGAATTTTATATGATTACTGACAAGCACCAGGCAAGTAACATTTGGATTCTGGAAGTGCAAGATTGTTTGTTTGTATTTATATATGATGCCAAAATACCAGAGTATTGCAATACGCAATTATACCTTTTTATTGAACTAACATAATATGTCAAAGACAAGCTTTCAAAAGTTTTCCTCTCTTCCTCAGGTCTGAAGCAATACTGACCAATCTGATAGAGTTAGCCTCCCAAAAAAAAGCACCATCCCAGTAAAGTCCCGCAAGATTGAATCCCAAACCTCCAGATCTGCCCTCATGGGCAATAACACCTGGATATAATGGTGAGGCGACAGCATCCCTGCCATGGCCCTTGCCAGGCTCCTGCTGAAGATCTGCCCCATGGAGATTACCCTGTATGCAAAATTGAGTTTTCCTAGAAGCGACTGCATTTTTCAAAGCGTAACCTTACGAGCCCTGCTAGCTTCTGCTACCACACCCCACAAGGCAACCAGCTTCTCCTGGGGGAGTTGGCACACCCCTCGATCTCCAGACCCATCCAGAGAGGCAGATCCATCTGGTCCCAACTCATCCTAGGGTTTATATCTAGAATATAAAAGCGCTAAAAATACATCTATATAAACACAGATGAGAAAAATTCTATATCACCTCATTATATTAAACACCTCTATTTAAGGGTTAAATCACCAAAAGCTGCTGCACACCTGTGTGTACCCAACTCCCACACAAATAATCAAACAAAATACTTATATAGGTGGAGCGTACCACCTATATAAGTATTTCATCCTAGGGTTTGTCGAGAGCAGGTAAGAAAAGTTAAACTGAGGAATTTCAAAATGGTTTCCTATTTATACAGGGTCAGCCCCTTAGTCCCAAATACCCTATCCTAACACACCTTCCACCTAAGCCCACCTTCTAACTCTGTGAAGGCCCTTATCCACTAAGCTGCACTCGTACATAAATCAATGTTTTTTGTGGGATTTAATTTATAATAATGGTGGGATTTAACTTATGTTACAGTGAGCTTTAAGTAAAACATTTTTTTGGTTTAATATAGAATTATATTAATATATACACTGAACAAAATTATAAACGCAACACTTTTATTTTTGCCCCAATTTTTCATGAGCTGAACTCAAAGATCTAAAACTTTTTCTATGTACACAAAAGGCCTGTTTCTCTCAAATATTGCTCACAAATCTGTCTAAATCTGTGTTAGTGAGCACTTCTCCTTTGCTGCGATAATCCATCCACCTCACAGGTGTGGCATATCAAGATGCTGATTAGACAGCATGATTATTGAACAAGTGTGCCTTAGGCTGGCCACAATTAAAGGCGACTCTAAAATTATTTTTTAAAACGATCTCTATACCATCTTTAATAAAATGGATTTGCTGTTCAAGAAGTCTTTTTTAATGAGTTAATATCCTGATTACTGCTTTGCATCCCTTATCACGGGGGATAATGGTTTAAAGGGATTGTACATCGCAATTCAACAGGATATAATCTTTTTTCCCAAGTAAAATTGTTTAGAAAAAGGAGAAGAAACATATAATCTTTGAGGCAGGATTGCATTTTTTTCACTAACGATTGTACTAAGATGTCTATGTATTCAGATAAAGAGGGAATTAATCCCTGAAACTATAGGTCGTCCAGGAGGGCAAGTTTACATTTTATGGATCCTGGCCGACCTATAGTTTCAGGGATTAATTCCCTCTTATCTAATTTATATGAATACATAGATATCTTATTACAACTGTCAGTGAAAAAAATGCAATCCTACCTCAAAGATTCTATGTCTCTTCTCCTTTTTCTAAACAATTTTACTTCTGGTGTTCACAGGCAGGTAGCAGCCTGGATACCAAGTTATCAGACGGTCCCACCCCCAGAGGCGGGTTGCCAGGTAGGTAAGTATCGAAGCGGCTCATTGGCTCAAGGCGTTATGGCATTCTATGACGTCACAACAGCTTTAACGCCCATTATAATTGGATGGCATAGTATGCCATAACTGCATAAAGGGATTAATAAAATAAACTAAGGGCAGTGCTATTTTATGGACAGTTAGCAATTTGGAAGATTATTTCTGCAGAATTATAAAAACAGTGGATTTATTACGAAGTTCTTTTCAATTCCCTCTCCTTTCTCTTTATATATCTTTTTTGTTGTTGTTGTTGTTGTTGTTTTATTAACCCCTGAAGGACCAAACTACTGGAATAAAAGGGAATCATGACATGTCACACATGTCCTGTGTCCTTAAGGGGTTAAATTACGCGATTTCTTGGGACCCTAGCCACTCATAGAAATATGTTTAATACAACACAGTTCTGCTACAGTATATTCTGAGTGTATTCAATCACCACAATGTAACATTTTTGCTATGATTAATCAGAACTGAATTAGTGCCTTTTTGACTTCAGAGGGAATAATTTTCCAATAATGGTTGCTAACACGGAAATAGAAAAAAGACCTTAGTAATCAATCAACTGGTTTTATAAACTAGGTTGTTGCAGCTACTAGATTGTCACACATTCTCTGTCCATATCTTTATGAATATAAGTTGGTGTACATTTTTTTTCTTTCCTAATAATTTGGAATGTAATAGGTTTTTATTCACATGTATGCATTACAAGTTAAGTTTTTTTTAAGACTTTTTCTTCTTGAAAATAACTTTCTTCACACATATTTTATTACATATTTGTAACTTTAGGGGTACAAAATGTTATATATATTTATGTAGCGGAACACCAATATTAAATCCACGAATTCCGCTGGTTCAGGAAGTAATCCACAGTCAAGCGCTGGAAAAAGCAAGGCAATATCCCAAATCTCCCAGTAACCAGACGAAACACAGTTCTGAGAGTCAACTGAGGTCTTTATTTTCAGCTCCACAATTTATACAAGTCCCCATGCTAGGGGTTTCCTGAGTCCCCTCCCAGGGGCATTCCCAGAGTGGACTACATGGGGGACTTATTGTACAAGACATTTCTCCCATCAGGCACTGCTGCATGAGAGGGATCCTCCCACAGGAATGTACCGTTAAGTGGATTATCCCTCCGTGCAGCAGAACTGACAATTTATATTAAAATGCATAACTGTGTGAATATACGGTCTATTTGCACAAATGGACGTTCGGTAGATAGCTGGTGTCTGAGCGCATCATTCGTGAGATTACCGCTCCGATCCCAGCTAAAACAACCGAACGCTGCACGAAAAACACATTCATTAAAATACACGTTTAAATGACCGATTGCCTTTCAGGGAACAAAGTACCGAACGGCTCGGAACTCCCGAACGGCCTGGAAGCTCAGCGGTGTTCGTGCCGTTGAGTAGCCGTTTTTAGTACCATGCGCTCGACGACCAAACACCGCTGAGGGAACAAACGATCCAAGATAGCCGACCGCCGCATGGTCGGTAGTCGAACGGCGGCCACCTCAGAGAGCCTCTTATTACCAATTGCAACATTGTTGCAATTGGTTAACAAGTGCCACACGCCTCTAAGTGTGTGGGCTACTACATGGGGGTGTAACCGTTCGTACTCCAATTTACCGATATAACGTCTTATAACTTAGAATTTAGCAGGGCTAACCATACAGATATCTTAGCTAAATATTGTATAGTCGGTATAGAGTTTCTCTATTTAAAATACATAAATAATTGAGAATACAATAAAAATAGGAGTTGGAAGCAATAACTTTTGTCTTATTAATATAGTTTATTGGATAAATGAATAAAGATCCATTAATATATCATAAAGCAGAGTATACAAGATTAAATGAATAAATGCTTGCAATATAATTAGTATAACATACCCTCCTGATTATACAGGTAATCTCTCAGTATGTCACCTCCAGAGTCGGTCAGTATGTCTCTATCTAGCATTGATCTAGCATGTATATATAGTATAGCATTTCTAATTACTACTGGTAATGTATGGGTTAATTCATCTTAGGGTTAAAAGCAGTTCATATATAAAAATAAAGGGAAAACACCCTTATCAGTCTAATGTCATAACCTAGACATCTTTAATCTGTATTTGGACTAGAAGTTAGGTTGACATACACCTTAGGGTTAAGAGAAGGTCATATAACAAAATAAGTCTAATGTCATAACCTAGACATCTTTAATCTGTATTTGGACTAGACGTTAGGATGACATAGGCAAAGCCTTGAATTGTTATTGCATTAAATTAAGACAAGATGGAGTAAACATGTTGTGTACTGTAAATAGGTAAAAGGTTATTAGTTAAAGAAACAGTTGCAGTTTAAAGAAATACAATGTAGCAATGTGTATTATACCCACAATTGCCCATCACACCCTCCTGTTTAAACTGAGGGTTTCTTTGAAGAATATTTTTTCTTTCTTTGCTTAACACCTCCCTGCTCATGTAAGGGAGGGGACTGTGGTGAATAGGACACAGTGGAAGGGACAGGAATGAAACAATTTTAACGATATCTGTTAGTTTATAATTTTGTAAAGGAGGTTTTAACAATCTTCCATAACAGTAAATGTCATAATCCGTGGTTACAATTAATGGTTGTAAAGCAGGTAACTTGCAATCTGAATAAGGACTCATAATTAAATAAGAACCATTTCTTAAAGATTCAAAGTACAGATAATCATTTTGTATTGGTTCTATATTAAGTAAGCAATCAGTTGATGTGGCAGGATTATTTCCACAAGGAGTCTGTACTTTTACATCTTCACATATTACATAACTTTTTTCTAGGCATCTAGAAACAGACAAATAATATATCTGATCACATGTCTTTGATATATATTGATATGGATGTTGTATTGTTATCTTTGCCAACTTTTCACCTGTTTGTAACAGGTGACCTATATTATCAAGCTTCCAATTCGTAGTGTATATTTCACCTGGAAGAGTTAACTCATAATAAATTTTAACTTCCCACTGGCTAACCTTGGCATTGTTTAAATGTTTTGTTTCTCTGATATCATAAACAAAGGTCTGAGAAATGTGCAATAACACTTCGATTTGTTTCTTAGTTAATTTTAACCTTTGAAGCACTTTAGTTATGTTAACCAGACTTGTATCAATTAAACCATTTTGTAAATTAGATCGAATATCAAAAATCTTCTGATTCAACATAGATATTTTCACACTTTCTTCTAGTGTAGAAATATCATATATTAATGCTGCAGTAAGCGTTATCAGGTGGTCTTTAAGAATCAATATACCTTGACGTAGCAATTCATCATTTAGATCAGAATAATGGGATACAACCTGAATAGCTTCTACAAGTAATTGGCCGGTATATAGGAAGGAGTTTGCATTGGTTAACAAAGTCCTTCTTCTGCGAGACACACGTCTCATGTTACATTCATCTGGATCACTATTTTGTATATTTTTATATGTAATATCTAAAAATGTTTTATTAGTAGGCCATGCTGCGATTGCAAATGGCATCTCTGCAACATTCTGTAAAGTACAATTCTGAAATTCACAAGGTCTATCTTCATTAGCGATTAAAACATACATTTGAGTTTTTATACCATTAATTACAATATCTGTATTATATATCATACTGTCACTGACACATTTCTGATACAGGGAGTATACTAAATAATTTGCATTAATACTTATCGGTTTCCTCTCGATGCACCACATTCCTGGAAGTCCAGAATATAGCAAAAATCCTTGGTCTATGTTTTTAGGGAGCCATTTAAAGTTCTGATTGGTATAATTATACCAGAGAGAGCAAGGAGCACAACGGTAGATTATATCTGGATTAGAACCATTACAGATTCCTTGTTTTATCAATGTCTCTGTAGTTATGTTACAGGAATTCCTTGCTTTGCAGGTATGTACATAATATGTGGAGTTAAGAAATGCTGCAAATCGGGGTTTAGTACAAGTGTCCCATGGGGTCAAGTCTCTAAAAAGCTTTTGTTGACCATTCATATTCCATTCTTTTGGCAATGCTTCTGCTTTTAATAGGCCTGTCTTATTGTTGCTCATCAACTGCTGCAAGGTTTCTTTCACTAATTGATGTATTTCATCTGAATTCAAATTCACATGCCACCATGAGTCATTATAAAGTTCATTACTACAGAATATGGTTCCAGTGTGGTTTCTCACTCCACCAGGAAATCTATATTCCTCTTCTTCTGCTCCTTCCCAGTAACCAATTTTTTCTGAATTGTAGGTAAAAATCTGTGTCTTATACTGAGAGGTGCTTAAATAATCAATTAGGTATTCTTTGTACTGTATTCCATCTTGGGTAATACCTGGACGTGGACAGTGATCAGCCTTTATTTCTGATTCCGGCCATCTTCTGTTTGACTGGAAATTAACATAATAACAATGTCCAAAATTAGCATAGCACATCTTTTCAGCATAAGAAGGCTGTTTGCGATAGTCATCCAATGGTAAACTATATGGCAAAGTCTTTTCTTGAATCACCTTCATATGTGCATCCAAAGTTTCTTTGACAAGCATCTGTCCCGTCTCACTTTTAATTCCAGCATCTTTAGCCATCACTGCTGAGTCTAGTATTAGGATTTGAGATAGTCCAATCACTTGTTTCTTGTGTATAATCGGTTTTGGGTATGGTTTCCAATAGGTTCCTTGTGGAATACCAGAATATGTCACATTGGCGATTACTTCGCTGTGAATTGTGTCTCTTTTCATAAGATGGTTCCTGGAGGTCATCCTCACGATCATGGAACTTGTATTGTATGCAGTCCAATTCAATACGGGAGCTTCTTGGTTGTTAACATAATCCCAATGCAGTTTCAAAACGACTACTAGGGTTGATGTTATCATGATAATGCTGCAGATAGTAATAAAGAGACACCACATCCAATTCTTCAGTATCCATTTGCTTCCATCTTTGCACTTCTTTCTTACTGTGTTCCATACTTTATGTAAAGTCTGTTTTTCTGGTAATGATGATTCATGTTCCAATTCTTCCATAGCAATTGTAAATATGTCATTTTTTGTTCGTAGATCCTTCTCCTTTGCATTTTCAATTATCTGATCATGAGTTGGTCTATTGCGAGGCTGTGAGATGGGTTGCTTTTCCATCCTCTTTTGTGTTTCTCTTGCTTCCTTCGACAGTATCCACTGTGTCAGGGTCAATGGTTCTGTGGACATCTTGGAAATACTTTGCTGGTTTTAAATTATCAATGCTTACTGTTCTCTGTTGGCCTTGTTTGTTCTCCGTAATAAAAGTTCTCGGATTTAAAATCGTCACGATTTTCACAGGCTTTTTCCAGCGTGGTCGCAGGGGGCGTAGTGTATGGACCCTCTCCAGGACGAACTGGCCAACAGTAGGAACCCAAGTAGTAGGTGACGGATTGTGGTGCGTTGTGGGTCGAGAAAACAATTCTCTAATTTCCTCTAACAGAACCAGCTGTTCTAATCTCCCTGGTGCAGAAATATGTTCAGTAAAAGTTGTGTTACAAGGGACACCATACAACATTTCATATGGAGTTTTACCATTAGTAGTATTAGGTATATTGTTAATGCCCAATTGTACCATAGGAATAAGTGGATACCACTGTGTGGGGCGAGCAACTAGCAACTTGGTTAATAGTCTTTTCACCTCAGCATTTTTCCGTTCCACAACCCCACAACTTTGAGGGTGGTTGGGTGCACTGATTTCCCAAAGTAACCCAAACGAGGTTGCCCAGTTCTGGGTTTCTTTTGCAGTA
Source organism: Pelobates cultripes (assembly GCA_933207985.1). NCBI lineage: Eukaryota > Metazoa > Chordata > Amphibia > Anura > Pelobatidae > Pelobates > Pelobates cultripes. The sequence continues at coordinate 295,087,010 of OW240912.1, forward strand.
AATGCAGGACCACCATCTGAGTGGATGGTCCTAGGCTTACCAATGCATACCAAGGAAGTGAGACTAGCAATCGTGGTATTAGAGGTCGCACTTCGCACAGGGTATAACCAAGTAAACCTGGTACATGCATCAACACATACTAAAACATATTTATAACCATGGGATGGTGGCAAAGGTCCAATATGATCAATATATAATAATTCAAAAGGTACATTGGGTATGGATTTTTCAATAAATGGTACGACTGAATGATTCGGTCTATTCACTAATAAGCATTGCTTACAATTACCAATAACATGAACAACAGTCCTTCTCATATTGGGCCACCAGTATCTTTTTTTCAGAGTAATAAGTACATTATCTCTACCCAAATGAGCTTGTCCTAATCCTGAATGAGCCTCTAGTACAAGTTTTTCCCTCTCCTTTACAGGAGGAACAATGAAGTTATTACCATCAATGGTTACTATACAATCAACTCCTTCTAAATGATAGGAGTATTTGGTAGGATAGCCAGCTGGATTATGTCTGGTCTTATCCAGGCAAGCATTTAACTCTGCATCTACTTTGAGAGAAAGGGTATGTTTCTGTGATCTAGTGACCACATTAACAGAATAGCTTTGGCTGACACTTTGCGCCAAAGTGTCTGCCAGCTGGTTGCCAACTGTATGAGGTGAAGAACCTAACTTTCTGTGTGCAGGTTCATACACAATTTCAATGTCAGGTTTCTTTTGCAAATATGCATCAATTTGTTTCCACAAAGAAATATGTTTCAACGGTTTACGTTGTGCTGTAAGAAAACCATTTGAGCGCCAGACTGAGAGATCTTGTACAGTGGATCTTGCGAGATAAGCTGAATCTGTCACTATCAAAACCGGCCCCACTATTGACATACTTTCCTTTAAAGCATGTGTATATGCATATATTTCGGCATACTGTGCTGAATGATCACCTATGGGTATTGACCAAGTCTGATCTACCTGTCCTGGTACACATTTTACAATACCGCAACCTGCAGATTTATTTTTGTTTTCGGCTAAAGAATTTACAGCTGATCCATCTGTATAAAATATAGCTTTATAAAAATCATTAGGGTGTGTCTGTCTTTCCCATTTATTTTCAGAATCTGATGAGGTTGGTAGATCATCTAATGTTGGTAGTGTTTTGTCATGAATAAAGGTTAGTTGTGGATCCTCTAACAGAGCATACCATTTGAGCCAACGGCTTTTTAAAGCCTTTCTTTCTGTAATTGTTTGTTTCTGCAGAGCATTTAGTGAAGCAACAGGTGTAAATAACACAATCTGTTGTCCTTGAGCTATGTTTCTTGATTTTAATAATGTAATCGAAATAGCTGTCAAAACTTTTTCCAGAGGAGTATATTTTAATTCAGTTTTAGTAAAAACATAAGATAGTAGACATAAAGGAGTCACGTCATTATCATTATATAAACGTGCATATGCTACATGTGGGGAACATGTGATTATAGCTATAAGCTTTGTATCACAATTTCGTTGGGCAAGATATGATGTGTTATTCACTGCATTAATAAGAGCTTTTAATGCTTTGTCATTTTCTGTTGTCCATTCAAAAGCAATTGTATTGCGTTCATTCTTAATTTCTCTTGAGATGGCTGAGTTTAATGAGACTATCAGTTCTTTATAATTTGGAATAAAAAACATTGCATAATTTAGAAGGCCAACAATGCTCCTCAGTTGTTTTAAATTCTTTGGAGCAGAAATATTCGATATCTTATCTTTGTAGGACGTAGTCAAACCACGACCTTGATTCGAGATTTCAAATCCTAAATAGTTTACTGTATGTCTGGCTATTTGTGACTTTTTTAATGAAATAATATAGCCAGCTATTTTCAGTCTATGAAGAACTGTTTTCAATACATCCAAATGTTCACTTTCAGTGTCATGTGAAAAATATATATCATCTACATAGACTTCCACATTAGGAATGTCAGTTAGCAATGAAATAACATCTGCTGTAAATAATGCCGGAGAATTAATAAAACCTTGTGGTAATCTCGTCCAAACATACTGTTTACCTGCCCAGGTAAAACTAGTTATATTATAACTTTCAGGACTGATGGGATGGCTCCAGAAACCATTGGATAAATCCAATGTTGTTTTATATTTTCCTCTAAACATATGCTGTAATATGGATGGGGAATGTGTATTCTGAGCTGCTACAGGTGGTGTAACTCTATTCACCTCTCGATAGTCTAACACCATTCTCCATTTATGATCTGATTTTGGTACAGGATAGATGGCAGAATTCATGGAACTATATTGTTCCTTAATAACACCTTGTTTCAGCAGGTCATTTATTACAATCTGTATATCAGGTATTGCAAGTGGGTTAATTTTATATTGTGCCTGTTTCTTAGGTGCAAGTGTTCCTGTTGCTATATGATGACAAATATCCCTCCTGTGTCCTACTTGATTTTCCCATTGTTGAAAAACATCCTTATTCTGTACTAGAATTTCTTTTAATTCTTTTTTATTTGTTAATGAGGTGAAATTTAATTGATGTTCTATATGTGAATCAACATTAATAGGTACAGTAAGCTGTAGTGCAGGTTTTGAAACTATATCTATGAAATGTGAAACATCTTTATATGCAATTAAGAATGAAACATCCAAACTAGGATGTTCAGCCAGTTCAAGATTAACCTTCCTTCCATTAACTTTAATAGTATCATGATATAAAGGATATGTACCATTGCCCTCTAATGTTTCAATAGTAACATTAGAAAATGGATTGGTTTTTAATATGTTTTTCTGTACAAGTGAAATTTCTGCTTGTGTATCTAACACCCCTTCATATGTCCTCAGATCATATGTAATCTGCAAATCAAGATTATTCATCCTGATTTTCTTCTTGCTCTGGGTTTTGATTCTCGGTTTTCTTTATTTTTTTGTATCTTTCTGGTTGTTGCTGGAGGATGTGTTGGAGGATGTGAGGATGTTGATGGGGTAGTAGAACTTTTATCTTGTCCTGTTCTGTCTCTATCCCTGACTTGTCCTGGGGATCCTCCGTATTTGTCTGGGCCTTTAACCCTTGGTCTCAATCTATATCCTCCGCTATATCCAGGAAATTCTGAATATCTTGGGGCTTCTCCTTTGGAAGTTGACTGATATCTTTCAGTACGATCTATCTCTGTAGTCTGTTCTTTTTCCCTTTGATATGTCCTATATGAGGGACGAGAATAATCCCTGTTAGTTCCATCTATAGATGTAGATGGTCTAGATTCCCTTTTTATGAATGTAGAACTTCTCCTATCTTGTTTTTGCCTGTCTCTTCTAGGGGTAAATGCTGCATTGCTTTTCCTATCTCTGTTTCCTGCTTTTTCTTTGCTTTTATACCCCTCTCCTGTAAGATCCTTACCTAAAAGTGTGTATGTGCTCCTTAGGATTTCAGGCATTCTATCACTTTTCTCATTCTCGGTCAATCCATGCAACCTTCTTTCTATGTCAAGTATTAATGCTTGACCTTTTACTAGTGGTTTCAAGCAACCCCAAACCATGGAATGATTTCTGCTTGTGAATCTCATCCCTAAATTATATGCTGCTATAATCCCTGACTTTGTATTCACTCCCGCCAGTGTGTCTGACAGTGTAGAAATCGTCACTTTGCCATAAGTCTTTTCATATAGAGTGGATATTACAATATCCCAGTTTTCAGCTTCAGCTTGTGTAATTGACAGTCCAGAGGGCAGTAATGCATTTACTAGCCCCTGTCTCTGAACTGCAGTTTGAGTTGGGTAAACCCCATCTAACGCATGTGTTTTTTCATTAAGCCATAATGCTATTTCCTTAGCAGATGTTGGTACTGTGCCAATAGTAGCTTTAATATTAGACATAGGAATACCCTGTATTCCTGTCCCCACTGTGTGAACTATAGGAGCACTAACAATTGGTGCTATTAACGCCTGTCGTAACAAGTCTCTCAAGAAAATAATTTCTGGCATTAACCTCTCTCTTTCTGCTCGTGCAGACTGTGCAGGTGCCGGTAATTCATGGCTGTGTACGGGAACATATAGTAATCCCCTACCTATACCCCACTGTCCTGGGACTAATGGGCCATGTCTTGCTGGTGTATTAGGTATATTAGGTCGTTTACCAAATAGTTGTATATATGTCTCTCTTGTCATATTAATTAAGGTCTGTGTACTTAAATCTGGTGGAGTGTTAGGTAGTTCTGTAAATGTTGGCTGATCTAGATCTACATTTTCCGCATCAGTTAATTGAATGCTGATTACAGCATACCTGGCTCCTGCACCCCAAGGGCCTTGTACAATTTCACATAGTACCATTTCTCCATGATGAAGATCTCTCTGTGCCTGGGCTACAAAAAGTTCATTAAATTCTCGATATCTCAAGAATAATTGTCCCATGACAAAGAATTGTGTCTTCTCTTACGTATAAGAGGTTACCTAGGTATTTTTGCTTAAAATAAGTAAAGCTAGTGCTTCCAGCCCCACGTTGGGCGCCAATTGTAACCGTTCGTACTCCAATTTACCGATATAACGTCTTATAACTTAGAATTTAGCAGGGCTAACCATACAGATATCTTAGCTAAATATTGTATAGTCGGTATAGAGTTTCTCTATTTAAAATAGCACCCAATAGCACCCAATACAATGTAGCAATGTGTATTATACCCACAATTGCCCATCACAGGGGTATTTTCGGTTCACGAACGGCCCGCAAAAGTGCCGTTCGTGAAACGAAAGAAAATACAATACATACAGCTATCTGCATTCGGCAGATAGCCAATGCAGCAAATACATGTTAATTATAACCAGCATACATTCTACATAGTTAAGCACATATCCCACAACCATACAGGCAACCCTTAAAGGCACAGTCTCTTTATAATGTCCAAGTGGCTATGTTTGCATATATATATATATATATATATATATATAGTACCCTTAAAGTTACAAATATGTAATAAAATATGTGTGAAGAAAGTTCTTTTCAATACTTATCTGAGAGAAGTTTACAATGGTAGCATGTTATCTGCTTTTTTTGTTTGGTTTTGTTATCAAATATAAATCAACATTTTTTTTTTCCCTTGAAGATTGTAGCTATTTTCTTTTCTTAATACACTGCAGCTGATTGGCAAACTCACATTAGATCCAGAGTCCTGTGGTATTACAGCTAAGCAGAATAAAAGTTGAATTTCAAATTTAAAGGGATACTGCAGGCACCCAGACTACTTATTATTATTATTATTATTATTATTATTATTATTACTATTGCCATTTATATAGCGCCAACAGATTCGGTAGCACTTTGCAATATTATAAGAGGGGGAATTTAACTTTAAATAGGACAATTACAAGAAACCTTACAGGTTAAAGAGGACCCTCCTCAAATGAGCTTACAGTATTTAGATTTCAGCTCATTGAAGTGGTCTGGGTGCAATGTCCCATATCCCTTAACCCTGAGCATGTAATTATTGCAGTTTTTATAAACTGCAATAATTACCTGATAGGGTTTACTTCTCCTCTAGTCGCTGTCTACAAGCCACTAGAGGGACTTCCAAGCTTGAAGGTGACTTTTGGTCGCCTAATGATGCTGAACGTCCTCACACTATACATGAGGACTTCCAGCGTCACCGGAATCCAAATAGGAAAGCATTGAATAATGCTTTCCTATGGGGAAATCCTAATGCGAGCATGGATATTGATGCGTATGCACATTAGGTCTCCCCCGCCAGCTGTGGGCGGAGCTGAGCCAGCGGCACTGGACTCAGGTAGAGGGAGAACAAGTTTGTTTTCCTGGTACTATAGTTTACCTTAAAGGACCACTCTAGGCACCCAGACCACTTCAGCTTAATGAAGTGGTCTGGGTGCCAGGTTCTTCTAGGGTTAACCCATTTTTTAATAAACATAGCAGTTTCAGAGAAACTGCTATGTTTATTAATGGGTTAAGCCTTCCCCCTAATCCTCTAGTGGCTGTCTCATTGACAGTGTAACCGCTGGTGGTTCCCTTATTTACCACTATAATGTCTTAAAGCATAGAACTTAGTAGGGCTAACCATACAGATATCTTAGCCATAATTTTATATAGTGTAAGAGATCCTCTATTTAACATATATAAATAATTGAGAATGCAATATAAAATAAGGATTGTCTTGGAAGCAATAGTTTTGTCTTTTGGATATTTATTATATAAAAATATAAAATCCATTATAGCAGAGTTTATAAGATTAAATTACATGCTTGCAAATATCATTAATAGGTTAACATACCCTTCTGAACATGTCATCATGTCAGCCTCTCTGTCATTTTAAGATGGAGCAGCGTCTGTCTCCAAGTCTCTCCTCCGTGTCTTAACATTTAAAAGTACACCTATTTATACATCTGTCTCCATTTTAGGTTACTGTAGTTCAAATATGAAAAAGTAACACTTCTTTTACTTTATTTAATTTAGGACCTCCCTTAATTTGGCAAACATACAAGGCCATAACTAAAGGGTGTATACGTCATGGAAATTTTCCTGACTTAGTTCAAGATGGCATCTTAAAGTCTGAATAGGTTATCTGTTGTTTATACTAAGTCGTAAGTGTACAGTCGTGGGAGATTCCCAGATTTGGGGAAGTTCCATTAACTTGGGGTTACCACAGTATATTGTGTACTGCAAGAGTCGTAGCATAGCCTTGAAGCTTGTTTATGCATTATTGTTATTGTAATTCGTCTGGGACAAAATGGCGCAAACATATTATGCACTGAGGTTATTGCTTAAAGAAACACTTATGAAAAACAATATGTTCCATTTCTAACACCTTGTCAGTTTGCAATCTCTTAAAGACAAAGTACACAGTTTAAGAAATACAACATTTAATTCTAAAACTTGTAATAATTGCATTTGCCCGTAACAACAGCCACTAGAGGCGCTTGCGTGCTTCTCACTGTGAATTTCACAGTGAGAGCACGCCAGCATCCATAGGAAAGCATTGTAAATGCTTTCCTATGCGACCGGCTGAATGCGCGCGCAGCTCTTGCCGCGCGTGCGCATTCAGCCGACGGGGCGGATCGGAGGAGGAGAGAAGGAGGAGAGCTCTCCGCCCAGCGCTGGAAAAAGGTAAGTTTAACCCCTTTTCCCCTTCCAGAGCCGGGTGGGAGGGGGACCCTGAGGGTGGGGGCACCCTCAGGGCACTATAGTGCCAGGAAAACGAGTATGTTTTCCTGGCACTATAGTGGTCCTTTAAGGCTGGAGTAGGAACATAGGGCTCAAGTAGGTACATTTAATGCTTGGAAGACTTAGAGAATGTTTTCCAGTTTAGCTATATTGACCTTAAATTTGAAGGTCACCTTGAAATCACTTTGAATTTCCACTTTAGTTAATGACCTTGTCTGTCAGGATTTTGTCAGGCCCTAGGTGTTGTGTGCAAGAGATAAAGAAATATAACTGCATATCCCTACTCAATTGACACTCTCAGCCCTGGCATTCAACAGAAGAGTCCCAACTTAGAAATATAACTCAACAGTAGTTAGTGATGTCCCGAACGGTTCGCGAACGGTTTGCCACGGACTAATTTTTGATTAAACTTTGACCCTGTACCTCACAGTCAGCAGACACATTCCAGCCAATCAGCAGCAGACCCTCCCTCCCAGACCCTTCCACCTCCTGGACAGCTCACTAAGAATGCAGCTTCACAATGAATGTAAAATGGATGCTGTCCAGGAGGTGGAAGGGTCTGGGAGGAAGGGTCTGCTGCTGATTGGCTGGAATGTGTCTGCTGACTGTGAGGAACAGGGTCAAAGTTTACTCAATGATGAGTACGTGACGAACCGTTTGTGGCGAACCGTTCTGCGAACCGTTCGGGATATCACTAACAGTAGTCCCAACAAAGAAAAATAACTGCATATCCCTACTCAATTGACACTCACAGCCCTGGCATTCAACAGAAGAGTCCCAACAGACGATGCTAAGTGCCAGGATTCTGATTTCCATGCTTCTCAGCTGAAAGAGCAGATAGTGACAGTTAAGGGCGAATGGAATTATGGTAAAAGAGGCACAACTGGGGGAAAGGGGACACTTTGTGCAGATACAGCCATGAGTTCACACACACATAACACTATACAAAAAAAAAAACATTCACACATTCAGCCAGGGTTACTAAACTTCAAACTGTAGCAAAATATGGGCTGAAATGGTCAAGCTGTGATAGTTGAATAATGTTTCCAAATAACCTAAACTTTGCCATTCACATTTCAGTTTACTACAATTCACAGTATAGTAAATGCACTAACACCACTATGAAACTCAGCACAAATACATACCTACATTTTTGGAGCGGTGTTAGATTTCTAGATTTATTTGCTGTAGAATGTGGTATATACCGATCAGCAGCAACATTAAAACCACTGACAGGTTAACTGAATGACATTGATTATATTGTTACAATGACACTGGTCGAGAGGTGGAATATATTAGGCAACAAGTGAACAGTCAGTTTAAATATTTATTGAAGCAGATAAAATGGACAAGTGAAAAGATCAGAGTGACTTTGACAAGGGTAAAATAGTGATTGTAGATAACTGGGTTAGAGCATCTGCAAAAGGGCAAGTCTGGGGTGTTCCTGGTATACAGTTGTCATTACCTATCAAAAGTGGAGCAAGGAAGGATAACCGGTGAACCAACATCAGGGTCATTGGCTCCCAAGGCTCATTGATGCACATGGAGAGCAAAGACTAGCCAATCTGGTTTATCGCACAGAAGAGCTACGGTAGCTCAAATTTCTGAATTTACATAATCTTGGCCATGATAGAAAGGTGTCAGAACACACAGTGCATAGCAGTTTGCAGCATACAGGGTTGCGTAGTAGCATACCAGTCATTGTGCCCATGATGACCCCTGCCAAAAGCACCTAAATGGGGAGATGAGTGTCAGAACTGGAACAATGGAAGAAGGTCATGGTCTGGTTAGTCACATTTTATTTTAGATCAGTTAGATGGCTGAGTGTGTGTGCATCATTTACCTGGGGATGAGATGGCAGTAGGATGCACTATGGGAAGAAGTCAGGCCAGCAGAGGCAGTGTTATGCTGTGGGCAATGTTCTTCTGGGAAACCTTAGGTCCTGGCATTCATGTGGATGTTACTATGACATGTACCACCTACCTAGATATTGTTGCACTTCTTCATAGCAATGGTGTTCCCTGATAGAAGTGACCTCTTGCACATTGCAAAAAATGGTCAGGAATGGCTTGTTGAATAATGAAAAGAAGTTCAAGGTATTGTCTTGGTTTCCAATTACCCAGAACTCAATTTGATAGAGCATCTATGGGATGTGCTGAAACAGCAAATGCAATCCATGGAGACCCCACCTTACAACTTGCAGGACCTATAGTATCATGATGCATGTTATCACACGACATGTTCAGAAGTCTTGAGGAGTCTATACCTCAATATATCAACAGTTATGGCAGCAGGAGGGGACCTATGCAATAATAGGCAGGTGGTATTTATGCTGTGACTGGTCAGAGTATACCTTGCTCTTGATACTCTTCTGCTTCCTGATTCAATACCATTTCTTTAGGCGTCATTGCTTCTCCTTTTAGATTAGTAGTCATAACTTGTCTTTCCTATAAATTAGAATGTAAAGGTCGGTCTATTTTTGCTAATTACTGTGTATTTCTGAATACAAATTCCACCTGGCTTAAACCACAAAGACACAAAGTGCCTCTTCTAAACAGTTAACTAGTCCCTATCTATCCTGTAGATTACAGTCTGACCCAGGGCCGGCCTTATGCGCCCTGTGTGGAAAATATTCATAGCGCCCTTCCATGGTCACATGCCCTCGTCCATCTTGAAAAAAGTGCTAAGCCTCCATTACATAGGGGTTATGTATTAATGTGATTTCTGGGCATATCATGCATATACACGCATATTAATACATTTGTAAATATTATAGGTGTAATAACACATAATAATACACCCATATTAATATAAATGTATATATAAATATTACTCCCAGAAATCATGTTAAATTGTATTTATTATGGTACACACAATTTCTGGTCTAGAAGAATTCCTCCCACGTGTATAGATTTGGGAAAAACAAACCAATATGAATGAACACTCTAGCATTAGGAGGAAAAACGTATTTCTAACAAGAGTGTCCTGTCTCCCTGAAGTTGCCATGCCATTATGTTGTGTGTGGAATAGGGATGCAGTGTGTGTGTGTAGTGAAAACAGTGTGATGTGGGATAGGGATGTAGTTTGTGTATGTGTGTGTAGGGGATGTAGTGTGTGTGTGTGCGTAGGTTATATAGTGTGTGTGTGTGTGTGTGTATAGGGGATGTAATGTGTATGTGTGTAGGAAACAGTGTGTGTATAGGGGATGTAGGGTGTATGTGCTTAGGGAACATAGTTTGTGTATAGGGAATATATAGGGAATGTAGTGTGAATGGGTGTAAGTTACATAGTGTGTATGTATAATGCGAGTTATCTAGTGTGTATGTGTGTAGAGAACATAGTGCGTTTATAGGGAATGTTGTGTGTGAGTAGATTATGTAGTGTATGTATGTGAGTAGATTATGTAGTGTGTGTGTCTATGTGAGTAGATTATTTAGTGTATGTGTATAGGGGGTGTTGTGTGTGAGTAGATTATGTAGTGTGTGTGTGTGTGTGTTATGGAGTGAGTGTAGGTAACAAAGTAAGGATGGGATAGTGATGATTTGTCAGTAAGAGGGGTGACATAAGGCTTTAAATGACGAAGTGGGAGAGCAATTTCAGGTTTTGTTTTCTTAAATTAATGTTTATTCCCCCCTTCTGCTTCCCTCCCTCTTGCATACCTTTGGGTAGGGATGGGGGAATACTGATGACCTGGTGGTCCAGCAGTCTCTGCCAGCTCTTGAAGTTCTGCACCTTGCAGAACAGGAGCCCTACTCTCGCAAGCTCCGCGTTGATAGTATGAGAGCGTTGCTGTGGTAACATCGCGACAACACTCCGAATGCTGAGCTCGCGAGAGGAGGGCAGAATCAAAGTGCTCACTGCTCGCTCCTCTCCATTATGCAAACAGCAGGCCGGTGAGGGAGGTCCTCAATCTCCTAACCGGCCAATACCAAAGCAGAGCTCACTCTCTAAGGGTCGGCCGGCCGGGGCGCCATCTTTCACCCACCAGGGCGCTCTGAGGTAGGACAGGACCTGGTTATGCAAGCTGTGTCGGTTGCCCGGTGCCCCTGTTGGCATGGCGCCCTGTGCGGCCGCACAGCCCGCACACCCCAAGGCCGGCCCTGGTCTGACCTAAATTCCATTGCTGCGTGTTGCTGCTATGCTGCTTCATATTGCTGTCAGAACAGTCAACTTGTTTTAAACCACAAGTGTATGAATCTTGCCTACAAAACAGTACTGAAAATCTTTCGTTATCCATTTTTATACAATCATTGAAAAACTTCTAAGTTTATCATACTAATTTAAACCAATTATAAAGTTAACATTTTACATTCAAGAAAAGTAGTATTTCATGTCTGTTGTGTAGTTCAAAATTATATCAAATATAACACAGACATACACAAACAAAGAGACATAAGTACTCTCTCCCTTACTTCTCTCACTTAATCGCCCTCATCATTCGTACCTCCACTCACGCTCTGAATCCTACCTCAACCCACACTCTGAATCCTATTGAATCCTACTCAGACAAATAAATGAGTAAGATTGTGAACATCAGTCTGGTTAATAATCACAGAGAGATTGTTTCTTTGTATTTAATGAGATCATTTCTCTGTGCATAGTTCATAGAAAGATGTTGAAATTCCTGCTCCTGATGCCGCAGGGCTTGTAGCTTCAGAGACAGTGCTTAAGGCATGTTTTGCAAATTACATTCTTTGAAAACATTTCATTTTCAAATATGCCATTCATGTATATATGGTTCTGAGTTGTGGAAAATATACCTTTGCATAAATTGTGGAAGTGGAGGAATTAAAAAAAAAAAATAACCTTCTAAATGAGCTATCAATATGATAATGTTCTGGTTAATTTCATATAATGGCCTTGATTAAATTACAGCCACTCACGTTTATCAGCAGTTTATTGGCTCCCTATATATCATTTAATGGTTCAGATCAGTCTAATTACAGCTGTTAAAGACTTTTAATGATGAGCTGATAAATATCAGTTTGAATGTCAAATCCAATATCTATATTTTACCTATATAATCCCTAATAAATGGGCTCTTTGAATTTGACACCTCAAAGTTGCAGTTGTGTCTCATTTCATAAAACATTATTAATAGTTGCTAGAAAAATACAGAGAGGACCTGGCACAGGTGTCCCCCATTCCTCCACTCATGAGTTTTTGGTGTAGGCTGTAAATTTAAAAAAAATGTGGAAGACCTCATACTCTCCACCTGCCACTACTTATGGTCAGCAGATTGGAACTATTACAATAAAAAAGTGGGGTGGGGGGACACTCTTAAATATTGAATATGATTCATAGGTCTCCCTTGGCCCAAACCCATAAGCGTCAGGTGGTAACTGTGAATAAAATAATGGGTGTTTGTTGACAGAACCACCACCCTGCCCCAGTTATTAAATTAGATAACCTGGGGCAACATTCTAGTGCCCCACTTGCCCCATCTGTTTCCAGCGTATTGTGCAGGAAGGAAATACATATATATTGTGTGAGTAAAAAGTAATACATGCATAATAGCAAAAAGGCAATTTAGCTAATATGCTTTAAGGTGCTACAATGAAGAAACTAGATGTTTTTCTCAAAGTATGACCCTGTCAGTTAAAAGAGCCAGACAGTGAGTAAATACATCTGTGACAATAAAGATAAGAACTCCGATAAGACAAGTAGCGTTAAAAAAAATAAAAAAGTACTTGTTAAGCAAACACACACACATTGCTAATAATGTATATGATTAAGTTTAGTCATATACAAAAATAGTAATATAGTGTGATATATCTATCTATCTGGGTTGGAAACCTATACATATATAAAAAAACGTGTGTGTGTGTGTGGTATGTATGTGTGTGTGTGTGTGTATATATATATATATATATATATATATATATATATATGTATATGTAATTACCTATATATAAATAAGTTAGACAGCTTAAAAATCTTGAAATGCCATAACGCTTAGGTGAATAAGGACACATTGGTTGAACAATCAAAGTCCACACATAGAATGAAGAAATGTTGACTAAAGCATCTTAAAATTAAACATTCCTAAATTGTCCTGAACAAGGATTAACCCTATATGATAATAGCTGGTAATGCTCCTGACGTAAACCAACAGCTCCACCTGCTGTTTGAAACATATAGAAATACATGTCAAAATGATGTCAACAGCCATTAACATAAAGACTTGTCTCAAACTTTCATTGGACTAAGTCAGAAGTTTAAAAGATAAGGAATGACGGCCTGGTCACTAAGAGGTTAATAGAAACATCTGTAATTCATCAGCTTTTATTTGTAGTTTTTTGGTGCTAAAATCAAAATTTAGGAAGAAGACATCTGATTGCAAGTATACATTTTATTTTAAGTATACGTTTTACATTTTATGTTATGGCGGTAATATTAGTGCATGGAAAGTGTTAAAATAACACCATCTGAAATAGCCTAAGATGTCTACTTTTCAAAAATATATGGTTTGATGTGGGTAAGTTATATTGTACAGCTTCAAAAATGTCCCAAATGGGACATGGGTGCATGATGATTAACTGTGAAAATTCCAAGTTGGAAAACTGGAATGTGCACCCTCCAAATAAGGTCTTTTAGCCCCCAGAGAACCTGACACACCTATACATGGGTGATATCCCTGTACTCAGGAGATTATGCTGAACACATATTGGGGTGTTCTTTGGCAGTAACCCTTAAAGTTCTCAGTACATATATTCTTAAATTGCTATGTGTGTCAAAAAAATCACCAATTATTTTTTTTTTTATTTGTCATAGATTGGTGGTAAAATAACTGCATGAAAATATTCAAAATACCCCCTGTTTAATACCTTAGGTTGTCTTCTTTTAAAAAATATATACATGTGAAGGGTTATTCGGGGATTCCTGACATAGATCAGTGTTACAATGTAACTTGCGTTAATTTTGAAAAAAGTGCTACTTGTGCTTATAGCCCTATAAATTTCCAAAAAAAGCTAAGAACATGCTAACATTGGACATTTCTAAACTCAGAACAAATTTTAGAAACAATTTTGGCATGGGTGTTTTTTGGCAGTTGTAGATGCATAACAGATTTTGGGGGTCAAAGTTCGAAAAGGTGTGTTTTTTTCATTTATTTCATCATATTTTATAATGTTTTTTTAAAGTAAATAATATGATATGATGAAAATAATGTTGAAAATAATGTTATCTTTAGAAAGACCATTTAATGGCAAGAAAAACAGTATATAATATGTGTGGGTACAGTAAATGAGTAAGAAGAAAATTATGGCTAAACACAAACACCACAGAAATGTAAAATGAGCCTTGGTCCCAACAGCAAAAATTTTGAAAAAAGGCCTGGTCACTAAGAGGTTAATAGAAACATCTGTAATTCATCAGCTTTTATTTGTAGTTTTTTGGTGCTAAAATCAAAATTTAGGAAGAAGACATCTGATGGCAAGTATACATTTTATATTAACATATATTATATTTAATAGGCCACTTTCATTATTCATTATTAGCAATACTCTTAATAGATTTATTTAACCACTTTTGCTATTATTAGGCAGGATATTGTATTGAGGGTGTGTGGCTAAAATTTAGGGGTGGGCACGGTATGAAATACACATTCCAGCACACTCACTTATTCACTAAACAATGATTTAAAATCTCACAGATTGTAATAGATTTATTTAAAAAACACCTCACCTAGGCATACAATAATTGGGATTACATTATATGATCATATATTGCATGAGCCTGCCACAACGTCAATGTACCCCATTCTTGGCAGGCTCTACTCTAGCAGCCTAATGCTTGCCCTTTTTTGCCTCGGTGAGGTGTTTTTAAATAAAACTATTACAATCTCTAAAATATGAAATCATTGTTTGGTGAAAAAGCGAGCATGATAAGCAGCACCCTATAATGTATGCATGTTTAGGTGAGTGCAGCTCTCTTGGTTTCATTTATATATTTTGGAGTCCAGGCCAACTACTTAGTTTTGCAACCCTCCCTGTCACATGTGCCTCATTCCAGGACCCTACTTAGCCTTCACTTGCAGAGAGTCCCAGTAAGGAAGTATTTCCCAAGTAAGTGGATTAATCTCATAAGAGCAAGCATTAGACTGCTAGAGTAGGACCTGCCAAGAATTAGGTACATTAACATGGCAGGCTTATACAATATTTGATCATATAATGTAACTAAACTCCCATTATTTTTTGCCTAGGTGAGGTGTTTTTAAATAAAACTATTACAATCTCTAAGATTTGAAATCATTGTTTAGTGAATAAGCGAGTGCGCTGGATTGTGTATTTTGTATATTTTGGCCCCAGCAGCACCCAATTATATGATCATATATTGCATAAGCCTGCCACAACGTCAATGTTCAGGTGAGTGCAGCCCTCTATGTTCAGGTGAGTGCAGCCGTCTTGTTTTTTTTTTTTTTTTATATATATATATATATATATAAATGGCTATTAGTATAATATAAAATACCACAAATAAACTGAAAATAAAGAAATATGCTTCATAAGCCAAAATAACTGGCAATAACTGAGCCTTCATTTGACACGTGTTTCACCAGTCAGGCTCTTCAGGGGAGTGTGAGTTCCCTAGACACTGGGATTAAATATAGCACCTTCTCTTCTAATTGGTTGGCGCGATTATTCTATCAAATAGACATAAATGAAGATAGACACGTGAATGAGCCAATTAAATAAAATTCCCGATGGACTAGTATGTCATGACACACCTAATATTTTT
>OW240912.1:295105607-295137005 GCA_933207985.1 Pelobates cultripes
CCACCTCAGCCCCCAGTACTCACCTCAGACCCCAGCACCCACCTCAGCCCCCCTGTACTAACCACAGCTCCCCCTGCACCCACCCCAGCCCCCCTGTACTAACCACAGCTACCCCTGCACCTACCTCAGTTCCCATGCATTTACCTCAGCCACCATTCCTCCTTACACTCAGCCCAGGATCTACCTGTCCCTGTACCCACCTATTTCCCTATGCACCCACCACAGCCCATATACCACCTCCACCTACCATAGCTCCTATGCCTTCCAGTACCCACCACAGCCACTATGTCCCTCCCTGTCCCCACTACAGCCTCTATGTCCATCCTGTGCCCACAACAGCCCCTTGTCTACCCGCACCCACCACAGCTCCTTCTGCACACATCACATCTCCCGCTGCACCGACCTCAGCTCTCCT
Source organism: Pelobates cultripes (assembly GCA_933207985.1). Taxonomy (NCBI): domain Eukaryota; kingdom Metazoa; phylum Chordata; class Amphibia; order Anura; family Pelobatidae; genus Pelobates; species Pelobates cultripes. Next base: position 295,106,023 of record OW240912.1, read on the forward strand.
TTTACCCACTTTAGCCTCCTGTCTCCCTGCACCAACCTCAGCCCCCCTGCACCCACCTCAGCCCCCAGTACCCACCTCTGCTCCCACCTCAGCCCCCCCCGTACCCACCTCAGCCCCCCCCGTACCCACTTCAGCTCCTCCACACACCACATCTCCCCTTGCACCCACCTCAGCTCCCTGTCTCCCTGCACCCACCACAGCCCCCTGTACTAACCACAGGTCCCCCTCCACATCTCCCCCTGCACCCACCACAGCTCCCCCCGCACCCACCTCAGCCCTGTCTGCATCCACCACAGCTGCTCCTGCACCCACCTCATTCCCCTGCACTCACCTCAGCCACCATTCCTCCCAACACTCACCCCAGGATCTACCTATCCATGTTCCCACCACATCCCTTCTGCCACCTCCAACTACCATAGTCCCTATCCCTTTCAGTACCCAACACAGCTCCTATGTCCCCTCCTGCGCTCACCATGACCTCTATGTCCCACCTCATACCCTGTCCAGTCCCACCCCCACCTAAGTCCCAGAGCCTCCCCGTGCCCACCTCAGTCCCTGTGCCTCACAGTGCCCACCACAGCCCCTGTGCCTCCCTGCACCTATTTCAGCATATATCCCCCCACGCACACACTACAGCTACTATCCAACTTATACACAGTAGAGCCTCTATTATCCAAACACGCACACACTACAGCCCCAGTAACCACCAGATGCCTACTACATAGTCTATCCCACAGACACTGCAACACAGCCAGCCATCTCCACTCACATAATGCACTGCAAATCGCCCCATTCACACACACACAAAAATCCACAAGGAGCCTCACTGTATAGACACAGTCCCACAAGCAGCATCCCCACACATACAAAACCACATGCTGCCTCCCTACACATACACATCACAAACATCATACCCACCATTGCAATACTGCACACAGCCTCCACACACATATCACTTATATAGCACCAACATATTCTGCAGCGCTGTACAATAGGTAAAACAAGAGAAATGATTAATCTAACACAACAATTTGACATACAGGAACACAACATCACTAGCAACATCCCCACACACGCAACCCCACAAGTAGACTCCAAACACATGTGGCTACTTGTATGGTTGTACATGTGGGGTTGCTGCTTGTGATTGCCTCAGCAAAATCAGTGGAAGTGTGTTATTAAAGTTGCTTTATTTTTTTATTTTCAAGGGACACTATAGTCACCCAGACCACTTCAGCTCAATTAAGTGGTCTGGGGGCCAGGTCCCTCAGGTTTTAACCCTTCAGATGCAAACATAGCAGTTTCAGAGAAACTGCTATGTTTACATTTGGGGATAATCCAATCCCTGCGACGCTGGGGCGCATTCTGCCTCCATCACGCAGATCGTCCATAGGAAAGCATTGAGAAATGCTTTCCTATGGATACTTTGAATGCGTGCGCGGCACTGCCGTGCATGTGCATTCGGCTCCGCTGACGTCAGACGGGGGAGGAGCGGTCACCAGCACCGAGGGAGCCCAGCGCTGGATTAAGGTAAGTGGCTGAAGGGGGATTTAACCCCTTCAGCGCCACGGGAGGGGGACCCTGAGGGTGGGGGCACCCTCAGGGCACTATAGTGTCAGGAAAACCTATTTGTTTTCCTGACACTATAGTGATCCTTTAATTGCTGAGAAGGCACGCCAGCAAGGGTTACTCCATCTAAAAACAGTGTTTATTAATACACTGTTTTTGGTTGGATTAACTCCTTTAAAGTAAATCTGGCCATTTTTGTGGGCTCTGCTAGTGTTGGAGTCAGGGCTGTGTGGCTCTAACACAGCCATTCTGTGTGCTGTGCAGCCTACACATAATATATGTGTAAAAGCAGCAGGAAGAAGGGGGAGAAGAGTAGCAGGGGACCAGAAAACCCTATACCAGGACCAAGAGGGGGGGCCTTTGATCACCCACTGCCCGAGGGCCCTGTGAGTGGTCAGTCCACCCCTGCTCATATGAACCCTAGAGTGATTTAGTAAAAATAAATGAATGCCCTCATAGAAGGGCCATTCTCTGGATATAGAGATATCTAGATGTTATTGTCCACACAGGAAACTAAAAACAGTGAAAACAATACCTATATATAATTTGTTTAGTTTATTAACCCCTTAAGGACATCGGGCGTGCTACGCTGTCCTTTGGGACCCAGCTCTAAATGCTGGGGGGTGGCATAGCAAGTCCCTGCCGTCCTATGTACGTCCCCCTGCTCAGTTCCGGCCCTCCTGGGCCATGTGATCGCGAGGTCCTTGCGAGGACCTCGCAATCACATGGACAGCATAGCCGTCCACAGCAATGCCAGTAGGGGGAGTGCCTGTAATGACAGGCACTCCCATTGCTGCCTGAAAAAAACTGAAATAAAAGTTAAAACACAGTTTAAAATTACAGTTTAAAATCAAATATATATATATATGATCAAAGTATAAATATATATACACATACATACACTGTCTAAGTGTATCAAAATACATGTAGAATGATATTGATTATATATAATATAAAATAAATATATAAATACGTTAAAAAATAAAATAAAAAATATATGTGTAATTTTGTTCTAATTGTATTTTAAAATTAATACATATATATATATAGATATCAAAATACATGTAGAACGAAATAATATATATCTATATTCATAAGTATATACGTATATATCACTATATATATATATTTATATATAAATAAACATTATTTAAAAAATTACATATATATTATATATGTATATATATATATAATAATTATACCTATATATTTATGTAATAATCTAACATAATTAGGTAATTTTATTAATTACAATTTGCAGGACCTGCCTGACAACCCAGGCCGAAAGTCCAGGGAATTTAATTTGCTAGCACAATATTTAACACTGTAACTTTCCAATACACCATAAAACCTGTACATGGGGGATACTGTTTTACTTGGAAGACTTAGCTGAACACAAATATTAGTGTTTCAAAACAGTAAAATGTATTACAATGATGATATAGTCAGTGAAAGTGATATTTCTTTGCATTTTTCACACACAAATGGCATTACACTGATGATATAATTGTTGTGATACATTTTACTGTTTTGAAACACTAATATTTGTGTTGAGCGAAGTCTTACGAGTATAACAGTACCCCTCATGTACGGGTTTTATTGTGTTTTCAAAAGTTACAGAGTCAAATATAAGGCTTGCGTTTCAGTTTTTTCACATTGAAACTCACCAGATTGGTTACGTTGCCTTTGAGACCGTATGGTAGCCCAGGAATGAAAATTACCCCCATGATGGCATACCATTTGCAATAGTAGACAACCCAAGGTATGTCCAGTCTATTTTAGTAGTCACTTGGTCACAAACACTGGCCAAAATTGGTGTTCAAATTCGTTTTTTACATTTTTCACACACAAACAAATATTAACATTAACTTTGGCCAGTGTTTGTGACCAAGTGGCTACTAAAAAAGACTGAACATACCCCATTTGCAATACCTTGGGTTGTCTACTATTGCAAATGGTATGCCATCATGGCGGCAATTCTCATTCCTGGGCTACCATACGGTCTCAAAGGCAATGTAACCAAACTGGCGAATTTCAATATGAAAAAACTGGAAATTGTAACATGCTATATTTGACCCTGTAATGTCCTAAAACACCATAAAACCTGTACATAGGGGGTGCTGTTTTACACGTAAGACATCACTGAATATAACTATGTGTATTTTATTGCAGTAAAAGCAAACAGTATTATGAAATTCACAGTTAAAATGTCACGTAGAACTAAAAAAATTAAAACAATTCTTATTTCCTCCCATTTTTCATATTTAAATTATGTTTCAAACCTAACTATTTGATGTTAAATGGAAGCCCTGTTTCCCCTGAATAAAATGATATATAATAAGTGTGGGTGCACATAATATGAAAGAGGTGAATTACGCCTGAACAGACATATAGTCAAATTCAAGGTTTTATTTACGTTTTGTTTTAATCTCAACGTGTACATTTGGCTCAGTCCTTAAGGGGTTAAAGGTGCCGTGATTTTTATGAAATTTTTTTTTTTTAAGCAATTACAGTCTTGTGCCACTATAAAGCTTCCATGAGTTGTGGGAATAATTATATTAAGCTAATAGTAATAGATAACAATAAGTCGGTTCATTTTATTGATTTAAAAGGTTATTTAACATTTAGCTAAATTGATGTAGTGAAGTCAGGTTTTACTAACCACTGACAAATGACAAATCAACTTCTCCTTAAAACCGTAGTTTCTAGGAGTATTACTTCTAATTTTAAGCTTTAGAACATATCCATTGATCACTTACTTGACACTTCACAATAAATTACTACAAAAGTAACACCTAGGGCTAATAAGAGTAGTAAATTGATAAAGAAACTGATGTAACACCACATATAAATTTCCATGTCATTGTATAAATTAACTGTGTATGACATAAGATAGCAGAATATAAATATGTATCATTGCAATTATTTAACCTAAATTAGATTTTATTTTCATTTATTTTAATGTAGTTAATAGGTTACAATGGATAAGTATTAATGATAATCTGGAACAAATGATAAATCTGTTTAACTGGTTCATTAATTTAACAAGTAGAACATTTAGTGGATGTGGACTACCTTACTATTTCCAAAGCTACATTTTAGTGCTGCAATCAATGGACTATTTTAAATAATATTTTTCACATAGAGCTGTAAGTATAATATAAATGGAATCACTGCCCAAGCCACCCAGAAATAAAAATCAATATTTAGTAGATATAACCACAATGAAAAACATTTATGCACTTAACTATATATAAAAAAAAAAAAATAGTTGGAGGCTGTATTAAAAACAGCTTGCAAAAGCAGCTGATCTCTTGCCTGAAGTCTCTGCAAGCCCTCCTCTTCTAATCCCACAGTACTTTCTACATGCTATAGGCTCATGTAGTAAACACTGTATTTATAGTTGTTTTAATAGTATCACACATTTAAAGGAATACTCTAGACACAAGAACAATTTTAGTTTATGCATAACTCATGCTCCTGCAGCAGTGGTGGAACTACTACACTGAGGAGGCCCATGCACTTAGGGATTTACAATGGGCATTTGTCATCAGGCTCCCACTCATGTTCTGCTGTGGCCCTTTAACAGCCCAATTGGGCACTTTGATATATCAGAACTGTTGGGAATAACTGAGGAACACTTTCTCCCAGCTGCAGACACTGAGCCACATGGTAGGGGAAGAGAGGAAAAGTGTGAACTGGGAGAGATAGCCAGTGTAAGCCAACAAATCCAATTGGAGCAGAGGTAAAGCCACTTCTCTGCACTCGTAATATAGGAAAAAGGGATGATGCCTAAAATGGTGTAAATATTCACCAGCATGTGTGTCTTTATGTGTGTCATTGTGTGAATCTGTTATGTAATTTCAAAGTAGATAGCACTCCAAGCTCTTTGTTCAAATTAAAACTTAGCTTTTATTGGTCAAAATACAAAAAAAAAAAAAAAGTTTGGTCAGGATAACCATAACCTCAGTGTGTACATCATTATATACCATTCTACCTCTGTATGATTTACTGAGAAGATTGTAGGTTAAAAAGTAACTTTTAATAAATAAATCTAAAATAAAAATATAAAAAAGAAAAAAAATATAATATGAACAGCAGGAGTAAATGGAGACTATACAGCGAGTAAAACTCTGTGACTACTTATACAAGCTGTAAAAGTGTATACATAATAACACTAATGCTAAAGCAATACTGTTTAGCTACAATATAACAGTGTATTCCCAAGTAATAGAAGTGATACTATATTATATATCACTAATAGCTGTAACAAGAGGGGGGAAGATAAGACAACTGCTAAACCAGTGCTGTCAATAGTTAAAAGCTATGGATAAGTAAATCCCTACATGATAGTACAACTAACGACATGGGTTAACTCCACATACAATAATTGATGATGTTCTATGGTGCTTAACCTCGGAAAGATCAAAGATAATGGTTCAGCTAAGACAGATTTCTGACAGACGGCGATTAGCCAGTTAAATATCACAAAAGCTGCCTAGATCATAGCAGCACTTTGATAATAAATTAAAGGTTGCTGTCAAGCAGTAAAGTATAAAATAAGGGGTTGCTGCCCTGGTTCCATTTTTTTTCTGCAAGATACCTAGCAGTATATTCTAGTGTAACAACAGCTGCCTGCACTGAATGATGTTAACTTATGCTTGACCACACTGGAGCACCAAGTAGTAGCTCACCTGTGAAGGACTGCTGACAGGCAGCAGTTAACCGGTTAAAAATCACACAAGTTGCCTAAATGCTAGCTGCATCTAAATAATAGGTCAAAGTATAAAGAAAAGGTTACAAACAGTTTTTAAACAGGTTGCCTAGGTAGTAGAAAATATACCGGTTAAAAGTCACGCAAGTTGCCTAAGTGCTAGCTGCATCTAAATAATAGGTCAAAGCATAAAAAGAGGGTTTACAAACAGTTTTTGAACAGGTTGCCTAGGTAGTACAAAATATACAGACAGTGACAGAAGAAGGCATCTAGAATAAAGGCATATAGAATAAAGATTCCTGAGTCTTGTGCCTTCGAGGACACCCCTTAGTAAAATGCCTGGTCTTATCAATCTCCCCCCATAAACATAATAGAGGAAAGAGAAATAAAGTATGTACAGAGTACACAAAATTAGTGTTAAGAGTCTCCAATATGCACTCCTGAGATGCTGGACATGAATGAACTTGATGTCGGTAATTTAGCAATAGATAAGCAGAGAGTTAGGTGCCGACACCAATAATGTGTCAGTAAGTGTCCAGAGCTATTTTTTTTATTCTCTATGATATTCACCATTTAGGGGTTACCCCCCTTTTTTTGTGCCCTCTACCTTGTGATATCTAAATTTTGGCCCTAGGTTAATTCTTTTTGTTTTCCTCGTATAATCATTATATACCATAACAAACAATTAAATAAAATTACATTAACTCACCCCACCTCCACAGAGCAACACACACTATGGTGGGGTGAGTTAATGTGATTTTATGTAATTGCTTATGTTATCCTGATGAAAGTTTGTTAGAGTTAGACCAAACTGAAACGTCATTTTGTTTTTTATTTTGAGCAATAAAAGCTAACTTTTAAACAAAGACCTTGGAGTGTTATCTGTAGTAAAATTCTACACTATCTATCTTGGAATTTTATATGATTACTGACAAGCACCAGGCAAGTAACATTTGGATTCTGGAAGTGCAAGATTGTTTGTTTGTATTTATATATGATGCCAAAATACCAGAGTATTGCAATACGCAATTATACCTTTTTATTGAACTAACATAATATGTCAAAGACAAGCTTTCAAAAGTTTTCCTCTCTTCCTCAGGTCTGAAGCAATACTGACCAATCTGATAGAGTTAGCCTCCCAAAAAAAAGCACCATCCCAGTAAAGTCCCGCAAGATTGAATCCCAAACCTCCAGATCTGCCCTCATGGGCAATAACACCTGGATATAATGGTGAGGCGACAGCATCCCTGCCATGGCCCTTGCCAGGCTCCTGCTGAAGATCTGCCCCATGGGGATTACCCTGTATGCAAAATTGAGTTTTCCTAGAAGCGACTGCATTTTTCAAAGCGTAACCTTACGAGCCCTGCTAGCTTCTGCTACCACACCCCACAAGGCAACCAGCTTCTCCTGGGGGAGTTGGCACACCCCTCGATCTCCAGACCCATCCAGAGAGGCAGATCCATCTGGTCCCAACTCATCCTAGGGTTTATATCTAGAATATAAAAGCGCTAAAAATACATCTATATAAACACAGATGAGATAAAAGGAAAAAAATGTGAAAAAAAATTCTATATCACCTCATTATATTAAACACCTCTATTTAAGGGTTAAATCACCAAAAGCTGCTGCACACCTGTGTGTACCCAACTCCCACACAAATAATCAAACAAAATACTTATATAGGTGGAGCGTACCACCTATATAAGTATTTCATCCTAGGGTTTGTCGAGAGCAGGTAAGAAAAGTTAAACTGAGGAATTTCAAAATGGTTTCCTATTTATACAGGGTCAGCCCCTTAGTCCCAAATACCCTATCCTAACACACCTTACACCTAAGCCCACCTTCTAACTCTGTGAAGGCCCTTATCCACTAAGCTGCACTCGTACATAAATCAATGTTTTTTGTGGGATTTAATTTATAATAATGGTGGGATTTAACTTATGTTACAGTGAGCTTTAAGTAAAACATTTTTTTGGTTTAATATAGAATTATATTAATATATACACTGAACAAAATTATAAACGCAACACTTTTATTTTTGCCCCAATTTTTCATGAGCTGAACTCAAAGATCTAAAACTTTTTCTATGTACACAAAAGGCCTGTTTCTCTCAAATATTGCTCACAAATCTGTCTAAATCTGTGTTAGTGAGCACTTCTCCTTTGCTGCGATAATCCATCCACCTCACAGGTGTGGCATATCAAGATGCTGATTAGACAGCATGATTATTGAACAAGTGTGCCTTAGGCTGGCCACAATTAAAGGCGACTCTAAAATTATTTTTTAAAACGATCTCTATACCATCTTTAATAAAATGGATTTGCTGTTCAAGAAGTCTTTTTTAATGAGTTAATATCCTGATTACTGCTTTGCATCCCTTATCACGGGGGATAATGGTTTAAAGGGATTGTACATCGCAATTCAACAGGATATAATCTTTTTTCCCAAGTAAAATTGTTTAGAAAAAGGAGAAGAAACATATAATCTTTGAGGCAGGATTGCATTTTTTTCACTAACGATTGTACTAAGATGTCTATGTATTCAGATAAAGAGGGAATTAATCCCTGAAACTATAGGTCGTCCAGGAGGGCAAGTTTACATTTTATGGATCCTGGCCGACCTATAGTTTCAGGGATTAATTCCCTCTTATCTAATTTATATGAATACATAGATATCTTATTACAACTGTCAGTGAAAAAAATGCAATCCTACCTCAAAGATTCTATGTCTCTTCTCCTTTTTCTAAACAATTTTACTTCTGGTGTTCACAGGCAGGTAGCAGCCTGGATACCAAGTTATCAGACGGTCCCACCCCCAGAGGCGGGTTGCCAGGTAGGTAAGTATCGAAGCGGCTCATTGGCTCAAGGCGTTATGGCATTCTATGACGTCACAACAGCTTTAACGCCCATTATAATTGGATGGCATAGTATGCCATAACTGCATAAAGGGATTAATAAAATAAACTAAGGGCAGTGCTATTTTATGGACAGTTAGCAATTTGGAAGATTATTTCTGCAGAATTATAAAAACAGTGGATTTATTACGAAGTTCTTTTCAATTCCCTCTCCTTTCTCTTTATATATCTTTTTTGTTGTTGTTGTTGTTGTTGTTGTTGTTTTATTAACCCCTGAAGGACCAAACTACTGGAATAAAAGGGAATCATGACATGTCACACATGTCCTGTGTCCTTAAGGGGTTAAATTACGTGATTTCTTGGGACCCTAGCCACTCATAGAAATATGTTTAATACAACACAGTTCTGCTACAGTATATTCTGAGTGTATTCAATCACCACAATGTAACATTTTTGCTATGATTAATCAGAACTGAATTAGTGCCTTTTTGACTTCAGAGGGAATAATTTTCCAATAATGGTTGCTAACACGGAAATAGAAAAAAGACCTTAGTAATCAATCAACTGGTTTTATAAACTATGTTGTTGCAGCTACTAGATTTTCACACATTCTCTGTCCATATCTTTATGAATATAAGTTGGTGTACATTTTTTTTCTTTCCTAATAATTTGGAATGTAATAGGTTTTTATTCACATGTATGCATTACAAGTTAAGTTTTTTTTAAGACTTTTTCTTCTTGAAAATAACTTTCTTCACACATATTTTATTACATATTTGTAACTTTAGGGGTACAAAATGTTATATATATTTATGTAGCGGAACACCAATATTAAATCCACGAATTCCGCTGGTTCAGGAAGTAATCCACAGTCAAGCGCTGGAAAAAGCAAGGCAATATCCCAAATCTCCCAGTAACCAGACGAAACACAGTTCTGAGAGTCAACTGAGGTCTTTAATTTCAGCTCCACAATTTATACAAGTCCCCATGCTAGGGGTTTCCTGAGTCCCCTCCCAGGGGCATTCCCAGAGTGGACTACATGGGGGACTTATTGTACAAGACATTTCTCCCATCAGGCACTGCTGCATGAGAGGGATCCTCCCACAGGAATGTACCGTTAAGTGGATTATCCCTCCGTGCAGCAGAACTGACAATTTATATTAAAATGCATAACTGTGTGAATATACGGTCTATTTGCACAAATGGACGTTCGGTAGATAGCTGGTGTCTGAGCGCATCATTCGTGAGATTACCGCTCCGATCCCAGCTAAAACAACCGAACGCTGCACGAAAAACACATTCATTAAAATACACGTTTAAATGACCGATTGCCTTTCAGTGAACAAAGTACCGAACGGCTCGGAGCTCCCGAACAGCCTGGAAGCTCAGCGGTGTTCGTGCCGTTGAGTAGCCGTTTTTAGTACCATGCGCTCGACGACCAAACACCGCTGAGGGAACAAACGATCCAAGATGGCCGACCGCCGCATGGTCGGTAGTCGAACGGCGGCCACCTCAGAGAGCCTCTTATTACCAATTGCAACATTGTTCCAATTGGTTAACAAGTGCCACACGCCTCTAAGTGTGTGGGCTACTACATGGGGGTATTTTCGGTTCACGAACGGCCCGCAAAAGTGCCGTTCGTGAAACGAAAGAAAATACAATACATACAGCTATCTGCATTCGGCAGATAGCCAATGCAGCAAATACATGTTAATTATAACCAGCATACATTCTACATAGTTAAGCACATATCCCACAACCATACAGGCAACCCTTAAAGGCACAGTCTCTTTATAATGTCCAAGTGGCTATGTTTGCATATATATATATATATATATATATATATAGTACCCTTAAAGTTACAAATATGTAATAAAATATGTGTGAAGAAAGTTCTTTTCAATACTTATCTGAGAGAAGTTTACAATGGTAGCATGTTATCTGCTTTTTTTGTTTGGTTTTGTTATCAAATATAAATCAACATTTTTTTTTTCCCTTGAAGATTGTAGCTATTTTCTTTTCTTAATACACTGCAGCTGATTGGCAAACTCACATTAGATCCAGAGTCCTGTGGTATTACAGCTAAGCAGAATAAAAGTTGAATTTCAAATTTAAAGGGATACTGCAGGCACCCAGACTACTTATTATTATTATTATTATTATTATTATTATTATTACTATTGCCATTTATATAGCGCCAACAGATTCGGTAGCACTTTGCAATATTATAAGAGGGGGAATTTAACTTTAAATAGGACAATTACAAGAAACCTTACAGGTTAAAGAGGACCCTCCTCAAATGAGCTTACAGTATTTAGATTTCAGCTCATTGAAGTGGTCTGGGTGCAATGTCCCATATCCCTTAACCCTGAGCATGTAATTATTGCAGTTTTTATAAACTGCAATAATTACCTGATAGGGTTTACTTCTCCTCTAGTCGCTGTCTACAAGCCACTAGAGGGACTTCCAAGCTTGAAGGTGACTTTTGGTCGCCTAATGATGCTGAACGTCCTCACACTATACATGAGGACTTCCAGCGTCACCGGAATCCAAATAGGAAAGCATTGAATAATGCTTTCCTATGGGGAAATCCTAATGCGAGCATGGATATTGATGCGTATGCACATTAGGTCTCCCCCGCCAGCTGTGGGCGGAGCTGAGCCAGCGGCACTGGACTCAGGTAGAGGGAGAACAAGTTTGTTTTCCTGGTACTATAGTTTACCTTAAAGGACCACTCTAGGCACCCAGACCACTTCAGCTTAATGAAGTGGTCTGGGTGCCAGGTTCTTCTAGGGTTAACCCATTTTTTAATAAACATAGCAGTTTCAGAGAAACTGCTATGTTTATTAATGGGTTAAGCCTTCCCCCTAATCCTCTAGTGGCTGTCTCATTGACAGTGTAACCGCTGGTGGTTCCCTTATTTACCACTATAATGTCTTAAAGCATAGAACTTAGTAGGGCTAACCATACAGATATCTTAGCCATAATTTTATATAGTGTAAGAGATCCTCTATTTAACATATATAAATAATTGAGAATGCAATATAAAATAAGGATTGTCTTGGAAGCAATAGTTTTGTCTTTTGGATATTTATTATATAAAAATATAAAATCCATTATAGCAGAGTTTATAAGATTAAATTACATGCTTGCAAATATCATTAATAGGTTAACATACCCTTCTGAACATGTCATCATGTCAGCCTCTCTGTCATTTTAAGATGGAGCAGCGTCTGTCTCCAAGTCTCTCCTCCGTGTCTTAACATTTAAAAGTACACCTATTTATACCTCTGTCTCCATTTTAGGTTACTGTAGTTCAAATATGAAAAAGTAACACTTCTTTTATTTTATTTAATTTAGGACCTCACTTAATTTGGCAAACATACAAGGCCATAACTAAAGGGTGTATACGTCATGGAAATTTTCCTGACTTAGTTCAAGATGGCATCTTAAAGTCTGAATAGGTTATCTGTTGTTTATACTAAGTCGTAAGTGTACAGTCGTGGGAGATTCCCAGATTTGGGGAAGTTCCATTAACTTTGGGTTACCACAGTATATTGTGTACTGCAAGAGTCGTAGCATAGCCTTGAAGCTTGTTTATGCATTATTGTTATTGTAATTCGTCTGGGTCAAAATGGCGCAAACATATTATGCACTGAGGTTATTGCTTAAAGAAACAGTTATGAAAAACAATATGTTCCATTTCTAACACCTTGTCAGTTTGCAATCTCTTAAAGACAAAGTACACAGTTTAAGAAATACAACATTTAATTCTAAAACTTGTAATAATTGCATTTGCCCGTAACAACAGCCACTAGAGGCGCTTGCGTGCTTCTCACTGTGAATTTCACAGTGAGAGCACGCCAGCATCCATAGGAAAGCATTGTAAATGCTTTCCTATGCGACCGGCTGAATGCGCGCGCAGCTCTTGCCGCGCGTGCGCATTCAGCCGACGGGGCGGATCGGAGGAGGAGAGAAGGAGGAGAGCTCTCCGCCCAGCGCTGGAAAAAGGTAAGTTTAACCCCTTTTCCCCTTCCAGAGCCGGGTGGGAGGGGGACCCTGAGGGTGGGGGCACCCTCAGGGCACTATAGTGCCAGGAAAACGAGTATGTTTTCCTGGCACTATAGTGGTCCTTTAAGGCTGGAGTAGGAACATAGGGCTCAAGTAGGTACATTTAATGCTTGGAAGACTTAGAGAATGTTTTCCAGTTTAGCTATATTGACCTTAAATTTGAAGGTCACCTTGAAATCACTTTGAATTTCCACTTTAGTTAATGACCCTGACTGTCAAGATTTTGTCAGGCCCTAGGTGTTGTGTGCAAGAGATAAAGAAATATAACTGCATATCCCTACTCAATTGACACTCTCAGCCCTGGCATTCAACAGAAGAGTCCCAACTTAGAAATATAACTCAACATTAGTTAGTGATGTCCCGAACGGTTCGCGAACGGTTTGCCACGGACTAATTTTTGAGTAAACTTTGACCCTGTACCTCACAGTCAGCAGACACATTCCAGCCAATCAGCAGCAGACCCTCCCTCCCAGACCCTTCCACCTCCTGGACAGCTCACTAAGAATGCAGCTTCACAATGAATGTAAAATGGATGCTGTCCAGGAGGTGGAAGGGTCTGGGAGGAAGGGTCTGCTGCTGATTGGCTGGAATGTGTCTGCTGACTGTGAGGAACAGGGTCAAAGTTTACTCAATGATGAGTACGTGACGAACCGTTTGTGGCGAACCGTTCTGCGAACCGTTCGGGATATCACTAACAGTAGTCCCAACAAAGAAAAATAACTGCATATCCCTACTCAATTGACACTCACAGCCCTGGCATTCAACAGAAGAGTCCCAACAGACGATGCTAAGTGCCAGGATTCTGATTTCCATGCTTCTCAGCTGAAAGAGCAGATAGTGACAGTTAAGGGCGAATGGAATTATGGTAAAAGAGGCACAACTGGGGGAAAGGGGACACTTTGTGCAGATACAGCCATGAGTTCACACACACATAACACTATACAAAAAAAAAAACATTCACACATTCAGCCAGGGTTACTAAACTTCAAACTGTAGCAAAATATGGGCTGAAATGGTCAAGCTGTGATAGTTGAATAATGTTTCCAAATAACCTAAACTTTGCCATTCACATTTCAGTTTACTACAATTCACAGTATAGTAAATGCACTAACACCACTATGAAACTCAGCACAAATACATACCTACATTTTTGGAGCGGTGTTAGATTTCTAGATTTATTTGCTGTAGAATGTGGTATATACTGATCAGCAGCAACATTAAAACCACTGACAGGTTAACTGAATGACATTGATTATATTGTTACAATGACACTGGTCGAGAGGTGGAATATATTAGGCAACAAGTGAACAGTCAGTTTAATTATTTATTGAAGCAGATAAAATGGACAAGTGAAAAGATCAGAGTGACTTTTACAAGGGTAAAATAGTGATTGTAGATAACTGGGTTAGAGCATCTGCAAAAGGGCAAGTCTGGGGTGTTCCTGGTATACAGTTGTCATTACCTATCAAAAGTGGAGCAAGGAAGGATAACCGGTGAACCAACATCAGGGTCATTGGCTCCCAAGGCTCATTGATGCACATGGAGAGCAAAGACTAGCCAATCTGGTTTATCGCACAGAAGAGCTACGGTAGCTCAAATTTCTGAATTTACATAATCTTGGCCATGATAAAAAGGTGTCAGAACACACAGTGCATAGCAGTTTGCAGCATACAGGGTTGCGTAGTAGCATACCAGTCATTGTGCCCATGATGACACCTGCCAAAAGCACCTAAATGGGGAGATGAGTGTCAGAACTGGAACAATGGAAGAAGGGCATGGTCTGGTTAGTCACATTTTATTTTAGATCAGTTAGATGGCTGAGTGTGTGTGCATCATTTACCTGGGGATGAGATGGCAGTAGGATGCACTATGGGAAGAAGTCAGGCCAACAGAGGCAGTGTTCTTCTGGGAAACCTTAGGTCCTGGCATTCATGTGGATGTTACTATGACATGTACCACCTACCTAGATATTGTTGCACTTCTTCATAGCAATGGTGTTCCCTGATAGAAGTGACCTCTTTCAGCAGGATAATGTATCCTGCCACATTGCAAAAAATGGTCAGGAATGGCTTGTTGAATAATGAAAAGGAGTTCAAGGTATTGTCTTGGTTTCCAATTACCCAGAACTCCATTTGATAGAGCATCTATGGGATGTGCTGAAACATCAAATGCAATCCATGGAGACCCCACCTTACAACTTGCAGGACCTATAGTATCATGATGCATGTTATCACACAACATGTTCAGAAGTCTTGTGGAGTCTATACCTCAATATATCAACAGTTATGGCAGCAGGAGGGGACCTATGCAATAATAGGCAGGTGGTATTTATGCTGTGACTGGTCAGAGTATACCTTGCTCTTGATACTCTTCTGCTTCCTGATTCAATACCATTTCTTTAGGCGTCATTGCTTCTCCTTTTAGATTAGTAGTCATAACTTGTCTTTCCTATAAATTAGAATGTAAAGGTCGGTCTATTTTTGCTAATTACTGTGTATTTCTGAATACAAATTCCACCTGGCTTAAACCACAAAGACACAAAGTGCCTCTTCTAAACAGTTAACTAGTCCCTATCTATCCTGTAGATTACAGTCTGACCCAGGGCCGGCCTTATGCGCACTGTGTGGAAAATATTCATAGCGCCCTTCCATGGTCACATGCCCTCGTCCATCTTGAAAAAAGTGCTAAGCCTCCATTACATAGGGGTTATGTATTAATGTGATTTCTGGGCATATCATGCATATACACGCATATTAATACATTTGTAAATATTATAGGTGTAATAACACATAATAATACACCCATATTAATATAAATGTATATATAAATATTACTCCCAGAAATCATGTTAAATTGTATTTATTATGGTACACACAATTTCTGGTCTAGAAGAATTCCTCCCACGTGTATAGATTTGGGAAAAACAAACCAATGTGAATGAACACTCTAGCATTAGGAGGAAAAACGTATTTCTAACAAGAGTGTCCTGTCTCCCTGAAGTTGCCATGCCATTATGTTGTGTGTGGAATAGGGATGCAGTATGTGTGTGTAGTGAAAACAGTGTGATGTGGGATAGGGATGTAGTTTGTGTATGTGTGTATAGGGGATGTAGTGTGTGTGTGTGCGTAGGTTATATAGTGTGTGTGTGTGTGTGTGTATAGGGGATGTAATGTGTATGTGTGTAGGAAACAGTGTGTGTATAGGGGATGTAGGGTGTATGTGCTTAGGGAACATAGTTTGTGTATAGGGAATATATAGGGAATGTAGTGTGAATGGGTGTAAGTTACATAGTGTGTATGTATAATGCGAGTTATCTAGTGTGTATGTGTGTAGAGAACATAGTGCGTTTATAGGGAATGTTGTGTGTGAGTAGATTATGTAGTGTATGTATGTGAGTAGATTATGTAGTGTGTGTGTCTATGTGAGTAGATTATTTAGTGTATGTGTATAGGGGGTGTTGTGTGTGTGAGTAGATTATGTAGTGTGTGTGTGTGTGTGTGTGTTATGGAGTGAGTGTAGGTAACAAAGTAAGGGTGGGATAGTGATGATTTGTCAGTAAGAGGGGTGACATAAGGCTTTAAATGACGAAGTGGGAGAGAAATTTCAGGTTTTGTTTTCTTAAATTAATGTTTATTCCCCCCTTCTGCTTCCCTCCCTCTTGCATACCTTTGGGTAGGGATGGGGGAATACTGATGACCTGGTGGTCCAGCGGTCTCTGCCAGCTCTTGAAGTTCTGCACCTTGCAGAACAGGAGCCCTACTCTCGCAAGCTCCGCGTTGATAGTATGAGAGCGTTGCTGTGGTAACATCGCGGCAACACTCCGAATGCTGAGCTCGCGAGAGGAGGGCAGAATCAAAGTGCTCACTGCTCGCTCCTCTCCATTATGCAAACAGCAGGCCGGTGAGGGAGGTCCTCAATCTCCTAACCGGCCAATACCAAAGCCGAGCTCACTCTCTAAGGGTCGGCCGGCCGGGGCGCCATCTTTCACCCACCAGGGCGCTCTGAGGTAGGACAGGACCTGGTTATGCAAGCTGTGTCGGTTGCCCGGTGCCCCTGTTGGCATGGCGCCCTGTGCGGCCGCACAGCCCGCACACCCCAAGGCCGGCCCTGGTCTGACCTAAATTCCATTGCTGCGTGTTGCTGCTATGCTGCTTCATATTGCTGTCAGAACAGTCAACTTGTTTTAAACCACAAGTGTATGAATCTTGCCTACAAAACAGTACTGAAAATCTTTCGTTATCCATTTTTATACAATCATTGAAAAACTTCTAAGTTTATCATACTAATTTAAACCAATTATAAAGTTAACATTTTACATTCAAGAAAAGTAGTATTTCATGTCTGTTGTGTAGTTCAAAATTATATCAAATATAACACAGACATACACAAACAAAGAGACATAAGTACTCTCTCCCTTACTTCTCTCACTTAATCGCCCTCATCATTCGTACCTCCACTCACGCTCTGAATCCTACCTCAACCCACACTCTGAATCCTATTGAATCCTACTCAGACAAATAAATGAGTGAGATTGTGAACATCAGTCTGGTTAATAATCACAGAGAGATTGTTTCTTTGTATTTAATGAGATCATTTCTCTGTGCATAGTTCATAGAAAGATGTTGAAATTCCTGCTCCTGATGCCGCAGGGCTTGTAGCTTCAGAGACAGTGCTTAAGGCATGTTTTGCAAATTACATTCTTTGAAAACATTTCATTTTCAAATATGCCATTCATGTATATATGGTTCTGAGTTGTGGAAAATATACCTTTGCATAAATTGTGGAAGTGGAGGAATTAAAAAAAAAAAATAACCTTCTAAATGAGCTATCAATATGATAATGTTCTGGTTAATTTCATATAATGGCCTTGATTAAATTACAGCCACTCACGTTTATCAGCAGTTTATTGGCTCCCTATATATCATTTAATGGTTCAGATCAGTCTAATTACAGCTGTTAAAGACTTTTAATGATGAGCTGATAAATATCAGTTTGAATGTCAAATCCAATATCTATATTTTACCTATATAATCCCTAATAAATGGGCTCTTTGAATTTGACACTTCAAAGTTGCAGTTGTGTCTCATTTCATAAAACATTATTAATAGTTGCTAGAAAAATACAGAGAGGACCTGGCACAGGTGTCCCCCATTCCTCCACTCATGAGTTTTTGGTGTAGGCTGTAAATTTAAAAAAAATGTGGAAGACCTCATACTCTCCACCTGCCACTACTTATGGTCAGCAGATTGGAACTATTACAATAAAAAAGTGGGGTGGGGGGACACTCTTAAATATTGAAGAAGATTCATAGGTCTTCCTTGGCCCAAACCCATAAGCGTCAGGTGGTAACTGTGAATAAAATAATGGGTGTTTGTTGACAGAACCACCACCCTGCCCCAGTTATTAAATTAGATAACCTGGGGCAACATTCTAGTGCCCCACTTGCCCCATCTGTTTCCAGCGTATTGTGCAGGAAGGAAATACATATATATTGTGTGAGTAAAAATTAATACATGCATAATAGCAAAAAGGCAATTTAGCTAATATGCTTTAAGGTGCTACAATGAAGAAACTAGATGTTTTTCTCAAAGTATGACCCTGTCAGTTAAAAGAGCCAGACAGTGAGTAAATACATCTGTGACAATAAAGATAAGAACTCCGATAAGACAAGTAGCGTTAAAAAAAATAAAAAAGTACTTGTTAAGCAAACACACACACATTGCTAATAATGTATATGATTAAGTTTAGTCATATACAAAAATAGTAATATAGTGTGATATATCTATCTATCTGGGTTGGCAACCTATACATATATAAAAAAACGTGTGTGTGTGTGTGTGTGGTATGTATGTGTGTGTATATATATATATATATATATATATATATATATATATATATATATATATATATATATTGTGAGCCTAAAGGTGGAATAGTGGTTGATGGGAGATACATCAGACCTGATTTGCTAAACAGCAACCAGAGGATTTTTCAGTTAAATGCCCCAGGGAGAGATGTTAAAGTTTGCAATATGCATAGCTGATGCTCTGCAAAACATGGTATGGGTCCCTGGGGCGGAGTATTTGGAGAGCAGGGTGGGCCAATGCTCCAACAGCATTAGTTGCTGTGTAATAGACCATTATTTGGATCTGTCTTACGAATTAGTTAATTGGCACTCACCTGTAGCCAGTCAATTAGTAGACAGGCCTTTAAAAGAAGAGGGCAGCCTGCTGCAGAGTGAGGGAGAAAAAGACAGCTAGGAGAGTGAAAGACAAGTGTGCTTATTGCAAAGACATTTCTTTTGTTTGGAAAATTGGTAAGCGGGAAAGCCACCCAATTGCAGATAGCAATTCCAGTCTAGTAAGAGCTCAAGTAAGAGCAAGGGATTTTGTTTGTTTTTGTTATTATTTAAAGAACCTGTTTTCTTACTGAATAAAAAGAAAAACTGAGCTGAAGGTGTCCTGGACTTTGTATACCCTAGAAGGCTGTGGTTACTGCAAGATCAGTGACAATCCTACCTGTAAAAGAGGTGGTTTGTTACATATGGTGGAGAATGCGGGCAGCCACGTTAGCCTGAGGGTAGAAGTCATTTAAAGCTCAACATGGAGGATGTTATCAAGGCTCTGATCCAATCCACCTCTGTGCAACAGGAGGCTAACAGGAGAGCTGCAGAAAACAGTGCAGCCCTGCAGCAACTGGTGCTGGCCCAGGCAGAGTGTGCTAAAGTCCTGGCCAAAACACAAATGGAGTGCACTGAGTCCTTGGTGAAACAGCTTGTTGTGACACAAGCGGAGATGTTTAAAGTAGCCCGTGAGGAGCAGCAAAAAGTCACCCAGGGACTACAACAGGAAATCCAAGCTATCTCTGAAAAACTGAATGGAGACCCTGATGGAAGATACCAGGGGCCAAAGGTGATTCGGGCGAGCCACTATCTTCAGAAAATGACCGCATCAGATGATGTTGAGGCGTACCTTCTGGCATTTGAGCGCACTGCTGAGAGGGAGGGATGGCCGGCTGGTGAGTGGGCAAGCATACTGGCACCGTTCCTAAGTGGAGAGCCGCAGAAGGCATATTATGACCTAGAACCAGCCGATGCAAGTATCTACAGCAAATTGAAAGCTGAAATCTTGGCACGACTGGGTGTAACCTCTGCAGTACGTGCCCAAAGGTTCCACTCATGGTCATATTCTTCAGACAAAGCCGCACGTTCCCAAATGTTTGACCTCATACACCTTGCACGGAAATGGTTACAACCTGAAATCCATTCAGCTAGCCACATTGTGGAAACCTTAGTAATGGACTGGTTTTTGCGTGGTTTACCAGCTTCCCTGCGTCGCTGGGTCAGCCAAAGTGACCCCCATACAGCTGACCAACTGATTGCCTTGGTGGAAAGATATGTGGCTGCAGGAGAACTGCTATGTCCTACTTCACAGGCAAACCCTCGCAATCCTAAGCCCCAAGATTCTGCAAGACCTGGTAAGACTGTTCAAGGTTTAAGGGGAGCTGAAGAACTGCAGCTCTATACACAAAACACCAGGGGGCATCCAGGTCTAATAGGCCTGGGAAAGGAACTAATTGGTGGTCAGATTGTACTGTCAAATGTTTCAAGTGCAAAGAGGATGGTCATATGGCCAAAGACTGTCCATTTAAGGATGAACCTATGGAATGCAATATGGGCAAAGATGAGGGAACACGTTCATTTTTGCTCAATTGTTATGGTACTGTTAACAATGACTATGATAATAACGCTCATAAACGCTGTGTAACTGTGAATGGAAAAATGTCTAAAGCATTACTTGATTCAGGTAGTATGGTTACGTTGGTAGCAGAGTCTATAATACCTTGTGTAAAACCTGATCATGTACAGAAAATAGGCATTATCTGTGTTCATGGTGATAAAAAGGAATACCCCACTGCGGAAGTAAATATTGGAACCAAGTATGGGGATTTAAAGTACCGAGTGGGTGTAGTACCTAGATTAGCCCATGAGGTAGTGATCGGTAGAGACTTTCCTCATTTTCTAAAATTATGGGCAGCTTTACAAAAGACAGACCAAAATTTATCAGAAATGAGTCAGTCTGTCAAGGATAATGTGTTCCCTTTTTCCGATATTGACTTGGGTTTTGACCACTGTGACGGAAAAATAAGAAAGAAAAAATACTGCCCTAAACCAGTATTAATAGGAGATAACCCAGCTCAAACTAGTGAGGAGCCTACTAATACTGCAGACAAGGATAAGGACTTAATTGATATTGGAATTAGTCCAGGTAACTTTAAAAGCGCTCAGTGGGAAGATCCCACTTTAGTGACAGCTAGAAATGATATTAAAGTTGTAAACGGGGTTGCTAATCAGCCAGGAGAAGCACTGCCGTTCCCCTATTTTGAAGTACAAAATGACCTAATTTACCGTGTAGAAAAAAAGGATTCAGACATCATTAAGCAGCTGTTGGTTCCTCAGACTTACCAGAATATAGTGCTAAAGTTGGCTCACAGCCACATATTAGGGGGACACTTGGGAGTCGAAAAAACTAGAGAGAGAGTCCTTAGAAGGTTTTACTGGCCTGGAGTGTTTGCTGCTATTACAAACTATTGCTCCTCATGTCCTGAGTGCCAGTACAGGGCTCCTTTCAAGACTTTTCGTAGTCCACTTGTACCCTTACCCATAATTGATGTGCCTTTTGAAAGGATCGCTATGGACTTAGTGGGGCCACTGGTAAAGTCCGCTAGGGGACACCAATATATATTAGTCATCTTGGACTATGCAACTCGCTACCCTGAGGCCATTCCCTTGCGTAATACCTCTGCAAAGTTAATAGCTAAGGAACTTATGTTGATGTTCAGTAGGGTGGGTATCCCTAAAGAAATACTGACAGACCAGGGGACCCCGTTCATGTCCAGAGTCACAAAAGAGTTGTGCAGGCTCTTGCAGGTTAAACATCTTAAGACCTCAGTATATCACCCACAGACTGATGGTTTAGTAGAGAGGTTCAACAAAACCCTTAAGAGTATGCTACGCAAGGTAATTGATGCAGATGGAAGAAATTGGGATTTTTTATTGCCATATCTACTGTTTTCCATTAGGGAAGTTCCACAGGCCTCCACGGGCTTCTCTCCTTTTGAATTATTATATGGAAGACATCCCAGGGGAATATTGGATATTGCTAAGGAGACCTGGGAACAGGAGACTACTCCTCACAGGAGTGTAATTGAGCATATAGCTCAAATGCAGGATAGAATGGCCACCATCATGCCTATTGTCAGGGAACACATGCTGGAAGCCCAGCAGGCTCAGAAAAACAGCTATAACCATAATGCTAGAGTCAGAGTGTTCCAACCTGGAGACAGGGTATTGGTTCTGGTCCCTACTGTGGAGAATAAGTTCCTTGCGACTTGGCATGGACCCTATGAAATAATAGAGCAAGTGAGTGATGTCAATTATAAAGTCAAACAACCAGGAAGAAGAAAGCCTGAACAGTTGTATCATATAAATCTGTTAAAGCCATGGAAGGACAGGGAGGTCCTGGTTGCTTTAAAACCTTCAGAACCTCCTATAGTAGAGCCAGAGGTGAACGTATCTGAGACTCTGTCTGTACATCAAAAGCAAGAGGTCAGAGATTTCATCAGAAGAAATAGGGATTCTCGGTAGTTCCAGGAAAGACTAAGGTGATTAAACATGACATAATAACCGAACCAGGGAAAAGAGTTAACCTCAAACCCTATAGAATTCCTGAGGCCCGGAGGGAGGTTATAAACTTAGAGGTTGAGAGCATGTTAAAACTTGGAGTCATTGAAGAATCCCAGAGTAACTGGAGTAGTCCTATTGTATTGGTGCCAAAACCTGATGGCACATGGAGGTTCTGCAATGACTACCGCAAGTTAAACGCCATCTCAAAATTTGATGCTTACCCAATGCCAAGAGTTGATGAGTTAATAGAAAGACTGGGCAAAGCTCATTATCTAACAACCTTGGATTTAACAAAGGGTTACTGGCAGGTCCCTCTCACTGAAAGAGCCAAAGAAAAGACAGCCTTTTCAACACCCAGTGGCCTGTTTCAGTACACTGTATTGCCATTTGGGTTACATGGGGCACCTGCCACATTCCAACGAATGATGGACAGAATTCTTAAACCTCATGTTCGTTATGATGTCATCATCCACAGTGCAGACTGGGAATCCCACCTCCCTAAAGTTCAAGCGGTACTTGATGCTATCCGCTCAGCAGGCTTAACTGCCAATCCTTCCAAGTGTACGATTGGTTTAGAGGAAGCAAAGTACTTAGGTTATTCTATTGGGAGGGGTTTGGTTAAACCACAGGAAGCCAAAGTAGAAGCCATACAAAAATGGCCACAGCCCCTTACAAAGAAACAAGTAAAGGCATTTTTGGGTTTAATTGGATATTATAGACGGTTCATCCCAGATTTTGCTACCATTGCTGCACCTCTAACAGACCTTATTAAAGCAAAATCCCCAGTCATAATTAAATGGTGCCCTGAGGCAGAAAAGGCTTTTAAGAGTCTGAAGGAAGCTATCTGTAGCCATCCTGTCTTGGTGACCCCAGATTTTTCCAGGGACTTTATAGTTCAGACAGATGCTTCTGATGTTGGCTTGGGGGCTGTTCTTTCACAGGAATACCAGGGTGAAGAACACCCTGTTTTCTTTTTGAGCAGAAAGTTAAACCCACATGAGAAGAACTACTCTATTGTTGAAAAAGAGTGTCTTGCTATTAAGTGGGCATTAGACTCTCTTAAATACTACCTACTAGGCAGAAAGTTCCGATTGATAACGGACCATGCACCTCTGACATGGATGTATCAGAACAGGGAAAGTAACTCCAGAGTAACCAGATGGTTTTTGAGTTTGCAATCTTTTAATTTCACTGTGGAACACAGGGCTGGTCTGCAACAAGGTAATGCTGATGGGCTTTCGAGGGTACACTCCCTGATTTCCATGGTCGCTCAAACCCAGGGGTATGAGCTGGGGGGGAGGATATGTGAGCCTAAAGGTGGAATAGTGGTTGATGGGAGATACATCAGACCTGATTTGCTAAACAGCAACCAGAGGATTTTTCAGTTAAATGCCCCAGGGAGAGATGTTAAAGTTTGCAATATGCATAGCTGATGCTCTGCAAAACATGGTATGGGTCCCTGGGGCGGAGTATTTGGAGAGCAGGGTGGGCCAATGCTCCAACAGCATTAGTTGCTGTGTAATAGACCATTATTTGGATCTGTCTTACGAATTAGTTAATTGGCACTCACCTGTAGCCAGTCAATTAGTAGACAGGCCTTTAAAAGAAGAGGGCAGCCTGCTGCAGAGTGAGGGAGAAAAAGACAGCTAGGAGAGTGAAAGACAAGTGTGCTTATTGCAAAGACATTTCTTTTGTTTGGAAAATTGGTAAGCGGGAAAGCCACCCAATTGCAGATAGCAATTCCAGTCTAGTAAGAGCTCAAGTAAGAGCAAGGGATTTTGTTTGCTTTTGTTATTATTTAAAGAACCTGTTTTCTTACTGAATAAAAAGAAAAACTGAGCTGAAGGTGTCCTGGACTTTGTATACCCTAGAAGGCTGTGGTTACTGCAAGATCAGTGACAATCCTACCTGTAAAAGAGGTGGTTTGTTACAATATATATATATATATATATATATATATATATATATATATATATATATATATATATATATATATATATATATATATATATATATATATATATATGTATATGTAATTACCTATATATAAATAAGTTAGACAGCTTAAAAATCTTGAAATGCCATAACGCTTAGGTGAATAAGGACACATTGGTTGAACAATCAAAGTCCACACATAGAATGAAGAAATGTTGACTAAAGCATCTTAAAATTAAACATTCCTAAATTGTCCTGAACAAGGATTAACCCTATATGATAATAGCTGGCAATGCTCCTGATGTAAACCAACAGCTCCACCTGCTGTTTGAAACATATAGAAATACATGTCAAAATGATGTCAACAGCCATTAACATAAAGACTTGTCTCAAACTTTCATTGGACTAGGTCAGAAGTTTAAAAGATAAAGAATGACGGCCTGGTCACTAAGAGGTTAATAGAAACATCTGTAATTCATCAGCTTTTATTTGTAGTTTTTTGGTGCTAAAATCAAAATTTAGGAAGAAGACATCTGATTGCAAGTATACATTTTATTTTAAGTATACATTTTACATTTTATGTTATGGCGGTAATATTAGTGCATGGAAAGTGTTAAAATAACACCATCTGAAATAGCCTAAGATGTCTACTTTTCAAAAATATATGGTTTGATGTGGGTAAGTTATATTGTACAGCTTCAAAAATGTCCCAAATGGGACATGGGTGCATGATGATTAACTGTGAAAATTCCAAGTTGGAAAACTGGAATGTGCACCCTCCAAATAAGGTCTTTTAGCCCCCAGAGAACCTGACACACCTATACATGGGTGATATCCCTGTACTCAGGAGATTATGCTGAACACATATTGGGGTGTTCTTTGGCAGTAACCCTTAAAGTTCTCAGTACATATATTCTTAAATTGCTATGTGTGTGTCAAAAAAATCACCAATTATTTTTTTTTTATTTGTCATAGATTGGTGGTAAAATAACTGCATGAAAATATTTA
This sequence comes from Pelobates cultripes, assembly GCA_933207985.1. NCBI lineage: Eukaryota > Metazoa > Chordata > Amphibia > Anura > Pelobatidae > Pelobates > Pelobates cultripes. Next base: position 295,131,859 of record OW240912.1, read on the forward strand.
AAATACCCCCGGTTTAATACCTTAGGTTGTCTTCTTTTAAAAAATATATACATGTGAAGGGTTATTCGGGGATTCCTGACATAGATCAGTGTTACAATGTAACTTGCGTTAATTTAAAAAAAAATTGGTTTGGAAATAGCAAAGTGCTACTTGTGCTTATAGCCCTATAACTTTTCAAAAAAAGCTAAGAACATGCTAACATTGGACATTTCTAAACTCAGAACAAATTTTAGAAACAATTTTGGCATAGGTGTTTTTTGGCAGTTGTAGATGCATAACAGATTTTGGGGGTCAAAGTTCGAAAAGGTGTGTTTTTTTCATTTATTTCATCATATTTTATAATGTTTTTTATAGTAAATAATATGATATGATGAAAATAATGTTGAAAATAATGTTATCTTTAGAAAGACCATTTAATGGCAAGAAAAACAGTATATAATATGTGTGGGTACAGTAAATGAGTAAGAAGAAAATTATGGCTAAACACAAACACCACAGAAATGTAAAAAGAGCCTTGGTCCCAACAGCAAAAATTTTGAAAAAAGGCCTGGTCACTAAGAGGTTAATAGAAACATCTGTAATTCATCAGCTTTTATTTGTAGTTTTTTGGTGCTAAAATCAAAATTTAGGAAGAAGACATCTGATGGCAAGTATACATTTTATATTAACATATATTATATTTAATAGGCCACTTTCATTATTCATTATTAGCAATACTCTTAATAGATTTATTTAACCACTTTTGCTATTATTAGGCAGGATATTGTATTGAGGGTGTGTGGCTAAAATTTAGGGGTGGGCACGGTATGAAATACACATTCCAGCACACTCACTTATTCACTAAACAATGATTTAAAATCTCACAGATTGTAATAGATTTATTTAAAAAACACCTCACCTAGGCATACAATAATTGGGATTACATTATATGATCATATATTGCATGAGCCTGCCACAACGTCAATGTACCCCATTCTTGGCAGGCTCTACTCTAGCAGCCTAATGCTTGCCCTTTTTTGCCTAGGTGAGGTGTTTTTAAATAAAACTATTACAATCTCTAAGATATGAAATCATTGTTTGGTGAAAAAGCGAGCATGATAAGCAGCACCCTATAATGTATGCATGTTTAGGTGAGTGCAGCTCTCTTGGTTTCATTTATATATTTTGGAGTCCAGGCCAACTACTTAGTTTTGCAACCCTCCCTGTCACATGTGCCTCATTCCAGGACCCTACTTAGCCTTCACTTGCAGAGAGTCCCAGTAAGGAAGTATTTCCCAAGTAAGTGGATTAATCTCATAAGAGCAAGCATTAGACTGCTAGAGTAGGACCTGCCAAGAATTAGGTACATTAACATGGCAGGCTTATACAATATTTGATCATATAATGTAACTAAACTCCCATTATTTTTTGCCTAGGTGAGGTGTTTTTAAATAAAACTATTACAATCTCTAAGATTTGAAATCATTGTTTAGTGAATAAGCGAGTGCGCTGGATTGTGTATTTTGTATATTTTGGCCCCAGCAGCACCCAATTATATGATCATATATTGCATAAGCCTGCCACAACGTCAATGTTCAGGTGAGTGCAGCCCTCTATGTTCAGGTGAGTGCAGCCGTCTTGTTTTTTTTTTTTTTTTATATATATATATATATATATAAATGGCTATTAGTATAATATAAAATACCACAAATAAACTGAAAATAAAGAAATATGCTTCATAAGCCAAAATAACTGGCAATAACTGAGCCTTCATTTGACACGTGTTTCACCAGTCAGGCTCTTCAGGGGAGTGTGAGTTCCCTAGACACTGGGATTAAATATAGCACCTTCTCTTCTAATTGGTTGGCGCGATTATTCTATCAAATAGACATAAATGAAGATAGACACGTGAATGAGCCAATTAAATAAAATTCCCGATGGACTAGTATGTCATGACACACCTAATATTTTTTGTTACATTGAGAATGAGTAGACTAATTAATTGTAAATTGTAATTTTAAAATTGCAGCAAATTTAACATGAAATACTGACATGTAAGAAGAACTTGACAGATCAAGATTATACATCCCCGAGGAAGTCAAGAACAGGGCGAAACGCATAGGATTTTTACATTTACTTGCTGATATTATGCATTTTTATTTCTGTTTGTTTTTACTTGTTCCTGTGAGATCAATCCACTTGCTTGGGAACTACTTCCTCCTGGGACTCTCTGCAGGTGAAGGCTAAATAGGATTCTGGAATGAGGCACTTGTGACAGGGAGGGGTGCAAAACCAAGGAGTTGGCCTGGACTCCCAAATATATAAATAAATGAAACCAAGAGGACTGCACTCACCTGAACATACATACATTATAGGGTGCTGCTGGGGCCAATATATACAACATACAAATAGTACAATAGTTTAATTTAAAAACACCTCAACTAGGCAAAAAATAATGGGGATTTAGTTACAGTATTTGATCATATATTGCATAAGCCATGCCTTTTGTAATTTTATGCTGCACTCACTGCCCATAGGTGGTAGTTGCGAGGGGACATTATTATTGTATTAATAGACCCCACTTGGTGCCCATGGTTGGTGGCTGGTTGGAGATGCTGTTTCACTATGGCACAGGAATCATTTTAATAATGGTCCCTTCTCACTGCCTATGGGTGTGGGCTGGGGGGATATAAAGTCCCCCAATTGTTATTTTATTAATAGCCACTACCCATTATCTATGGGAGGTCAGGGGACACTATGTCTCACCAGGTGGTAGACAATGATATATCCATCCCCATTATTTAATTTACAGCTCCCATCCAATTCCATCTGGGTAATTTGTTAATTTTTGGACATTTTCATTATCCAAACATCGATTGAGCCATTGGGATTAGTAGTGCAGTTAAGGGAAACAAGTTTTTGGACCTAAACAAATTACACTTTTTCCCTTCAGATTAGAGGCAGTGCTTTACAACAGGGATTTCTAATCTGAAGGGAAAAAACAGGCAGACAATCCCCCAATTTTTTTTAAATACCACCCCCAATTACATTTTGCGCTATAAATTGCCACTTACCCCAAACAGCCCTAGTTCTTTGCCTGCCTTTGGCAGAGAAGGGTGTCAGGTTTTTCCCCAGGAGTAAGGTGAGAGGGCTGAGGCTAGGGAGGCTCTGCTTCATTTTTTCGCCGGACGCCTGCATCTCCCCTGTTTTTATTTGGTCTGTCTATACTGTGCCAGGTGCCGCATGCACTAGCTGGGAGGTCCTGGTGGTGGAATGCATGTGCAGGTTTTTTTTTTTTGGTTTGGTTTTTTTTTATTTGGTTTCCAGGACTTAGAGAGGCTATTTAACCAGCAACAACTAACTGTTTGCCAGGTGCACTCAGAATCTGTTGCAAGTGTGTTCTCACCTGCCCTCCAACACACTTTGAGGCCATTTAAGGTAAGACTTTTTGCTTTTATCTTAAGTGAGTCTAGCCTAAATTGTAGAGCTGAATTTGTTCAGCTTTTCACTTTCTCTCTTTTCTCTTAAGTATGTCTAATCCTGAGACTGTAGAGAGAGCTTCAGAGAGGGGGAAATGTTCTCCGAAATCTAAACATTTAAGCTGCGCTACATGTTCCCAACACATGCCAGATGGATATAAGCGCAAAATATGTTCCATTTGTACTGAAGAGGCTTCTGAGGAAGCAAAGAAATTGGAAATGACCGGTTTCCTAAGTTGGTTCCAGCAAAGTCTACAACAAACATTTGCTGAAATTCAGACTGGGAATTGTCTGACGTAAGTTCTGTTTCTTATATGTCAGAATCAAGAGTCTATGCTTACAAGTTAAGTTGATTATATTTTCACCTTACACTGTGGTTTGGGGTTAAAAGGGGATATTTATAATCAGTGCCTTAGAGCAGTAACCCAATAACACCTGCAAAAGTGGGTACTTTTTCCTTGTGAGACATCGCTGTACACAAATATGAGTGTTTTAGAGCAGTAAATCTTATAAATACAATGATATCATCAGTGAAAGGGCTTTTTTTTTTTTTGTGTGTGTGTGTGAAAAAAATGAACATTAAATTTGACCAGTATTTGTGACTCACTAAAAAAGACTGGACATATCCTATTTTGAAAACCCTGGGTTGTCTACTTTTGCAAATGGTATGCCTTGATGGGGGTAATTCTCATTCCTGGGCTGCCATACGGTCTCAAAAGCAACATAACCAATCAGGCAAATTTAAATGTGCAAAAAATTAAATGGGCAAGCCCTATATTTGACCGTGTAACTTTAAAAAAAAAACCATAAACATGTACATGTTTAGAACTGTTTTACTTGTGAAACACAAATATGAGTGTTTTAGAGCAGTAAAATTGATAATGATGATGAAATCATCAATGAAAGTGCTGCGAATTTGAATACCGTGGGTTCTCTACTTTTGCAAATGGTATACCATGATGGGGTTAAATTTCATTTCTAGGCTACCATACACAACGTAGACCCAGCAAACCAAACTGGCAAACTTTAAAAATAGAAAATGGAAAAGCCCTATAAATAACCCTGTAAATTTCCAAAACACCATAAAACCTGTACATGAGGGTTACTTTTGTACCCGTGCGACATTGCTGAAAACAATATGTGTACTTTATTGCAGTAAGAGCTAACAGTATTAAGACATTCACAGTTAAAATAACATGCAATATTTCTCAACTATTTTGAAATTTTACACATATTAAATTGTTTAATATATAAATATTTGAGATTAAATGAAAGCCATGTACAAAATATTATTTAGTTATTTAATACCGTAAGTATTGGTGCACTTACTATGATAGGTATATAAACATACATGATTATTTATTTGTGGTCGGAGACAATAAGCCGAGTTATATTAGTGGTGCATAAGTCAGTTGTGGTGTGCCGAAACCAATGTTCAGGTAGGCCTGTAAAAAGAGGGCAAAAAGGTGAATAGTTTAACACTTTCATATGTCGACATTACACAATCAATACTTTACATTTTATCAGCATTTATAACCATACCTGCAAGAGAAAATGTGTTAGTGGGAGATATTGTATAACACCAAGATACTGGCTGACCTATCTTATGCCAAGTGGCAAAACATTTAAAGGAGCACTATAGTCACCTAAATTACGTTAGCTAAATAAAGCAGTTTTAGTGTATAGATC
>OW240912.1:295155241-295243960 GCA_933207985.1 Pelobates cultripes
TAAAAACACTGAGGATAAATGGAAACTATTCAAACATATATTAGAAACGTACATTTCTCAGTATGTACCATTGGGTAATAAATATAAAAGAAACAAATTAAAACCAATGTGGCTTAGTAGAGAAGTAAAACAAGAGATTAAAAATAAGAAAAGGGCATTTTAAAGCATTTAAATCAGACAAATCAAAGGCATCCTATTTAAGATATAAGGAAGCCAATAACACTTGCAAAAAGGCAATTAAAGTGGCTAAACTAGAAAATGAGAAATTGATAGCTAAAGAATGCAAAACCAACCCCCAAATTTTTTTCAAGTACATCAATTCTAAAAAAACAAAAAATGAAAGTGTAGGTACACTTGAAACAGAGTTAGGTTTATTAGCTAATGAAGACCAGGAAAAAGCAGAAATTTTAAATAACTATTTTTCTTCAGTATATATTAATGAGGATCCTATGGCAAGAGATATGCAAATGTTTGCTGCAAAAAACTTGCAAATAACTTGTGACTGGATAACTCGAGACAAGGTGCTACAGCTATTAAAGAAAATTAATGTAAATAAAGCTCCGGGGGCCTGACTGTATTCACCCACGAGTACTTAAGGAGCTAAGTGGGGAAATAAGTGAATCTCTGTATTTAATTTTTCAAGATTCTTTTGTTTCAGGTATTGTACCGGAGGATTGGAGGAAGGCAGATATCGTTCCTATATTTAAAAAGATTTCAAAATCCTTGCCTGGAAATTATAGACCTCTGAGCTTAATTTATGTGACTGGGAAAATATTTGAAGGTCTATTAAGGGATAATATTCATGAATTCATTGGGAAGAACTTTTGTTATTAGCAATAATCAGCATGGTTTTATGAAACACAGGTCTTGTCAAACTAACCTAATTGCATTCTACGAAGAAGTAAGTAGAAGTATAGATCAGGGTGTTGCAGTGGATGTGATCTACTTGGACTTTGCCAAGGCATTTGATACGGTTCCTCACAATAGGTTAGTCTTCAAACTAAAAGAAATTGGTCTAGATGAATATTCCTGTTCTTGGGTAGAACATTGGCTTAAGGACAGAGTACAACGAGTTGTCATTAATGGTAAATTTTCAGGCTGGATAAAAGTGGTAAGTGGTGTCCCTCAGGGTTCTGTTTTGGGACCACTTCTATTTAACATATTTATAAATGATCTTGAAATAGGCATTGAAAGCCATGTATCAGTGTTTGCAGATGACACAAAACTTTGTAAAGTAATAAAATGTGAGCAGGATATTGCTTTGTTGCAGAGAGATTTGGATACATTGGGGGACTGGGCACTAAAATGGCAGATGAAATTTAACATAGAAAAATGCAAAGTTATGCACTTCGGGGTTAAGAATGCACAAGCAACTTACACACTAAATGGTAGTGAATTAGGGATAACCACACACGAGAAGGATTTGGGCATTGTTATAGACAACAAATTAGGCAGCAATATGCAATGTCAGTCTGCAGTTGCTAAGGCCAGTAAGATTTTGTCATGTATAAATAGGGGCATAAATTCTCGGGATGAAAATATAATTTTGCCTCTTTATAAATCGCTGGTAAGACCACACCTTGAATATGCTGTGCAATTTTGAGCGCCTGTTCTAAAGAAGGATATCATGGCACTGGAGAGGGTCCAGAGACGAGCTACAAAATTGATAAAAGGAATGGAGCATTTTAGTTATGAAGAAAGGTTACAAAAATTAAATCTGTTTCGTTTGGAAAAACGGCGCTGAGAGGGGATATGATAACTTTATACAAATATATTCGGGGCCAGTACAAACCTTTATCTGGAAATCTATTCATAAACAGGGTTATACATAGGACATGAGGTCACACATTTAGGCTGGAAGAAAGGAGATTTCATCTAAGGCAAAGAAAAGGTTTTTTTACAGTAAGAACAATAAGGATATGGAATTCTCTGCCTGAAGAGGTGGTTTTGTCAGAGTCAATACAGATGTTTAAACTGAAATTGGATAAATACTTACAAAAACATAACATACAGGGATATAATTTCTAATTAGTGGGTAATAGCTGATTGATCCAAGGAGACATCTGACTGCTATTTTGGGGTCAAGAAGGAATTTTTTCCTAATTTGTGGCAAAATTGGAAGTGCTTCAGACCAGGTTTTTTGCCTTCTTTTGGATCAACAGCAACAACATTTCTGAGGAAGGCTGAACTTGATGGACGCAAGTCTCTTTTCAGCTATGTAACTATGTAACTATGTAATAGTAAAATCTTACTTGTATTGAAGTCTGAATCTGCTGGTTTTGTCCCTGTTTGCCTCAGAACAGCAAGATGCCTGCTGACATCAGAAGTGTTGTTCTCAGCCAATCACAATGGGTCCTCATATAAATGGTTGAGATTGTGAAGGAGTCAGATCAGTTGCAGAGCCAACACAAGTCAAACACAGCCCTGGCCAATCAGCATCTTCTCATAGAGATGAACGGAATCAATGAATCTCTATGTGGAAAGTTCAGTGTCTGCATGCTGAGGGAGGAGATACTGAATGTTGTTATTCAAACTAGGCAAGACTGAGATAGGAAGCACCTCTATCAGCCATCTAAGGAGTGGCCTGTGAAGTTATTACTAGGCTGTAATGTAAACACTGCATTTTCTCTGAAAATACCTTGTTTACAGCAAAAAGCCTGAAGTGAATGATTCTACTCACCAGAATAAATGCAATAAGCTGTAGTGACTATAGTGTCCCTTTAAATCTAGTCAAAATTATTTGACATACTGGTAAAATCCAGTCGACATTTTTTTTTAGACATGTGCAATTTATTTTGTTCCGAATGCAAATTCAGTCGAATTTCAGAAATTCGGATGCTTCTGAATATCCACATTGCCGAATATCCGAATTGCCGAATTTTGGAATACCGAACCGAATTACCAAAGTTCCAAATTGCAGAAGTACAGAATTTCAGAGGTGCCGAAGTGCTTCAGATATCTGAAAAGTGGCAAAACAGGAAAGGGTTGGGGGTAGGGTTAGGGATAGGTTAAGGGGTAGGGTTAGGGGTTAAGGTTAGGTTAGGGTTACTGGTTGGAGTATGGTTAGGGTTAGTGGTTGGGTCAGGGTTAGTGGTTGGGGTAGGTTTAAGGGTTGGGGTAGGGTCAGTGGTTGGGGTTACCCCGGATCTGCCAGTGAGTGTCCCTTTAAGGTATTAAACTTGTTTTGAATGGTTTAATAGCTAAGTTGCTTTTAATGTGCCTTTTCACATTTTGCTCTCCCAACTATTTGCTTATTATCCATAAGTGAAGAGTCTCCAAGGTAGTATTTTCTGAGATATTGCCTGTGCAATGTTCTACAGTAGAAAGGCAGTTGGTGATTAATGTATGGCTAAAGATGTGGTGTAGGAAGGAATGTCCGAATTTCAGAAGTACCAAATTTCGGAATGCTGAACTGAATCGAAGTGCCGAAGTTCTGAATTGCCGAAGTACCTGACTTCAGAAGTGCCGAAGTGCTTCGGATTTCTGAAAAGTATCAAAACAGGAAAGGGTTGGGGTTAGTGGTTGAGGTAGGGTTAGGGGTTGGAGAAGGGGTAGGGTTAGGGTTAGTGTTTGGGGTAGGGGTTGGGGTAGGGTTAGTGGTGGGGGTAGGGTTAGGGGTTAGGTTAGTGGTTGGAGTAGTTTTAGGTGTAGGGTTAGAGTTAAGGGTTGAGGTAGGATTAGTGGTTGGGGTAAGGTTAGGGGTAGGGTTAAGGGTTGGTGTAGGGTTAGTGGTTGAGGTCATCCCGGATCCGCCAGTGTGTGTCCCTTTAAGGTATTAAACTTGTTTTGAATGGTTTAATAGCTAAGTTGCTCCTAATGTGCCTTTTCACATTTTGCTCTTCCAACTATTTGCTTATAATTAACCATAAGCATATAATTTGCACAGAAAATGCCAGTTTGTGGAAGTGATAAAAGATTTTAAGTGCAGTTTAGTGTTAATGTTCTTAATTATGAGCAATTTAAAGTATGATTGGTTAGCAATAAAGCACAACTCTATCCAGTACTTTATAGGTATTCTATGAAGGTATTTTGGCTTATACTAAGCCCTTTAATCTTTCATATTATAGGACCAGTGGTCCCATAAAAGGCAACTGCTCATCAAAGGTAGTATTTTCTAAGATATTGCCTGTGCAATGTGCTACAGTAGAAAGGCAGTTGGTGATTAATGTATGGCTAAAGATGTGGTGTAGGAAGGAATGTCCGAATTGCCGAATTTTCTAAGTACCGAATTTCGGAATGCCGAACCGAACCGAATTGCCGAAGTTCTGAATTGCCGAAGTACCTAATTTCGGAAGTGCCAAAGTGCTTCGGATTTCTGAAAAGTTGCAAAACAGGAAAGGGTTGGGGTTAGTGGTTGAGGTAGGGTTAGGGGTTGGAGTAGCGTTAGGGGTAGAGTAAGGGTAGGGTTAGGGTTAGTGGTTGGAGTAGGGTTGAGGGTTGGGGCAGAGTAAGTGGTTGGGGTAGAGTTAAGGGTAGGGTTAGGGGTTGGGTTAGTGGTTGGAGTAAGGTTAGGTGTAGGGTTAGGATTAAGGGTAGGGGTAGGGTTAAGGTTTGAGGTAGGGTAGGGTCAGTGGTTGGGATTTTTAGAGCAGTAGGCTTTTTTTGCAATTGAGTACAATCTTTATTGTTGTAATGGATTGCACCTAAATGAAAGTCCAGAAGTTTAGAAAATTAAGATAGGACTTAAAGAACATAGGTTTTCACTCAATTACAGCATGGTGGAGAGACAAGATCAGAACAGAGGAGGTATGTCATAAATATTTACATACAGTACAAGTGACTCATAATAATATTAAAGGAATGCTTACTAATTTAAGGATACTACATAAAAAAATGGGGGATCTAGAGGCAATAGCATACATTAAGCAATATGGCATAATAGGCATAACAGAAACATAGTGGGATGATACACATGACTTGGAAGTTAATTTAAAGGTCACATATTATTTAGGAAGGATATAAAAAATAGGAAAGGTGGAGGGGTATATATGTATGTCAATCATAAGTTAAAGCTGAATATTAAGCGCTTGATATGTGATTAGAAAAATGGGGAAATATGGAAAACTTTTAGGCAGATATGTGCTTGAGGGAAAACAAGAGAAATCAATTATGGGTTGGAATAATTTGTAAACTACCTAATCTTGATATTGATCTATACTAATCTGTATATCCGGGTAACACTTTAATTACTGGACCTTTTAATTGCCTGGGCACACATTGACACACATTCAGGGCCGCCATCAGGGGGTGACAACCATGATGGTTGTCACGGGCCCGTCGGCCCTAGGGGGCCCGTCCGCCCGGGCCCCACGTGGAGCGGCGAAACTGCTGCAGGTGCATCTGCACCGGGGCCCATCAGGTGGCCCAAGCATTATATATTCAGGGGCCCAGTCAGTGCTGCGCCGTGTATGTCAGTATGTCTGTGTGTGTGTGTATGTCAGTATGTCTGTGTTTGTGTGTATGTATGTCAGTATGTATGTCTGTGTGTGTATGTCAGTATGTATGTCTGTGTGTGTGTATGTCAGTATGTCTGTGTCTGTGTGCATGCCAGTATGTATGTCTGTGTGTGTTTGTCTGTCTGTGTGTGTGTATGTCAGTATGCATGTATGTCTGTGTGTGTATGTGTGTATGTGTCTATCTGTATGGGTTTGTGTATGTCAGTATGTATGTCTGTGTGTATGTGTGTTTGTCAGTTTGTATGTCTGTGTGTGTCTGCAAGTATGTGTGTATGTCTGTGTGTGTGTCTGCAAGTATGTATGCATGTATGTCAGTATGCATGTATGTCTGTGTGTGTGTATGTATGCCATTATGTATGTATTTATATGTGTGACGAGACCAATCTCGCCACATAGCATTGGAGGAGCCTGGTTGCCCACCTGCTGCCTTTGGATTATGGACCGGCAGCTAAAGAGTTAATTTTACTGTGCAGAAGGATTTATTTCTCCCTTTCTGCACAGCCATTCAGTAGATTCCATCTACCGAACAAACAGTTTCTTTTCAGCCTCCCCAGAGCTATGGGAAGCCGGCCGGCGACCTTAATTGGCCACCCAGAAGCTGGAGTGCGCCCTCCATTTACCTCCCTGAAGCCGGTGTTAACCGCGGCTTAACGAGCGTGTGCCGGCAATTGACCACCCAGTAGCTGCGGTTAACAGCAGCTTAATTGATTGTTACTGGGTGGTCGCGGTTACACTTAGCCAAATCACAATGGCGGTGTTCTGGAGCTCCCCGGGCAGCCAGTGCTTTTCTGCCCGGCTTTCCTGCACCAAACCCGGACACTTTTACGTGCAGGCACTTAAACAGACCACTGCTTGACCCTCAACACGGAGCCCTGTCTCGTCTTTGGGGGGATTTACTGTATGCTGATAGAGACTGATTGCCAGGAGTGTAAGCCGCTTGGGTGCTTTTCCTGTTCGTCTGCTAGCAGCTATTCGTGAGGTTCCAGTTCGAGTGTTTGGAGCATTCCCTTGTAAGCAGTTCGAGTTTTTGGAGCATTCCCTTGTATGCAGTTTGAGTGTTTGGAGCATTCCCTTGTATGCAGTTCGGGTGTTTGGAGCATTCCCTTGTATGCAGTTCGGGTGTTTGGTGCATTCACTTGTATTCAATTCGTGAGTTTTGGTGATTCTACAGTAGCTGTGCCTGTCTCTGAAAGGGGATTATCGTCTAAGCGGTTTTTACCCCTTTTGTGCAAAACGGTCCGTTACAATATGTATGTATGTCTGTATGTCAGTTTGTAGGTATGTCTGTTTGTCAGTATGTATGTGTGTGTCAGTATGTGAGTATGTATGTACAACAGTGTATGTCAGTGTGTGTATCTGTGTATGTATCTATATGTATGTCTGTTTCAGTATTTGTGTCTGTTAGTATGTGTGTATTTTTCTGTGTGTTTGTGTCTGTGTGTGTATTCCTGTGGGTGGGATTTGGAGGCGGGGCTTGGAGGTGGGCACACGGGGGCCCAGACCTTGAGCTGTGTTAGGGGCCTCACAATTTCTGATGGCGGCCCTGCACACATTGTAATAGAGGGATTAGTATTTCAGCTAGGGAAAACCAGTTTGTGAAGCTGCTAAATGACAACTCCATGACCCAATTGGTAGGAGCACCAACATTGAAAGGATGCTTGTCTGGATCTGATTATAAAGAACAATTGTAATCTTTTGTCAAGCATTTAAAGTAAGGGAGCACTTTGAAGTGTTAAACTCAAAAAAGCAAATGCACATAACAACTCATTGTCTGGTGTAAACTCTTTAGTAAAAAAAACTTGTGAGGATAAATTGAATAGTTTAAAATAGTAGAAATGTTCATTTATTAGTATATACCATTGAGTAACAAATCTAAAATAAATAAAAATAAACCAATATGGCTAAGTGTGGAAATAAATAAACCAGGAAATTAAATAAGAAAGGGGCATTTAAATTTGTCAAAACAGATGAATCCTATATAAGGTAGCTAATAATGCATGCAAAAAGGCAATTTGATGGGCTAAACTAGAACAATGAAAAAGCTACTACCGGTGGAAAGCTGGAACAGAGAAAGACGGCCGTTCTCCATGCTCCCTGGCCAGCGGCATGTGCCCAGCAAGCTTTCCCTCCCCCAAGCTGGAGGGGGTTATCCCGGTCCCCACTGGGTTCATCGCTCGCTTCCCTCATACAGAAAGGAGGACACCCATGGAGTAATTTAATGGCTCCCACTGAACCAAAATGGCCACTGCTATGGGAAGAGCACCTGGACAGGGCCTTTGCCAGCTTTTGGTCGAAATTTTTGAGATCCAGAAACATGCAACTCCCACACCACACCTACCTCTGAGAGAGGTGATTAGGGATGGAGGTCGGGGGCTGAGGAGGCCTCAGCCTTTACTGCTTGCATACCTAGACCAAAGGCCCCAAGGGGTTTGCCCCAGAAGCATCGGCCACATCGCCGGTAGACCGCCTGCGGATGGCAGAACACCTGGGCCTTCTGTAATGCCCAATTTGGGAAGGTCTCAGACTCAGAGGATCCGAGCCTGTGGCACATGGATGCACGCCTTCACACTGGCCTGGGCCTGGATGGGGACACCTCCTCACATTCACTACGTAGCTGACCTAGATCACCTTCTTATTTCAATACTATTGATGCCCAGTGTGGGAATTGGATGAACGTGAGCCTTCATGTCTGCTCTCAACAGTTGCCTCTCTGCTCCCTAACAGCACTACCTGGCAGATACTAAAGATAATCCGTGTGACGGGCCCCAGTGGCTTATACAGCTTGTGACACTTACTGCGGTTTAAATTCATACAACTTGACTCAATGGTATCCTTCGTTTATCTAAAGTCACTATTATATGCTTAACCATGTTGGCCTAACTTATGATTACACAATGTCTACTACTCCACTGAGTCTCTACATTTGCTTTCCCTCTCCTGTTACTACAATATGATTTATATTATTTTACTTTAAAAATTAGCTTGTCACACACTGGAGTTTATGTATTATTGCACTCCCCTTGCAAATATGACAGCTGTTTTATCTGCTAAAACTCCCTGTTTCTTTCTGTAACATCCCGTTTATTACCTCAACAAAAGAAAGATTGACAAAAAGAAAATTTAGTGCTAAATTTAAACACCCCTACCCTGTATTTTGTTCAAGAAATCTTTACAGACACTTTTAAACTGAAGTATCTTATAAAGTACTGTGCTTAAATTTACAAGACATTTTTAAATAGAAATAAATAAAATCAGTCCCTGCCATGTTTTAGTTTTATGTTCTGTTATTTAGTAATTTGCCCTTCATGCACAGTATCTTAAGATCTGTCCATCTTTCCCCAAAGTTGTAGATGTTTTTACTTGTCATTTATGTTTATATGTATTATTATAACAGATGGAAAGTGCTGACTGTTCCTTAATTTATTTAAAATGGAACATTTCAGGAAAGATTAATTTTAAAGAAAACAAATGAAATATAATTGAAAGGACAATGAAAATATTATCAGTTACATTCTTAGATTTTTTACTCAATCTAATACTTACAAAAAAATATTTAGAAGATTTGACACTCACATACACATGCCTATATAGTCCCAGAGATAATCATAAATTCTTCTAAAGAGCTATAAACAGTTTCCTTGATTTGCCACCAGCATTTACTCCTGCCATTTTTGGATCCGTTTTCATAAATGATCTTGTGAACTTCCTGTAAAGGCTTTCATATTCTTTATTCTCAATTCACATATACAGGTATAGAAGCATAATTTAACAAGGTAATTACTGACAATTAGCACTATACAAAACAATATTTGCAAAAACATCTTAGGAATGAAAGAAGGGCCTAGGACGTAGCATTGAAAGTGAGGATTAAACCTTCAAACTGAAATGATGGATGTAAAGGCCTTCACGTACAGTTTGAAAGAATTTTGCCCTTCATGTAATATAGAGAATAGTCGTTGGGTACACACACAAATGAAAAAAGGATCCATGTGAGGAATACAAACTGGTTATGATGTAGGATCAAGTATTATACAGTTGCCTCCATAGTTCCACCATTACCAAGCTTTTCTTCCAACACGAGAAGACTAAGTTACAAATAATCCAGCCAGTAATATGGCACAGGGGGATAAATTCACTACTTTAAATTCTAAACTTTTAATAGTACTTTGATACATCGATTGATTGGAATTAATGGTTTTGCGTAGTCCCTGATAAATCCAGTTATTAGGTACCACAAAGAAATGTAGCATGTATAAGAGCTATGCACTAGTTTTCAGTTAGTATCCCCATCTTTTCAACCCCTCACTTTGCAGTGTATATTATGTGGAATGGATAGGTCACTAAGAACTAATCTCAGAGTTTGTCCATATACATTAAAGGAACACTAAAAGCACCTTAACACCACAGGATGCTGTAGTGGTCATGGTACTAGGAGTTCCCCTAATGTAAAGAGGTCACATGTATTAATATTTTGACTTATTACCTTGGGTCCGTTAAATGCTACTCTCTGCTGGAAGGAGCTCTTACTTGGGAGCTGAGTTAAGCCCTGCACCACTGGTTTTATCTCATTTAGGAGAGATTTTGGCAGCAAGGAGATTTGAAGCAGCACCAGGCGGACTCCAGGTTGAACCATTATTGAACAGTTTGACTACTTATAATGGGGGTACAGGGCATCCTGGAGCCATAAACACTACAGTGTAATGTAGTGTTTATGGTGCTTGTATTATTGTAGTGTTCCTTCAATGGGTCTTAAAAATACTGGGGTAGTTATCCATTGGAGAAACACGAATAACAAAAAAAGACATATTACAAAATGTAAGAACTTTAATAATAAAGAAGAATTCCAAATCAAAGACCTCATAACTTGTCATTCCAACAATATAGTATATTTGTTGGAATGCCCATGCGGTCTTAAATATGTGGGCCGCACCAAGCGCAAATTACACATTAGAATAGAAGAACATATTAGAAATATAAAGAAAAAATTTGAGGGACACAGCGTATCCCACCATTTCTCTGTAGTTCACAACAGCGATCCCACACTACTCAAATTTATGGGAATACAGAGGGTAAAAGGCAACTGGCGAGGAGGGGACTTTTTAAAATTACTAGGACAGGGTGAGATGAAGTGGATATTCAACCTTGGGACCTTAAAACCCCAGGGTTTGAATATAGACTTCGAACTCTGCCACTTCATTTAAACTATACATATAGAAAACCCCACCCCCACCTCCTTCCAATTCACAAGTATGTTTCATTAAGCACTTTATTCACTGCACAGCATTCACCAATCCTTTTCATTCATTCCTAGTTAATTTTTTTTCCTATACCCTAATTTGTATCATTTTTTAGTTCTTTTTATTTTTTTATTTTTATCTTTTATATTTTATATTTTATTTATTTTTTATTTTTTATTTCTTATTTTATTTTTATAATTATATTTTTTTTCAGTTCCCCCCCCTTTTTTAAACTAATTTATTCATCCATATATTTTTTATTCATTTTTCATTTTTCATATTTTTATTTTTCATATTTCATTTTAATTTCCATACATTTTTATACATTTATATTTACATTTATATTTCTATTTTTTACGATTGGGATTTATTCATATCCATATTTATTAATATTCATGAATACCACTCAAAACTTAATATCACTTTAAAAAATGCTTATTCATCAAAAGCGTTTCTATATCACTTCTGTATCACCACAACTTTCACAATATGATCATTATGGGCATTAAGTTATTGCTACTCAATTTTGATGCACCTTCATTTTTACTGCACTGTGCTTTTAATGTAACCCATCGTATTGTACTATTAGGTTGCCCAGAGGGTTTCTTTTTTTCCCTCTCTCCCCCCGAGAGGGAGGAGCCTAGTAGCACTCCGGCACGCCCTAAAGGCGGATAATGCCGGAGTGGGCAGGCACTGCTCCCTCCCCCCTACCTGCATGCAGGAAGCACGTGCGCAATGACGGAGGGGCTAACCAACTTCCGGGTGGCAGCGCAATGACGATCACGTGGGTCTGTGACGTCATTTCCGCCAACCACCCAGACACAAGCGGATAACTTCCGCCAACCACAGTCCACCAATGAAATTTGAGGAGAAAAAAGGCACCAATCAGGTCCAATTAAAGAGACACACACTGAATACACCATATGATGGAAATGTAACCATTAATATGATTGGACAATATGGACTGCAGCCATTAAAGGGGAGGACCCCAATAAACATTTAAAATGGAAGATCTAGAAGACCAAACACCACAGCTGACTGAGGAAGCTCCACAGCAAGGAGTGAAACGCGTATTGGCTATTTTAAAGGGCTTTTTATTAAGGACTTTTTTACAATTATTGTTTTTATTTTTTGTTTTATACTTGAATAAATGTATTACTTTATATTTAAGATCCTTTTAAGTCCTTTCTTTGGAAACCTCAAGAGTATCTTCCCAGGGGTAGTGCCATCCCCATTCAAATTGGCACAATACTTATATACCTAGAGCCGGGACCCACAGGCTCAGGACCAGGTGAGCACACCACTTATTTCTAATAATACTGTGTTCTTATAAACACCATCTACACATTGGTCTGCTTCTCCTATTTTTATCTTCGAGAAATACCCCACATCGAAGGAGACGGGCGGTGCTACCCCAAAAAAAGCACACAAGCCAAAATACGGAGCCAGTGTTCCTACATACAGGCTCCCTAAAATGTGAGTGTTCCATTTATCAAGACACCACCATTATAATTTTATTTTATTTTAAAACCGTCTGCACTATATTGTATCTTTTATATTTTTCTCTCGACATGCACTTTGTATTCTACCATTGAATGAGAAACCATTTGGTAAGCTATATGTACTAAAGCGCTCCACTTATTGGCATACGTCTTTTATCACTTACACCGCACTAATAATTCTAGTTATCCATTATGGGCCTTCAATAGGGATAAATGTGCATTCATTTAATTGGATTTTGTACAATGGAATATAAGGTATGTTGCAATAAATATATGTTTGATTCACCAAAGAAAAATGATTGAGCACTCCTTCAATTGTGTAACCTTGATGCTTTTCCCACACTATAAATATCAGCCAGAATGATCTGATCAGTCAACTGAATAATGTTGGAAAGCCCTTATTCTGGCTTCCATGCAATGCAAGTTCATTCTGCATGTAGCCCTCCATGATTCGAAGAAGGATTTTTTTTTTGTTTCTTGGTTTTCTATTTTTGCATATTTTTTTTTTGTGTTAGTTCCAATGCTCCCCTTTACTATTATTATTGTGAGGGGGTAGGTAGATTTTTTTTGGGGGGTGAACAATGACATGTAAACCCCCAGTGTGTATGGGTGTATATAAGATTTGCCACCCACAGACCATGGATCATGAATTAGACAATAGGCTCCCCAGTTTATTAATGATAGCCCACACCTGCTAGCCATAGATGGGGGTACATTAACAGCCCCATGGGGGGAGACAGGGAGGTTAGTGACCAAAGCCCCCACCAGAGGCCCACCAATGGGGACATGTGGTGGACAATTACCAGGTCCTCCCTGAATGTTACTAGTGACTAATCAGCAAGAACTGCCCAATAAATTCTGTATGATAACAGCAAGCTGCCACTGGTTCCCACAATTAGCTTATATACCCACTCAGGACATGGTGAGTGTGGGCATAGGGGCTTTTTAAAATCTCCTTTTTACTAATGTGGGATTCAATATGACATTTTTAATTTGTTTGATTTTTTTATGGTTAGAAAGCTTTATCCATCTGCTACATGATTAATATAACCAGAAAGAAACTCCTCAACGGAGTAAGTATGTTGTATCAAAAAGTGCTTTACGTATAAGCAGCTCTACACTCTAATGTGGGATACCCTCTTCCCCACACAACACAATAAAATAATTCTTGCACTTTAACACTCCACTGTAGGTACGAGTGCATCTTGTGCCACATGCTTAAGTCTCTAATTTCAGCCAAACAGACATAACCTGTACATCAGATGTATCAGAAACAAATTCCATTATGAATATTTTGCTCAGAAGAACCAATTTATTTTGCCCTAGTATATAGTTCAAACAATGTCAATGTCAATAGCAACCTACATAGTAAGAGAGAGAAATGGAGGTTTCAACACGTTATAACTCCATATTAACCATAGTTAAATAGATCAAAGAATAATAACAAGGTAGTGAACAAATACATCATATCAAAAGTCAAGGTGCATTAGTAGAAGAATTTCAACATCACCTCACTCAGTAAATGCTTCAATTGAGTGAAGCTGTATAGTTTTTGGGATGGGCAACAGTGTAAAACACAGATCCTTCCATAATATACTCTTATAAATCAGTGATTGCAGTTTTCAGAGTCCTTCATAATTCTCTGTGAGTCTGTGTCAATATATCTTTGCAACAAAATAATGGAATTTTTATAAGTGAAAACAGGAAAGTAGAATGTTTTCAACAGATTAGCAACAGTATGAGAATCTGATTTGGAACATGGTATCTATATTCTTACATATCAGTGAACATGGTAGTGGATAAAGATGTGTTAAATATTGTCTGGCAGTGGGTGTTGCCTTCACTGGAAATACACTTACCTTTATATAAGGGATATATGTTTTTTTTTTCTTCTACATTAGTATTTTTGTTTTTGGCATCATTGTCTTTGTGGCCACCACTATTTTTGTGGCTGATTGTGCTATATGAGTCAAGCAAGTATCATATTATGAAAATGTAACTATCTCTTTGCAGAGATTGTTAGTATTTGCTAACATTACATTTTTTTTCAAATTCCCATTTAAAATATATGTAGTACAAAGACAAAACGAAAATGGATGCTTTAAAAATATGGACATCATGATAGTAATGTAGAGGTTACTTGTTAACCTTATTTTTGAAAATGATGCTGAACATATTTATATACTGACCGTTTTTTATGGGGTTTTTTATTGAAGAAAAGAACGCCATTGGAATTTGGGTTTGTGGTATTAATTAAAAACTGACAC
Source organism: Pelobates cultripes (assembly GCA_933207985.1). Lineage (NCBI taxonomy): Eukaryota > Metazoa > Chordata > Amphibia > Anura > Pelobatidae > Pelobates > Pelobates cultripes. Next base: position 295,169,704 of record OW240912.1, read on the forward strand.
ATATCTGATTAATTGCATTTATAAAAATAATTTATACAGTTTTGAAAAAGTATGGTAATTTGTAGGATTGTAAAAAATACTGAAGGTTAAGATTTTGCATAAACCGAAGAGATAAACAGGTAATAAACATGTCACTGTAGATGATGCTGAATATTTATACACAGAAAAGCACTTCAAATTCTTTGATGTTACATTATTAAGCTGTGAGTGTTTTCATACACTTGTATAAATCATCAAATTAAAGTAACCTACATTTGGAAATGCTTTCTGTGTCCCTAATAGTCATATTGCAATAACCCTGACAAATTGTGATTTTACAATCTCATGATATATGATTTATTTTCTCTTTGTACACATTTTTTTTATATAAGAAATAGAATTGTGCAGATACTTTATACATTAAACATTACTTAATATAGAATCACAGTTGCCACTTAGTGTCTCATTAATGTTTTTATTTATAGCTGAATGCTTTCAAGACTTTGTCAGCTGCAATTGGATTCTGGGGTAGATAGATAGAAACCGTTATCACATTAAGACAGTTTAGTGGCTAGAAGAAGAATGAAACTGAAAAAAAACATGTAAATACAAGAGGTTATAGGTAATATTAATAGCTTCACTCTATATATGATGTAGCAACAGAATAATTTCTGAATATGAAAATTAACTATTTACTAGCTAACAGTTAGTAGGAAAAGATAGGAACACTATGAAAAATGCCCATCATTAAATGTAGACAGCATTAAGTTTTGACTAAAATAACAATCATATTTAATTGATTGTTTGGTTCAGTTTTAACACATAAGCAAACACTGTATATTGTAAATGATATGCATGTAAATAATATATTTCTTCATTCCACTGAGTGAGAAAAGTGATAAGGAATATTTATGCATTGAAATCTGCAACATGTTTTTAATTTTAATCAGTGCTTGTTTAAAACCATAGATAATACTTTGTCCTGCACAGACGGAAACATCATCAGTGTAATTATTTCCTATATAGAAAGGCAATAATGCAAGTATCACCTCCATATAGCACATGAGCTTTAATATTGGGCCATCCCAAAGTATACATGTCCAACTCTGCTCTACATTAATGGGAGTTACACTAAGATATCTATTGTCTGGGACTGTAAATACCACTAGACGTGGGCAGCAGTAGGAAAAATGTCCTAGTGTTACTTATAGTAAAGTCCTCCCCTTCACTGCTACACTTCACTATCACTAATCTTTATATTTACACCGGTGGCGGATCCAGAGCCTGATCTCGGAAGGGGCACGTATAGATTATTTAAAGAAATAATCCATTGACAATAACCAATACAGCTCTGAGAAAATAGGCATTTATATACAAGTTAGAGCTCCCATGGGTAGAACGCTTTATCTCCGCCCCGAAAGAGACCACCATGGGGTGTAAACACAAAATATTTCACCCACCAGATACCCCGAGATTGCCTGACACCACCAAAATGGGCCAGCAGAGCGAGTTGAGGAGGAGGCATCAGAGGCAGCCAAGGATGAAAGGGATATACTTACCTCACCTGAACTGGGTGATGACTACCTAGACACAGAATCCAACGACGACTCCTCAACGGTAATGAAAAGAGATATCAAGCACCTGCAAGACATACGAAGGGTCTGGAAATCAGAAAATCCGAAAGATCCAATCAGAAATATGTGACATATGCAAGAAGATTTTTGATGTGGAAACTAGAGAGCAAATACGTGTGAACCGGATGCAAGCAGGTGGAGGATCTGGCCAGGCAGGTACAGAAACTCACCCGCACTGTAAACTCACTGGAGACTCGACACAGAAGACGGAATGTACGAGTGAGGGGAATACCTGAAACAATAAGCGGAGATGCCCTGCTGTCCTTTACCCAGCGAATGGTGGACCTTAAAAGTAACGACACTAAAGGGATGATAATCTCGGCATTCAGAGTCCACAAGGCAGCAACAGCCCCTCCAGGAGTTCCAAGACACACAATAGCAGTCACCAGAGACATTGCGGTTCGATCTGCTATTATGAACAGATCCAGAGAGCTCAAGATGGTTCAGTTTGAGGACTGTTCTCGGTCCAGTTTGAGGACTGCTTCCCTTTACAGTACTAATATCGCTAGGGGAAAGATGGAACGCTGATTGTCCTACAGGGAACCGAGGCACTCACTCTGTCATCCTGAGAGGCCCAACATTCTTCCTTTCGAGCCTGAATCTGCCAGGCAGAGATCCAGAGGGAACAGAGACTTAACAGCACCAACGAGGTTACAATGAGAAACTTCAGGAAATGTAGTCCTAAATGGCCAAATCACTAATTATCTACTAATTTCCTTTAAATTTATGTTTATTATAATGCTCAAACTTTGGTATTTTTTTCTTTTTTATGCTGCAATACTTAACAGCCAGTAGATATGTGGAATTGATACCTTTTAGATACTATAAAATATATAAGTACACATTGTTATACCCGCCCTAGTTGATAGCACAGTCCCACAAGTATGCACAGGGAAATGTCTCTAGAATGTCAACTAAGCCAGACTGTGAAATTATGACCCATATAGGATGCGACTTTATTCTCTTATACTTTATGATCCGTATAGGATGCAAATGTTATACCTTATTGATGGTATTCTGTTAGACTTTATTACCATGCACTGAAACATTTGTATTTTTGGTGAAAAACCTCTAATAAAATACAAATTACAAACAAAAAAAAAACTCCACATACATGCATGCTTTCATTAGAACACCAACGCTACATACAAACATACCCCTACATTCACACAAACATACTCCAAACAAAAACATACTTGCATTCAAACACATAAATATTGTTCAGTGTTAAATACAACCCTACAAGCATGAGAAAGCTGTTACAGCATTGTTGGCGTTGTATGACAGTTGGGGATTTACTTTTTAGGCCCCCTTGCAATAGGGGATGGCAATAAATTATTGTACTATGACCCTCTCTACTCTAGTTCAGCCACTGCATGTTTAGCAATATTGTTTTTTATAATTATCCCATAACATTACGCAGCCCTTAGCCCCACACTACCTAAATGCACTACGTCAAACCATAAATGAGGCGTGTAACAACAAGTGTATTAATACAATAACCATAAAACCCACAAGATGCAACTTTATGGTGCTAGGTTTCTATTGACACTATTTTACAGTAATTAGTAAAAGTAATTTGAATGGTTTTACTAATATATATGTGTAATGCATGGTAGGAAAAGATTATAAATACAAATAACATTGTGCTTAACAGTATCTCATGGAGAACAACAGGCAAGGGAATTGCAAATTCCAAATAAAAGCAATAAACCATGCCGAGCATGAAAAAAACTGCTTTTTGTTACAGCACATCCCACAGATGCTCAATCAAGATGAGCATCTTGAGATGCTGGGGAATTTGGGGGCCAAGGCAACACCTTGAACTCTTTGTCATTTTCTTCAAACAATTCCTGAACAATGTTTGCAGTGTGGCAGTGTGCTGCTGAAAGAGACCACTGCCATTTTGGAACATCATTGTAAGGAAGAGGTCTATGTGGTCTTCATCAATTTCTAGGTAGGGGGTACATATCAAAGTAACATCCACATGGATGCCAGGCACCACAGTTTCCCAGCAGAAAATTGACCAGAACATTACACTGCCTGCCTTCTTCCCATAGTGCATCCTGGTGCCATCTCTTTCCCAAGAAAACAATACACATGCACCTGTCCATCCAACAAATCTAAAAGGAAATGTGATTCATCAGATCAGGCAATCTTTTTTAGTTCCTCCATGGTCCAGTTCTGATGCTCACATCCAAATTGAAGGTGTTTCAGAGATGGAAAAGGATTAAACAGCCCCATTTAAAGCAAACTGTGATGCACTGTGTGAAACCTTTATCTCATGGCAAGCTTTATGGTTTTTCAGCAGTTTGAGCTACAATAGCTGTGTTATCGCAATCAGATGGGCAAGCCATCACTCCCCACATGGATTGATAAGACTTGTACCAAGAACACTGCATAAAGCATGCCATTTTGGAGATGCGCTGAGTCATCTAGTTATCACTATTTGACCCTTCGCTTGCCCATTTTCCTGCTTCCAACCAGGGGCGTATTAGCCGCGAGGCAAATAAGGCATTTGCCCAGGGCACATGCCTAGTTAGCCTCGCGGCTAACTGACATGCTGGGCGCTGTGCGGCCTGCTGGCGAGGGAGCTCTTCCTCTGAGCTGTCTGCTCAGCTCCCTCACGCGCCGCACAGTGAGGCTGGGAGCCAGAATATGACGTCATCGACCCGGCTCCCAGCTTCACTCTGCAAGGCGCGAGGGAGCTGAGCAGATAGCTCAGAGGACGAGCTCCCTCGCCAGCCGCCCGCACAGCATGTCAGTGGACCCCAGGGAGAAAGACAACCCCCCCAGCATTCCCAAAGGTAAGGAGGCTGGGGGGAGTTAAAAAAAATGTTAATGGGAGTGAATGTGTATGTCTGTTACTGTGTGTGTGTGTGTGTGTGTCTGTTAGTGTGTGTGTGTCTGTTAGTGTGTGTGTGTGTATCTGACTGTGTGTGTGTCTGTTAGTGTGAGTGTGTGTGTCTGCTAGTGAGTGAGCGTGTGTCTGTTAGTGTGTGTGTGTGTCTGTTACAGTGTGTGTGTGTCTGGTAGTGTGTGTGTGTGTCTGTGTGTGTGTCTGTTAGTGTGAGTGTGTCTGTGAGTGTGTGTCTGTTAGTGTGTGTGTGTCTGTCTGACTGTGTGTGTCTGTTAGTGTATGTGTCTGTGTGTCTGACTGTGTGTGTCTGATAGTGTGAGTGTGAGTGTTTGCCTATGAGTGTGTGTGTCAGTTAATGTGTGTGTTAGTGTGAGTGTGTCTGAGTGTGTGTCTGTTAGTGTGTGTCTGTCTGACTGTGTGTCTGTTAGTGTGAGTGTGAGTGTTTGCCTGTGAGTGTGTGTCTGCTAGTGTGTGTCTGTTAGTGAGTGTGTGTTTGCCTGTGAGTGTGTGTGTCTGTCTGCTAGTGAGTGAGTGTGTGTCTGACTGTGTGTCTGTTAGTGTGTGTGTCTGCTAGTGAGTGTGTGTTTGTCTGTTAGTGAGTGTGAGTGTCACTGAACTATAGCTCTCGTCCATAATTCAGGTTGTGTGATTAATCTTGATTTATCTTGTCTTCGGTTGTAATCAGTTATTGTTTTCAGTAATGCAGGTTACAAAAAGGCATGATATTTTTAAAATATACCAAATCTGTATAATATGTTGTATTACTTTTCAGAGAATAAAAATTTTATTGTGCTAGCCAATTTGTTAGCAAATGTATATATGTAAAAAAAAAAGTTATTTTTCTACACATTTATTTGTTCTTATGCCTTGCTGCTAAAGAACACATGCATAGCAATACTACAATCCTCTAATGTTGGGATTGGCAGCACACGCAGGCACCCTACTGCTAAGTATTCCAAGGACATTAAACAACTTTTAGCATATATGTGCATGATAAAAATAGTGGGATGTCACTCATGTCATTTCGGTGCAGCTGCTTTAGCTATGCAAATAAACCATGCTGGGAGTGGAGGAAGTGATTTTCAGGCAATTATAAACTTCATTCTATACTATAATGCAAGGAGTTTTTCACTGCTACTATTACATTTGTTGAATGGTTTGACAATACTTCTGCTGCTATTGTGATAATTTGTCAGTTTTCTTACCAAAATATCCAGCCAAATCTAAGTCAAAGTATTGACACAAATCAATAGACTTTAAGAGCATGGAGTGGTTTAGATCAAGGTGCTTAAAGTGTCCCTTTAAATAGATCCTTTTCATGTCTACAATTTAAGATCTAGATATAGAATTATTTGGATTCTGGGTGAATGTAGCCATGTGGTTGAAATTCTTTCCCTTCTGCAAATGTGTTTATTCCGGTGGTTAGTGCCAAGTAATAAAAAAATAGAACACTGTATATCTCGGTGATTTGAACTTGGCTAATAAACAACTTTTTTCATAATTCATTATATAGGTCAGCTTGTAAGATATATGTGAAGATATTGCATAATACCAAATACATGTTGTATTGCTCAGAGAATAGAAAAGTGAAAAGTTTATGTAGTCAGTGAAATAACAAATGTTACTAAAGCAATTTATTGCTTCATACTAATATATTTGAAAATAGAGGGGTTTTGTTTACACTGCCAAGTCTTCCGAGTAAAAGAACACTGACATACATGTTAATCATATATTTTTTAATTTACTTTACTCTGGTTTTGTTCCATTTATAGATACTTGTGCTGATAATGTTTTGTTATGAGTCTCTTTTCTGTATTATTGCATTGTCTCTTAAACAAAGATTTTTAAAGGGTTACTCCAACCACCATAATCACGTAAGTGATTTGAAGTGGTCATGGTGGTAGGAGTCTGGATGTGCAGTGTTTCATTTTGAAACACTGCACATTCAGAGATATTGTCAATTATATGCTGGGGCAAAATTGCACCCCAGCACATGACTTGCCAGCATGCACTGCACTCTCCTCCTACCCACTCTATGCTCCCTCCTGCCTCCTCTAATCAGCAGTGGGTTTTGTTTAAAGCATGCGCTCTGAGCTGACGATATTGTCCAATTACATGGATGCCTATGAGAAGCCTCTGACTGGACCCTGTGACATTTGAGGGGGTGTGGAAAAGCAGTGCCAAGAGCTTCTGCTGGTGCTAAATTCAAGTAAAACCTTTTTTTTTTTTAACCGATTTTAATGAGCATGAGAGAGTTATAGAATCCCTTTGTAAAACATGTTTTGAAAGGGCATCAAAAATATTCAGACAGGATTATAAATTTATGATTTAAATTGCTACAGTTGTTGAGTAATGATACAAACAGCAACATACAAAACTGCCCAAGTAAACATTTGACTCTCATTATACAAGCTTCCAAGATTTTGTATATGTTCTTTAAAATCAATTCTACCGTATTTGGAGATTTAGTAAAAACAGCATATTTGGGTCCATGGGAATAGTTAATTTCAAACCCATATTGAATCTATAGATGTTTACAAGGCATAGGAGAATAAAAACATATTCTATTCTTGCTTTCCTTTTAGTTTCAAAACCACAGCACAATACATTTGTGTTATTGAACTAAAATGTCCAAGAAGCATTTTAATTTGTCTAGAAATTGCACTAATTGTATATTTGGCTGATCCATGTCAATCTTTAAGTATTTATTTATGGTTTTTTTTATGGGTTTTATTATAGAACTGAAAGGGGTTTGTACAATTTTTTGTAGCAGAGACCGAGTTTGACTTTCAACAATTAATTATAATGTAAATATTTGTTTATAGAAACAAAATAGAGAGGAATGTAGCTTTGTTGTAGAGAATTCAGAGAAAAGTGTCAGTCCAGTACAAGTTAAGGTCGATAGATTAAATTGGCGATGAACACTTTTTGCTTAAGGATTTAAAAAAAAAATTCTACAATGGTTTATTGTTTACAATGTGCGGTAGTGGCTATGATATTCAAAGTAATACTTAACGGCTCAAATAAAAGCTGGTGCAATTTCCACAACATTGTGTGTATGCGTATTTAGTTTATAATACTCCCTTCCAACTCAAGCCTAGGGTCCGTGGCATACTCACCAGGAGTGAATTTCTCCTTGGCAAAGTTTCCAGTTGTCATTGCCTATTGTTGAGTAAAAATGTTAAGTCCCGATAACACTATCATAATTTCCAATGAAACCTAGGATAGGACCTTGAAAACCCAAATAGAACTTGCAGTTTTTTGAGTTCAGATGTGCAGCGTTAGGATTCATTTTGATCAATCAAGTAGGTAAGTAAGCTGTTTGGATTAAACCATTTTATTGCATTCAGAGTGTCTCATAGAAGTGAGCTGACCCTTTTATAATTGAGATTAATCTGCTTATTTGGGAAAAGACATAATGGTCATAAATAGTTTATGGCCATTATGTGTTTTGTATTACATTATAGTCTTGAAAATGTATGATGTCATACAAAACAAGTAGACTTTGACAGTATCTTCACACTGTTGGCCATTAGGCTTCAAGTGTTCTAATTTAAAGACTTTTAATAACCCATATGAACTCTGGTTGTTTTGGAAGTTTGCTGTTTCTAATAAAGTAAACTATGAGGCTAAACATAAAAAACTATTCAATAGGTATTCTCTATTTATCTATCAACACAGTAAAGGAGGAGACTATATTTAAAAGAAGAAAAACTACCACAACAAGAGGACATAGTCTTAAATTAGAGGGACAAAGGTTTAAAAATAATAGCAGGAAGTATTACTTTACTGAGAGGGTAGTGGATGCATGGAATAGCCTTCCAGCTGAAGTGGTAGAGGTTAACACAGTAAAGGAGTTTAAGCATGCGTGGGATAGACATAAGGCTATCCTAACTATAAGATAAGGCCAGGGACTAATGAAAGTATTTAGAAAATTGGGCAGACTAGATGGGCCGAATGGTTCTTATCTGCCGTCACATTCTATGTTTCTTGTTCATACATTGGAATGTTTGGATACTGCATGTCATTAATAGCTACATTTCTGCATTGCTTTTTTCTTTTCTTTTTTTTTTTACTATAATCACTAAAATACACATTATATATAATTAGTTAAAAATAAAAAAATAAGGTAAATGTGTGTAATACTAAAGTCTTACTGTTTTTCTACACAAATCTGTCTTCACAACAGACTCTTCTAAAAGTTAGAAATATCAAATATTTTCTTCTGAGCTATTTTGATATTCTACCACTAGAGGGCAATATTAAATAACACATTTATTTTCTAAATGCACTATATCTTTGCTCATAACAAAATGTGAATTTTGCACAGCTCTGACAAGCATACAGAGGTCATGCATTTTGCTATAATTAGCAAGATACATAGTTTAATAGCAGTATTTTACTTTTACCCTCAATCAGAAAATGCCAGATGTTGTAACCTGTCACAGTTTTGCACGTAAACACCTTATTGTATATACTAATACTATTTAATAGTTGTTTTATTACTGCTTTGAAATGCACAATATGTCTGATAAGGTATCACAAAGCAAGATAAGCTAAGCATTTTTTCATTGACAAGTCAGTGACAAGTAATATGTCATAGATCCAGGTAAATCTGTAAAGTATGTTACTTTGTTTCAAAGTCCAACCAACACTTCTTGCGTCCAGAATACTGGGAGACGAAAGTAAGCACCTTTATGAAAAAGGTTGATGGTAATGTGTAAGTAAATCCTGAATAAGATTACTAACAAATAAAGAAGAAAAAAAAAGTTACTATAATCATTTATAAAATCCAAACTGTTTGTATCCAGTGGACTTAAACACATTTAAAAAAATAATGGGCTACATCTCCATTAGAAATCCATTATATGACAATATTAGAATTTGTGTTAAAAACAAAAAAACAATCAGTTATACTCTTATTATATTACCCATTTGAAGTGTAATACTCTGCATTTCCCTGTAATACTGTGTTATCGGATACAAGCCTTACTACTTACTTCAGCACATTCTGATAATATTCAGTACGGACATCAAAGAGCACAACTTCACTTTCTGTGTCATGTGGCTTGTCCTATGGACATTGCAGAAACATTAGGTGTATCTGCACCTACTTATCAGGTTCTCTCTTAGCAATAACATTGTTGGAGTCCCCTATTTGGTCACAATATAAAACAAAGGTCAATTGGTTAAATATGGGTGGTGGAAACACTAGATTGATGGAGACTTTGGCAAATAAATAAAAATATCTATCCATTCACAGTTGCTAGAAGATAATTGAAGATTATGCTAGCGTTAGTGCACTGATAATCTTAATTTTAATAAAGACAGGAGGCGAGTATTTTGGATAACTCTCTTTACTAAACTCCATAGCAGTAAAGAAAAGGATAGTAAGAACCAATCAAAAAACAGTAGGAGGTGTGGTATTCCCAGTGAATAGGCCCGTCCCCCTCTTTCAACTAGCGACATCGCAGACGGACAAAGTTCAAACAATTAAGAATCAAAACCAGTCTTGGGTCTGTAACCGTAGAGTCAATCCAAGCAAATCGAGATAATCCATGTGGAGTGAAGGGTAAACTTGGGTAATCTGGGTAAACAGGAGATTCAATCCAAATGATTTAGGATAAACTTGGGATAATCCACATAGAGATAACCAAAGGTCCATGTTGAGTTACGCTGAAACGAGAATGTGGAATAGGTTAGGTACTAGTCGTAAGACCATGAAAGCATGGGAGTCATCTGTACAGTATATTTCCGTAAGACTATAGTATTATAATGACAAAACATTAGTAATAGGTACCTCTCTCCCTAAAGTACAACAAGGTATAATAATCCTGACATGTGAGATATACACCATATACGTAGGACAGTCGGAATGGTGAAGGTAGAGTAGAGACTAGTTTCCTATAGAAGGATAGAGGAATTAGAAGAAGGAACAGTATAGAGATACCAGAAGACCGAAAGGGTGGGTATGGTTGGGAAAATACTCGCCTCCTGTCTTTATTAAATTTAAGATTATTAGTGCACTAAAGCTAGCATAATCTTCAATTTTATTACATGACAGGAGGCTTCGTATTTTGCGTTTTTAATGCTGATGTAACAAAGAAAACGCTGCGCAGGAGTTTGGTCTAAAGTAGAAGGTTCGAAAAGTGGATTCGCGTGACCAGTCGGCCGTGTGTAGAACATCTGATAGTGATGCTCCGGCTGCGTAGGCCGAAGGAGCAGCCGCGCCTCTCACCGAATGAGCCCCAAAAGTGGTATCCACGCCCACCAGTGACCAGATCCAGCATACCCATATAGCAAGAGTGGTAGAGGAAACTGGATTGTGGGGTTTGACGTAGGAGATCAGGAGTTGACCGGAGGGAGTCGGGCGAAGAGAGGCGGTAGCCGCCACGTAGCTGCGTAAGGTTTTTACCACGCATAATTGGGGTTCCGCGATGAAGAAGGGATAAAAAATGGCGGTGGAGTTCGATTTGGTGCGTCGGGAGACATGGAAGGTGACCCCTTCAGGATCTATCGAAAAGGCGTTGACTTCAAAGGCCTTAACGTCGGACACCCGACGAAAGGAAACTAAGCAAAGTAACATCGTCATTTTTGCAGAAAGTTGGCGGAGCGAGAGTCTGTCGTTAGGCGGCCATTCTCTTAAGAAGGTGAGGACGAGGTCCACATCCCATAGGTGGGTGTATTTGGGGGCCGGAGTCCGTTTTAGTCGCATGCCCCTCAGTAATCGACATACCATATGATCCTTACCCACCGGATTCCCTTGGATAGGGGTATGTGCCGCTGTGATCGCTGATCGAACTACATTAATAGTTCTATAAGATTTTCCTGTTGCAAAAAGTGACGACAGGAAATTCAGGATGGTGGGAATAGGTGCCGTAAGAGGATTGAGGTCCCGTTCCAGGCACCAAGTGGACCAGGATGTCCAAGCAGAGAGGTAGCATAATCTCGTCCCTGGTGCCCATGAATCCCATAAGAGGTCCCTAGCAGTCTGCGATAGTTCGCCCACTTGCCAGGTGCCCCGGAAAGAGTCCAAGCCACCAGGGAGAGTATTAGCAGGTGAGGGTTCCCCTTTGGATCCGTAAGGAGCGTCGGGTTGGACGGCAGTAAGAGCGCGTCTGCGTAAGATAGTGCTAGAAGGTCCGGGAACCACGGTTGACTCTGCCATAGGGGGGTAATCAGAAGCAGAGAAATCTGGTGTACCTTCAGATAGTGGAGAGTCCTCGCTATCATAGCGAATGGGGGAAATGAGTAGGCGCCAAAGGGCGGCCAGGCCTGTAGGATAGCATCCACTGCTTTGCATTCTGGATCTGAAAGCCAGCTGAAAAAGTCTGGTGTTTGTCTCTTGTTGCAGGCTGCAAAGAGGTCCAGATGGAAGGGTCCTCTCATTTGCGTGAGGGCATTGAATGTCTCTCGGTCCAGCATCCAATCACTGCCGTCTCTCCAATGGCGAGAGAACCAGTCGGCTGTGAGATTCGACTCCCCTGGGAGATATTCCGCCTTGAGGAAGATGTTGCGTGGAAGGCAGAAGTCGAACACCTCTTTCGTGAGTTCAGATAGGAGTCGTGAGCGGGCTCCGCCTAGGCGGTTGATATATCGGACGGATGAGATGTTGTCCATCCTGTGGAGAATGAATCAATCTGATTTGTCCCTTGCCAGGCTGCGTATGGCGAAGGAGCCCACCAGTAGTTCGAGACAGTTGATATGCAGGTTGAGTTCCTGTGAAGTCCAGGCTCCTCCTGTCAATACTCCCTCGTGGTGCCCCAGCCCCAAAGGCTGGCGTCCGATTCCAGTACGAAATCTGGGGTTTCGCCGAATATTGCTCGGCCGTTCCAGGCCTGCATGCTGTCCAGCCACCGCTGTAGTTTCTCCCTGACCTCTGCCGTAATCGGTACTGGTTGGTCGTAGGTGGGATTTCGGCGGAGGAAGGATGCCTTGAGGCGTTGCATCGCCCTGTAGTGGAGTGGACTCGGGAAGATGGCTTGGATGGATGCCGATAGGAGACCCACGATCCGTGCTAGGTTGCGTAGGGGAACTGATTGACATCTGATCGTCTTGCGGATTTCCTTCCGAATAGCCGCAATCTTGGCTGTCGGCAGGCAGAGCCTGTTGGAGACTGAGTCGATTTCGAATCCCAGGAAATGTATGGTTTAGGACGGAGTTGTAGCTGATTTCAGGTGGTTTATCATAAACCCTAGGGACTCTAGGAGTTCCATAGCAAAACGTGTGTGTAGTCTGAGTCGTGACTTGACGGAGTAGAAGATTAGAAGGTCGTCCAGGTATATAATGCAACAAATTCCTCTTGGGCGCAGATGAGTAACCACCAGCTTCAGCAGTTTGATGAAACACCATGGAGCTGAACTGAGGCCGAAAGGGAGGCAAGTGAACTGCCATGGTCGGTCGTTCCACATGAAGTGGAGGAAAGGTCTGCTGACGGTGTGAATAGAAACTGAAAGGTAGGCGCCTTTGAGGTCCAATCTTGTGAACCAATCGCCGTCTTGCAGGAGATCTCGTAAGAGGTGGATTCCCTCCATTTTGAAGTGGCGGTAGACCACATGGGCGTTGAGGGAACGGAGGTTTATGACTGGTCGGAGGTCTCCTGTTTTCTTCTTTACTAAGATGATGTTGCTGAAGAATCCTCCTGAGTCTGGGGTGGGTTCTATCGCACCCTTGTTGCGGAGTTCCCGAAGTTCGGCTTGGATGAGTTTGGAGTCCTCTGCCGAACTGTTGAGCGGTCGTGGTGGGACCTCTTGATAAGGTGTGCTGGCAAAATCTTTGTCCCCCACTGTGTGTCTTGGTCCACCCTCAGCCCCTCTGAGTTTCTCTCAGTGCAAAACTCCCTGTGTCTGTCACTTTGTGCCCCCTGCCCCTCGGTACATCTGTGCCCCCCTAACCCTCCTGTGCCTTTCAATATCGTTCCTGTGCCTTTCATTGTTCCTCCTCCTGTACCTTTTATTGTCCACCCCTATACCTATAATTGGCTCCCCTCTCCTCCTCCCCTCCTGTGTTTTTCATTGTCCTTCCCCCTGTACATTTTATTGCCCCCCTTCCTCTTCTGTACCTTTCATAGTCCCTTCTCCCCTCCTGTATCTATTATTGTCCCTGTCATGGCAAGGGTGCATAACTCATTATTGCACTATGGAATATTGTCCTTTAATGTAATGTGCGTAGTGCATAGATGAACTGGCTGCCTGGTAGAGATCCTCCTGTTTAATTTTATTGTCATCCTCCATACCTCTCATTATGCCCCCAACATACATGTATGTGGCTGAATGGCAGTCCGTGGCAGAGGATCCAGTTTCCTGTCCTGGTCTGACAGGAAGCAGTTTGTTGAATTTCCTCAGACTAGGCAGGTAGCGGTCCACCCACTTGGTCGCGCTACATGCAGTGACCGACCTGCTTCCTGCTGCTTACCTGGAGATCATGTCCCCTAGGCTGTTTCCCCCTAAGCCTTATGGTTGTGCCGGCCCTAGGTCTACTCCTATTTGCGGGGAAAAAAAAAAGTAACAGCACACATGCTAAAAAAGAAAAAGATAAAGACAGGGAGTGGGTTAGGAAGGTGTGCAATATAGAGTATGTAAATGATATCAAGAGGGTCTCACTGTTACTATAATAAACAGGAAGGAGGAGAGCCACTGGATAAGGGGCTTAATTTCCTATGTTGGAGCTGTTTAGTAGTGCTTCGACCTACAAAAGACCATATATAGGACCCCTAAAGAGATAAATACATCATAAAATGCATGTGTAGGGGGTCTAGAGTGTTGTAGCTGTGAGTAAATGAACACTGACTGCCTACATACCAACAATCTAAGAAGGACAGAACAGTAGAAAATGAATAGTGTGAAAAGTGCACAATGCACAACAAGTTCTAGATTATGTGTAAGGCAAGCCCGACACACATTTTGGTTACAAACAAGTGCACCTTCATAAGAGTAAAAAGTAAGAACTAACAGGATGTGGTGAGTTAAAGGGAATACCAAAAAGACACCCCAACAAGTAGCCAATAGGCTACTGAATCATATGGAAAACACCTCTCTAACCACACCTTTATAGAAGAGGATCCAGTTGTCTTCACATATAGCATGTTAATGAGTTTGGAGCCACCCAAAGAGAGTTGGTAGGATAGAAACCACATATACAGTGTGTACTATTAGCAATATTGGCTCCACCTCCTCCTACATGACTGGATAAAGGGCAGCTTGGCATAAAACAAGTGCGATTTAGAGTATATCCATATCCATGTCAGGATTCCCACTGGATATGGGTCATTAACATGAACAGTTTAATGAAAAACACTGATATATCCTGAACCATCCCATACAATGAAAAGTAAATGTCAAAGGCATTAAGTTAATAAAAGGAGCTGGATGACAAAATATAAAATCTAGATCTGCTCCAATGACCTTTCATATACTAGTTTATTATGATAATGTCCAAATGTATAGTTGTTACAATGGAATCCTTTGCTAATGGCCCAGAAAAATGATAAAATTTAGAATTAAATAGAGTTAAATAGCCAAATATGTCATAAAGACTGGAGGCATAACTAAAAAACACGGGGCTCCACTGCAAAATTGCCCCGGGACACCCCCCATACGTCTACCCCTGCCCCCACATGTCCCCGCCTCCACCACAAACACACATACAGACACATACATACAAACACACACACATACACACAGAGACCCACACATACAGACACACACACACACACATACATAAAGATACACATACATACACAAACACATGTAGATACACACATATATATACACATACAAACATACAGAGACACGTACTTCTCTATTTATCATTGCATCTAATCCTAGCTTGCTACTGTCTCCTATACCTCCCTATATTCTCTGCCTCTTCTTTATTAACTATTGCAACCATATTGGTGTACTGTTTAACCTCTTGTGTATTAGAGGTACTTTATCTATATACAGCAGACCCTGTTTTGCAGGAGGAGTTCAGAGGATAATAATACCCCACCCTCCCATCTTGAATTCAGTGACATTGTTTATAGAAAGTGGCTTAACTTTTTATTATTAAAGTATCTCTTTGTATTTACACCTCTCTTGCTAGCAAGCGTCAGGATTACCTATAGTCTCTATTGTACTACTGACCATTATATCTAACCTATCTTGCAACTGTCTCCTATACCTCTTTATTTTACAGGTATTCCCTGCCTCTTTTCTATTAACCATTGCAACCAACTGTTGTGCTGTTTAACCCCTTGTGCACTGGAGATCATGTCCCCTAGGCTGTTTCCCCCTAAGCCTTATGGTTTCATCCATATTCAACCGACCCTGTTCTGCAGGAGGAGTTTAGAAGATACTAGTATCCCACTTTTCTATTTAGAATTCAGTCACATTGTTCATAGCAAGTAGTATTACTTTACACCAATAAGTATTTCTTTGAAGCAACACTTCTCTTGCTATTGGTTCTATTTGAGGTTTAATACCCCAACTAGTTTATAGGACATATTATTTTGCAGCCTTGTGCTTTTTGTTTTGCTTTTATCTTTTCTATTTTACATTTTAATATATCCATTAAAAGTTATTTTTTATGCTCATTTCATTGTGACTATATTTACCAAAATGTTGAGACACTTTATGGTAGTTTTTTCTTTTCTTTTCTGTGTTCATATAAACTGCTAAACAGTACATTTGGTGCCTGCACGTCATATCTGAGAGTCAAATAAAAGCGTCAAATAGTGAGCTTACAGCACAGTTGTAAACATTCTAATAATTTTGGTGCTAAACTGCTAAATAGTACATTTGCTGCCTGCGGTGCATTTCTTGCAGTCCAATAAACTAAAAAAATAAATAAAAAAAATGTTGACTATTGGCGGTTACATTGTTGCATGACATAAACCTTCTGTTAGTATGATCAGTGAATGCAAAGAATGAGGAGAGAGTCAAATAATGGACGTGGCCCTGGTCGTGGTGCTGCTGGTGTTGGGGGAGCTCCTGTTGCAAGGAGAGGACGTAGTCGATCTGTGCCAGCTACACGCACAAGTGAAACACCTTCCTCAGGTACGAGTAGACAACAGAACCTTCAGCGTTATTTGGTAGGCCCGAATGCTGCTCTACGAATGGTGAGGCCAGAACAAGTACAGGCGACAGTAGAATGGATGGCTGACAGTGCCTCCAGTTCCTGCACATTATCTCCCACCCGGCACCCTGCTGAAAGCTCAGAGTTGGCATCTGCAGCCCATGGCCATCTGTCTTTCACCTCACCCCCTTGTAAATCAGCTAAGCAGTCTAAGCCACATGTCATGCAGCAGTCTCTTATGCTTTTTGATGACTCTGCTGGCGGGGTTTCTGTGGGCCATCCACCTAGCCCTGCCCCAGAAGTGGAAGAGATTGAGTGCACTGATGCACAAGCACTTATGTGTCAGGATGTGGATATGCAAGGACCACCGCAGTACGTCTCTGATGATTATGAAACACAGATGCCAACTACTGTGGCTTTCTGCAGTATGCAGACTGGCAAGGAGGGCAGGAGTGGATGGAAGATGATGTGGAGGATGATGAGGTCCTAGACCCCACATGGAATGACGATCATGCGAGTGACGTGTGCAGTTTGGAGGAAGAGGTGGTGGTCGTACAGAGGCACCAGCACAGCATAAGAGGGAGCAGGGTGCAAAAGCGGAGCGGCTGTCCCCTAGACAGTATGCCTGCTACTGCCCACCGCACCAAGGGGCCGAGCTCACCAAAGCCAGCTCCAAGGAGTTCCCTGGCGTGGCAGTTCTTCAGACAATGTGCTGACGACAAGACACGAGTGGTTTGCACGCTGTGCAATCAGAGCCTGAAGTGAGGCATAAACATGCTAAACCTGAGCACAACCTGCATGACCAGGCATCTACATGCAAAGCACGAGCTGCAGTGGAGTAAGCACATCAAAAAACAAGAAAGGTCTCAGGCTCCTCCTGCTTCCTCTTCTGCTGCTGTTTCTGCCTCTTCCTCCACCTCTGGAGTGACAGTGGCACCTGCCATCCAGCAAACAGAGGATGTGGCAGCAACGCCACCATGTCCGCCACCGTCCCCAAGCATCTCCACACTGTCCCATGGAAGCGTTTAGCTGTCCATCTGCCAAATACTGGAGAGAAAGAGGAAGTACGCCCCTACCCACCTTCGATCCCTGGCCCTGAATGCCAGCATTTCAAAATTCCTGGCCTTTGAAATGCTGTCATTCCGTCTGGTGGAGACGGACAGTTTTAAAAACCTAATAGCGGTGGCTGTCCCACAGTACGTGGTTCCCAGCCGCCACTACTTTTCCATGCGAGCCATCCCTTCTCTGCACAACTAATTGGCGGACAAAATCAGGTGTGAACTGCGCAACTCCATCTGTGGCAAGGTTCACATAACCACCGATACGTGGACCAGCAAGCATGGGCAGGGACGCTAAATTTCCCTAACTGCACACTGGGAAAATGTAGTGGCAGCTGGGCCTGATGTGGATAGCAGTTTGGCACATGTTCTTCCGCCACCGAGGATTGCAGGGCATTTCTCTTTGCCTCCTGTTGCCTCCTCCTCCTACTCTGCTTCCTCCTCTTCTACCACCACCTCATTCGGGCAGCGTAACACCTTCACCACCAACTTCAGCACAGCCATGGGGAAATGACAGCAGGCTGTTTTAAAACTCATATGTTTGGGGGGAAAACCCCACAACACGCAGGAGCTGTGGACGGGCATGGAACAACAGACTGATGAGTGGTTGTTGCCACTGAGCCTCAAGCCCAGCCTGGTGGTGTGCGATAATGGGTGAAATCTCGTAGCAGCTCTGGGCCTAGTCGGTTTGCCGCACATCCCTTGCCTGGCGCATGTGCTGAATTTGGTGGTGCAGAAATTCCTGAAAAACTACCCAGATATATCAGAGCTGCTGCAGAAAGTGCGGGCCATATGTGCGTGCTTTCTGCATTCTCACCCTGCTGCTGCTCGCCTGTCTGTGCTGCAGCGTAACTTTCGGTTTCCCGCTCACTGCCTCATATGCGACGTGCCCACAAGGTGGAACTCCACCTTGCACATACTGGAGAGACTGTGCGAGCAGCAGCAGGCGATAGTGGAGTTTCAGATGCAGCATGCACGGGTCAGTCACTCTGCGGAACAGCACCACTTCACCACCAATGAGTGGGCCTCCATGCGAGACCTGTGTGCCATTTTGCACTGTTTCAAGTACTCCACCAACATGGCCAGTGCCAATGACCGTTCTCAGTCTTGCTATCCCGCTTCTAGGTCTCCTTGAAAAAACGCTTCAGGCAATAATGTGGCACAGGGGGAAGAGGAGGAGGAAGAGGGGTCATTTCCATGGTTATCAGGCCAGTCATTCACAAGTGGCTTGGAGGGTGAGTTCCTACACCAGCATAGGCCAGGTACACAATTGTCCAGCCAGGGCACAGTTCTGGAGGAGGAGGATGATGAGAATGAGGATGAGGAGGAACCGTGTTCACAGCAGGGTGGCACCCAACACAGCTCATGGGCATCACTGGAGCATGACTGGGGGGATACGGAGGACACAGATGATACACCTCCAACGGAATACAGCTTGTCCTTGCCTCTGGGCAGCGTAGAACACATGAGTGACTACATGCTGCAGTGCCTGCGCAACGACTGCCAAGTTGCCCACATTCTAACTTGTGCTGATTACTGGGTGGCCACCCTGCTGGATCTCCGTTACAAGGACAATGTGCCGTCCTTAATTCCCTCACTGGAGCGTGATCGGAAGATGCGCGACTACAAGCGCACACTGGTAGACGCGCTGCTGAGGGCATTCCCAATTGACACCAGGGGCTCAGTGGAAGCACAAGGTGAAGGCAGAGGAGGAGGTCGCCAACGCAGCTGGGTCACCGTTAGCACCTCCAAAAGCAGGGTTAGCATGGCCGAAATGTGGAAAAGCTTTGATAGCACGCCACAACAACCAGCACCACCATCTGATATGGAACGTCTTATCAGGAGGCAGCATTTCAGCAACATGGTGGAACAGTACGTGTGCACACGCCTACACGTACTGACTGATGGGTCTGCCCCATTCAACTTCTGGGTCTCCAAATTGGGCACATGACCTGAGCTTGCCATTTATGCCTTGGAGGTGCTGGCCTGCCCTGCAGCCAGTGTATTGTCTGAACGTGTGTTTAGCACGGCAGGGGGTGTTATCATAGACAAGTGCAGCCGCCTGTCCACAGCCAACGTGGACAAGCTCACGTTTATTAAAATGAACCAGGCATGGATCCCACCAGACTTGTTTGTACCTTGTGCAGAATAGACATTTATACAAGCCTCACCCAACCATTGTTATACTCAAGTGCACTTATTCGTTGTTTTCTTCTTTTATATGTCCCAATATTTTGGGGGCTACCCCAATTTAAAAAAAACATACAAATAAAAAACAGTGTTGGCTACCTCCTTCTCCTCCACCGCCGCTTCCACCTACACCGCCATGGTCACCGCCTCCTCAACCTATGGGTCACGTAGTATAAACTATGTACACAATAGCAGAGGCTTGTGAAGGCCTTTCTCCATGCTTCAGGAGTTAAGCATTTCTCCATGCATCAGGACTGCAAGAAATGCACCGCAGGCCGCAAATGTTGCTTTTTTATATGTCCCAAATCCCAATATTTTGGGGGCTACCCCAATAAAAATAAATAAAAAAACAGTGTTGGCTACCTCCTCATCTTCCACAGCCGCTTCCACCTACACCGCCACGGTCAGCGCCTCCTCCTGGGTCACTTAGTATAAACTATGTACACAATAGCAGAGGCTTGTGAAGACCTTTTCTCCATGCATCAGGAATTGAGCATTTCTCCATGCATCAGGACTGCAAGAAATGTACCGCAGGCCGCAAATGTTTCTTTTTTTAAATGTCCCAATATTTTGGGGCTTACCCCAATTAAAAAAAAAAAAAAATATATATATATATATATATATATATATAAATATATAATAGTGTTGGCTACCTACTCCTCCTCCACCGCTGCTTCCACCTACACCGCCACGGTCACCGCATCCTCAACCTATGGGTCACTTAGTATAAACTATGTACACAATAGCAGAGGCTTGTGAAGGCCTTTTCTCCATGCATCAGTAGTTGAGCTCAGTTTGAACAATGAAAGAGAATACTCTGCACTCCAACCCTTTCTCAAATGGATAATTCTGGTGATCCTCCTGACAGCCATGCTTTAGATTTTGATTTATAATCTTCCAAAGCTAAAATCAAAGATTCCATCTCGTGCTATTTTATGGCTCAGCTGTATTTTTAATTTTTATGTTATTTTAAGTGATTTCCCTATCCACATTTGTTTGCATTTGTTTTACCCCCATTTTACTTCCTTTTACAGCCCTCTAGCCCTTTCAAGGACTTTTTTAGAGGCATTTTTGTGCCCAAAAGTCCGGGTCCCCATTGACTTCAATGGGGTTCGGGTTCGGGGTCAAGTTCGAGCACGAACCCGAACCTGAACTTTTTTTCAAAGTTCGACCGAACCCGCCAGACCCGAACATACAGGTGTCCACTCAACTCTTGTTAGGAGGTTTGTTCAATAAAATTTGAATTGTACTCTTAACAGTTGATAACATGAGAATTATGCTGACTGTTATTTAATCAATTATTTAGGTAAATGAGAAAAATATAATTTGCATAATAATTTGCATAACATACATCCATACACAAGCACCAATTGAAAATGAAACAGCTGTCCATGAGTTGTTCACTGGCTTTGCATCTTTTCCTAAGTTCAAAGGAATCCATTTTTAAAGTGGAATGAGGCAAAAATGTGATGTTTGTTGAACTAATTTGCATATGCTCACCCAGAATCCTTTGCGGTAGTAACATCACTGCAAATTTGTGATTCCTGTGGGAAAAGCAAGTCTTATGACTTGACTGGTGTGCAGATTTTTGTTTAACATTGTATATACTATATATATATATATATATATATATATATATATATATATATATATATATATAAACACACACACATATACATGTATATTAGCCTATACTTTAGTTTTTCTGGCACTATATCTCCCCCGCCCCTCCTTTTGTGACCCTACCCTGTGGTGCAGAAGAGGTTAAAAACCCCTTATATCAATTACCTGGGTCCAGGGCTAATGTCCCTCAATGCTGGCTTGGGTTCACCTTCTCTCCTCCCTCATAGCAGACTTGATAAAGGCTCAGAGAGGAGCCGCAATGTCTCCATTTCCTTGTTTCAAATTAAAAAAAGACAACCTTTTAGAAGAAACCTCAGGTGTGCCTGGATATTTATTTTTCTTTCATTTGATGTCCCTATGAATAGTGTGAGGACGCCTAGCATCAGTTAGGCAACCAACAGTCGCCTATCAGTCCAGAATCCCGAGGTGGAGTTAACCCTGAAATGTAATTATTGCAGTTTCTTAAAAACTGAAATAATTACCTTTGCAGGATTAAGAGACCTGGGGCAGTGCATCCAGACCACTTCAATAAGCTAAAGTGTTACCTATAGTGTATCTTTCATATACAACATATATCTAATGAACACATATTGGCCAAGTCTTGTTGGTAGGTGCACACTCTAGCATAATACCATAGTTAAAGTGAAGATCAAACTCACAAGACTTCAAAATAAAATAAACAAGATAACTTAATTTTTTACAGTTGTGCAACAGCATACATTTACCATTTCAGATCCATTACTAAACTTTCCTTAATATGTCAAGGTGGTTGGACTGAAACATTGGCTATATGCAAATGCATGTCTTTGTAAAACAAATCCTCTCTTGTCTTTATTTTCAAGTCCTGTGCACTTTTATTCACATTGGCGTAATAGTTTTCAATTTTAAGTTGTCTTTTCCACCTCTATATCTGCACACTATGTTAGTGTGATGCTTTATAGGGCTGTACATAATTTTTTTCCAGGGCTTCTCTAGCCCTGTTTTGTAAACAGAGTGATACAGGGCTAGAACACAAAACTGACAGGGGGATAGATGATCTAATAAAAGAAGAGAGGTGAAGAGTCTGCGCTGACTCAATTGAGCAGCAACCCTGAAAGGGAATCCCTCACAGAACCCTTATAAGACAAAAGAATACAGAAAAAGGGGTTGAGGGCTGCGCTTAGTAAAGAATAGATAAGAGAGAGTAAAATTAAATAAAGGTAAAAACCAAAAAGTTCATCCACATATAAGAGAGGTATAAATAAAACAATCTCACTGGTGTACAGTGATATAATATAAGTCCTCAAGTGTCGCTCCGTCCTTATGGTAGGTGGTCCATATATGTGGAGACAAAAAATAAGAGAAGAAAGGCTTCCAATAGTGAAATATTGTATGTCCAAGGTGTAATATATATTCAAAGGAAAAGGTATTTCACTCACATTTGTTGGAGCTTTATCCAGCTCTCGGAGAAGAGGCACTTAGTGGTTTGATCCCCACTATCGGATATACTGAACAGTTGGTCTGTCTGTCCGGTTTGAGGTTTCTTTAGTGTAGGCTAGGACCTACTCAGATGTACAATATTCGTTATGTTGGGGAGGTAGGTCCGCTTTTCCGGTATTGGTTGATAGGTGTCCACAAGATATATAAAACAGTATATAGTGCTCTCAGTAAGAACAACACAGTAATATGTATAAATAAGTTATACTTACAAAAATAGAGCAGACAGATACTGCTCTATTTCCACAGCGCTGGTGGAATTATCCCCACCTCAGGATTTCTTTAGACGGGATACACTCCAGTGGAAGATAGTGAATTAAAAAATAAAATAAAATAAAAATAATGGAGTAATTAAAATAATGTATTTTAAAAATATGCCAGGAGTAAAAATTAAAATATATTGTAAATAAATAAAAGTGTATGAAGTACAATAAAATAAGTAAAAGATTGGTCCTATACTATAAGGTAACCAAAAATAACTTTTATTGACTAAAATACACTTATAATAACCATTTACGCGTTTCACCTTTAAGGTTTTATCAAAATGGTAAAAGAACAATACACCTGGCAAAAGGCTGAATATATAGGTTTACAGAGGTTTGCAAATGGCGCCGGAATTTGATGCACCAATCACAAATGAAATTAAGATCAAGATTTTAAATACATTTCAAAATAACATATTGAACTGATAAATGCATTGGTATAAGCCTAGTTAGGCTTAAAATATATACATGTAGTAAAAACGAAGCTTTGGAACATAGTTATTTGTAGTTTGTCCCGATCACGTGATCGGGACGCTGCGCGCATGCGCAGATCGTTGTTTCGGCAAATCACTTCCTGGTATGAACGGAGTGCTCAGTGGCCGGCTGGGGAAGCAGTGAATGTTGGGAAATGAAGTCCAGCCGGTCACTGGGCACTCATGCTCATAGTAGTGAACCAGGAATGGGATTATTGTTATAGCAGAATACTAATATATTAAAATACATATTAGAAGGGAACCTGCACAATCTTTATGTTATATAGAAGACACAGGACATCTATAGAGATGCAACAAATACAGGACACAAAATTTGATGCACCAATCACAAATGAAATTAAAATCAAGATTTTAAATACATTTCAAAATAACATATTGAACTAATAAATGCATTGGTATAAGCCTAGTTAAGCTTAAAATATATACATGTAGTAAAAACGAAGCTTTGGAACATAGTTATTTGTAGTTTGTCCCGATCACGTGATCGGGACGCTGCGCGCATGCGCAGATCGTTGTTTCGGCAAATCACTTCCTGGTATGAACGGAGTGCTCAGTGGCCGGCTGGGGAAGCAGTGAATGTTGGGAAATGAAGTCCAGCCGGTCACTGGGCACTCCTGCTTGTAGTAGTGAACCAGGAATGGGATTATTATTATAGCAGAGTACTAATATATTAAAATACATATTAGAAGGGAACCTGCACAATCTTTATGTTATATAGAAGACACAGGACATCTATAGAGATGCAACAAATACAAGACACAAAATAAAATATTTATACTGATATAGACATAAGTTAAAAAGCACTTAACTAAAAGTAAAAATATGATGAAAAATAAGAATAATAAAAATATGTTGTTAAAACATAGGGTGTTTTAAGGAGGGGATATAAAAAAAAAAAAAAAAAAGGGCTTTCTATAAAAAATTATGCTGATCAAAATCTGCATTGAGACCATTGGGTATTAGGGTCTGTAGCTTATAGACCCATTCCATCTCTGTTTTACCTAAAATATTTTTTATATCTCCTCCTCTCCAGGGTAAAGAGCATTTTTTAATTCCCATATATTTTAACATTTTGGGATCTTTATTGTGAGTTAAAAAATGTTTAGATAGAGAGTGATTTAAAAAACCATTCCTAATATTCCTACAATGCTCACCTAATCTTGTTTTTAAGCATCTAGTAGTCATTCCAACGTATTGCAAGCCACACGGGCATTCCAGTAGGTAAATGACATTCTTTGTGTTACATGTAATAAATTCTTTTATTTTAAAGGAGGTTTTCGTTTTATTTGAAATAAATGTGTTATTTTAGGTGGCATTGTAGGGTCAGCTGTTTTACATGCAATACAATTCTTACATTTATAAAAACCTGAAGATTGAGGAAAAAAAGACACATTTGGTTTAGGTTTTTTAGTAAAGTTGGTAGTTAGAATGGATTTAACGTTGGGGGCCCCTCTAAAAATTATACTCGGTTTTTCTGGAATGATTTTGGAGAGTTTTTCGTCATGTTCTAGAATATGCCAGTGTTTTTGAATAGTCTTCCTTATTTCTTTACTTTTATTGGTATAGTTAAAAATGATAGGGAGAGATATAGAATCATTTTTAATTTTTGGTCTATACTTTAGGAGCTCATCTCTGTTTTTGTTTTTTATCTCATTTATATTTTTAAGTAAATCTTTTTCTGGATAGTTTTTCTCCATAAATTTATTTTTGAGGGCATTAGCTTGTTCTTCAAAGTTTTCTAATTCCGTGCAGTTTCTACGTAGTCTGAGGAATTGGCTTTTCGGGGCACTGTCAAGCCACGGTTTGTAGTGGCAACTATTTTTGTCGATGACTGTGTTGACACAGACTTCTTTGAAGAAGGTTTTTGTATTGATTTTCCCATTTTTTATAAATATGTTAAGATCTAGGAAATTTATTTGTTCTTTACTAAAATCATGAGTTAAAATTATGCCCCTATTATTGGTATTAAGAACATTAAAAAAAGAGATAAGACTATCTTCCGATCCGTTCCAGATAAAAAAGAGGTCATCAATGTATCTAAAATATGAGACCAGGTTTGCCCTTAGATTGTTGCCATTATAAATAGCTGTTGATTCCCAGTCTGCCATAAACAGGTTGGCATAACTGGGGGCAAACCTGGTACCCATAGCAGTTCCTCTTCTTTGGAGGTAAAAGGAGTCTAAAAACCAAAAGTAATTATTTTTTAAAATAATATTAATACCCTCTAGAATAAAATCGATTTGTACTTCCGGAATTCTATCTTCCTTTTTTAAGATATTTCTAATGGCTTCACATCCAATATCATGAGGTATAATCGTATAGAGTGATTGGACGTCACAGGTGACCAGAATAAAATTGGAGTCCCATTTAAAATCATTTAAAAAGTTTAAAAGGGACATAGAATCCTGGAGATAAGATTTCATTTTTTTAACAGCAGGTTGTAGGAGATTGTCTATGTATTGGGATAGGTTGCATAAAAGCGAATCTATCCCTGACACTATTGGTCTACCTGGAGGGTTAGTAGCATTTTTATGTATCTTTGGCAGGAAGTATATTACTGGAATTTTAGGAAATTTTTTATTTAAAAAATTATATTCTTGTTTGGTTAAAATAGCTTGAGATGTTCCTTTATTTAAAAAAGTTAAAAAGAGGGTCTGAATGGTTTTTGTTGGGTCTGATGAGAGTTTTTCGTAAACTTCTGGGTCATTCAATTGTCTGTGCGCTTCTTCAATATACATGGTATATTATATATGGTATTTTAGGTAAAACAGAGATGGAATGGGTCTATAAGCTACAGACCCTAATACCCAATGGTCTCAATGCAGATTTTGATCAGCATAATTTTTTATAGAAAGCCCTTTTTTTTTTTTTTTTTTATATCCCCTCCTTAAAACACCCTATGTTTTAACAACATATTTTTATTATTCTTATTTTTCATCATATTTTTACTTTTAGTTAAGTGCTTTTTAACTTATGTCTATATCAGTATAAATATTTTATTTTGTGTCTTGTATTTGTTGCATCTCTATAGATGTCCTGTGTCTTCTATATAACATAAAGATTGTGCAGGTTCCCTTCTAATATGTATTTTAATATATTAGTACTCTGCTATAATAATAATCCCATTCCTGGTTCACTACTACAAGCAGGAGTGCCCAGTGACCGGCTGGACTTCATTTCCCAACATTCACTGCTTCCCCAGCCGGCCACTGAGCACTCCGTTCATACCAGGAAGTGATTTGCCGAAACAACGATCTGCGCATGCGCGCAGCGTCCCGATCACGTGATCGGGACAAACTACAAATAACTATGTTCCAAAGCTTCGTTTTTACTACATGTATATATTTTAAGCCTAACTAGGCTTATACCAATGCATTTATTAGTTCAATATGTTATTTTGAAATGTATTTAAAATCTTGATTTTAATTTCATTTGTGATTGGTGCATCAAATTTTGTGTCCTGTATTTGTTGCATCTCTATAGATGTCCTGTGTCTTCTATATAACATAAAGATTGTGCAGGTTCCCTTCTAATATGTATTTTAATATATTAGTATTCTGCTATAACAATAATCCCATTCCTGGTTCACTACTATGAGCATGAGTGCCCAGTGACCAGCTGGACTTCATTTCCCAACATTCACTGCTTCCCCAACCGGCCACTGAGCACTCCGTTCATACCAGGAAGTGATTTGCCGAAACAACGATCTGCGCATGCGCGCAGCGTCCCGATCACGTGATCGGGACAAACTACAAATAACTATGTTCCAAAGCTTCGTTTTTACTACATGTATATATTTTAAGCCTAACTAGGCTTATACCAATGCATTTATCAGTTCAATATGTTATTTTGAAATGTATTTAAAATCTTGATCTTAATTTCATTTGTGATTGGTGCATCAAATTCCGGCGCCATTTGCAAACCTCTGTAAACCTATATATTCAGCCTTTTGCCAGGTGTATTGTTCTTTTACCATTTTGATAAAACCTTAAAGGTGAAACGCGTAAATGGTTATTATAAGTGTATTTTAGTCAATAAAAGTTATTTTTGGTTACCTTATAGTATAGGACCAATCTTTTACTTATTTTATTGTACTTCATACACTTTTATTTATTTACAATATATTTTAATTTTTACTCCTGGCATATTTTTAAAATACATTATTATTTTAATTACTCCATTATTTTTATTTTATTTTATTTTTTTAATTCACTATCTTCCACTGGAGTGTATCCCGTCTAAAGAAATCCTGAGGTGGGGATAATTCCACCAGC
The DNA here is from genome assembly GCA_933207985.1 of Pelobates cultripes. NCBI lineage: Eukaryota > Metazoa > Chordata > Amphibia > Anura > Pelobatidae > Pelobates > Pelobates cultripes. The sequence goes on from OW240912.1 coordinate 295,197,609, forward strand.
GCTGTGGAAATAGAGCAGTATCTGTCTGCTCTATTTTTGTAAGTATAACTTATTTATACATATTACTGTGTTGTTCTTACTGAGAGCACTATATACTGTTTTATATATCTTGTGGACACCTATCAACCAATACCGGAAAAGCGGACCTATCTCCCCAACATAACGAATATTGTACATCTGAGTAGGTCCTAGCCTACACTAAAGAAACCTCAAACCGGACAGACAGACCAACTGTTCAGTATATCCGATAGTGGGGATCAAACCACTAAGTGCCTCTTCTCCGAGAGCTGGATAAAGCTCCAACAAATGTGAGTGAAATACCTTCTCCTTTGAATATATATTACACCTTGGACATACAATATTTCACTATTGGAAGCCTTTCTTCTCTTATTTTTTGTCTCCACATATATGGACCACCTACCATAAGGACGGAGCGACACTTGAGGACTTATATTATATCACTGTACACCAGTGAGATTGTTTTATTTATACCTCTCTTATATGTGGATGAACTTTTTGGTTTTTACCTTTATTTAATTTTACTCTCTCTTATCTATTCTTTACTAAGCGCAGCCCTCAACCCCTTTTTCTGTATAGATGATCTAATGCCCATTTTATTCTGTTCCCCTTGCCCCATGTTGCTCTGTCCTTTTAATCCCCTATCACCTTAGACCTTTTTTCACTGGCCAATGAGATTTCACCTGCAGACAGGAGATAAATGCCTAACTGGTAGCCCTCATTAAACCAGATCACTGCTTGACCCTCAATTCAGAGCCTTGTCTCGTTCTTGGGGTGATTTATTGTATGCTGTTCCAGTTTGACTGCTATGAGTGTAAACTTATTCATATGGTTTTTCCTGTTCGGTTGTTTGGGAAATTTGTATGGTTTCCAGTTCGGGAGATTGGTGTCTTCAGTAGCTGCCTATGTATTCCTAAGGGAATAGCCTCTAAACAGCTTTTAACCCCTTTTATGCCTGGGGGTACCGTTACAATGTATACCACCATGTCTGGAGTCTGTTTTAAATCTATCTTTAATAGTGATGATGATTGACATATGTTGTGCAGACGGAAGTCTATAGTTTAACCCCTTAAGGACTGGACTGTTTTTGCGATGTTGTACATTTGCGACCAGGAATATTTTTACACTTTTGTGGTGTTTGTGTTTGGCTGTAATTTTCCGCTTTCTCATTTACTGTTCCCATACAAATTATATATTGTTTTTTTCAGGACAAAAGGGGCTTTCTTTACATACCATTATTTATATAATCTCATGTATTTTAATTTAAAAAAAATACAAAAAATCTGATGAAAAATTGAAAAAAATACATGTTTTTTGACTTTTACTTGAAAAATCTTTTACTCATCTACAAAAGCGAATGAAAAAAACTGCTAAATAGATTCAAAATTTTGTCCTGAGTTTAAAAATACCTAATGTTTACGTGCTTTTTTGCTTTTTTTTGCATGTTATAGGGCTATAGGTACAAGTAGGATATTGCGGTTTCAAAACATACATTTTTAAAATTTATCAATAGTGACATTGTAACACTATTATCTGTCATAAATCTCTGAATAACACCCCACATGTACATATTTTTTTTAAAGTAGACAACCCAGGGTATTCAATATGGGGTATGTCCAGTCTTTTTTAGTAGCCACTTAGTTGAAAACACTGGCCAAAGTAAGCATTCATATTTGTTTGTGTGTGAAAAAAGTAAAAAAACTAAATTGAACGCTAATTTTGGCCAGTGTTTGTGACCAAGTGGTTACTAAAAAAGACTGGACATACCCCATTTGCAATACCTTGGGTTGTCTTCTTTTGCAAATGGTATGCCATCATGGGGGTAATTCTCATTCCTGGGCTACCATACGCTCTCAAAGGCAACGTAACCAACCTGGCCATTTTCAATGTAAAAATATTTGACCCATATATTTGACCTTGTAACTTTCAAAAATGCTATAAAACCTGTACATGGGGGGTACTGTTTTACTCGGGAGACATCGCTGAACACAAATATTAGTGTTTAAAAACTGGAAAACGTATCACAACAATTATATCATCAGTAAAAGTGCTGTTTGTGTGTGAAAAATGCAAAAAAAGTAACTTTCACTGACAATATCATCGCTGTGATATGTTTTACTGTTTTGAATCACTAATATTTGTGTTCAGCGAAGTCTCCCGAGTAAAACAGTACCCCCCATGTACAGGTTTTAGGGTGTCGTAGAACGTTACAGGGTAAAATACAGTGCTAGCAAATTAAATTCTCTGGAATTTCGGCCTGGGTTGGCAGGCAGGTCCCTCAAATTGCAATCAATAAAATTACTGAATTATGTAAAAATATTACATAAATACGCACGTAGAATTTAAATATATATGCATATTTATATATTTGAAGTCTACGTGTATATTTATATAATTATTTATGTAATTTTGTATATGGACGTATGTATATTTCTTATTATTTTTATTTATTTTTATATACATAGATATATATACAAATTCATTCTAAGTGTATTTTGATATAAATATATATATATTAATTTTAAAATACAGTTAGAATAAAATTTCATATAGCTATATAATTTTTTAAAAATTTTTTATTATTATTTAAAAATTTTTTTATTTAATTTAAATTACTTATTATTTATATTTTATAATAATATATATATACAATATATATAGTTATTATATATATTATATATATATACGTGTGTAATTTAATTATAAGTGTATTTTTATATTAATATAAGTACATATTAATATAAAAATACACTTAGTATGGCATTATATATATATGATATATAGACATATATTATATAGGTATAATATATGTCTATATATCATATATACACATATATAATTATTTTTTTTTTTTTATTAACACTAACTTTAATTTATTTTTTGATTTTACACATGCAGGGAGACTGCCTGTCAGCACAGGCAGTCCCCCTGCAGGCAGACACATGGACACCTATTGTGACCATGTGATCGCTGTGTTAAGCGATCACATGGCCACAGGGGTCCTAATCTGCCGTGGGGAGACTGTCTGGGCTGCAGGCAGTCTCCCCACAACCGGAGGAACACTGATCGCCGCCGGGGGAACGACGGCGATCAGGTAAGTACCCCCAGACCGTTAGGACGGTTCAGGACCGTCATCGGTCGGCAAGGCAAAAATGCCGATGACGGTCCTGAACCGTCCTCGGTCCTTAAGGGGTTAAACACTTTAGGCTGTCAATTGTTAATATCCCAGTTTGTCAATGAAATACAAGCCTATGGCAGTTTATCTGTCTCCATGGCTGTTTAGTATGTTTCCCACCTCATGTAAGAACTTTAGTAATTTATATTAAAGGGACTATAGTTACCAACATAGATTTAGCTTAATGAAGCAGTTTTGGTGTATAGATCATGCCTCTGTTGTCTCACTGCTCAATCATTTGTCAGTTAAGAGTTAAATCACTTGGTTTATGCAGCCATAGTCACACCTTTCTGCATGAAACGTGCACAGCCTTCCCAAACACTTCCTGTAAAGTGAGATCTAATGTCTACACTTCCTTTATTGCACTGTCTATTTAATTTAGAATTTCATATCTCATATACTATTAATAGCTTGCTAGACATAGCAGGAGCCTCCTATGTACGATTGAAGCAGCACTGTCACCCACCCCTGAAAAATTAGTAGTTTTTTTTATAACAATAACATGTGTTTGAAATACTAATTTTGACTGTGTTGAAATTTCATTGAAATTTCAACAGAGTCAAGAGACAAACAGAGACAAAGAATGGAATACTTTGTCTCTGTATTTCTCCTCTGCCTGACTTACTAAGAATCAGGGTGGCGGCTTTGTTAATGCACCCTAGTCATACCTCCCTGAATGTGATTTTCATAGGCTTTCTAAACACTTACTGTAAAGAGTCATCTAATGTTATTACTTCCTCTTTTGCACAGTCTGTTTAATTTAGAATTTCTTATCTCCCTCTCTATGCATAGCTTGCAAGACCCTGCAGGAGCCTTGTGTTATTAAAGTTCAATCTAAAGAGCAGGAGATAAAAACATCTGGAGTGAGTTAACATCTGATTAAAAATTAAACCATGTTTTTACAAATAAAACTGCTTCTTTAAGCTAAAGTTGTATTGGCGACTATAGTGTCCATTTAATGACTAGTATAAGTACTTGGGTTTCTGTTCTTTCAGTTCCTCCCAGGTGTTTACATTGGGTTTCCTTCTAATAAATAGGTCACATTTAGCAGGTTTTTGTGCTGAGCATTTAGGTAAGTTTATACATACATGGATGCCTTTTACAAAAGTGTGCTGATAGATATTCTGGCTATATAAAGTCTGCCTGAATACCACAATCCTGAGGACACAGAAGAGGCCTATACCCACGGTAAGAGACAGCTTTTGCAGGGAGGCAGAGTACATAGTAACAGCAAAAAGGGGTTAAACACTGCCATCAAACTTAGGTGTGCACGCAAAAAGCACTATTAACTGCTATTGAACATTACGAGCCTCTGTTTTGGAAATCAGGACTCCTTTCCAGTAGGAGGATTACCCAGAAAGTTTCAATAAAACCTAAAGTGCAGTCCATCTAAAGTGGTTAATTGCTTATACTGAAATGTGTGGGAGTAGAACTCTAATGCAAAGGCAAAAGGCAGCATGTTTCTCTTATTATCTTCATTTAGAAAACTGAAGTAGAGAATCCTTTGTTAAAAGGAAGCTATAGCCAGAGAGCCCATATACTTACCTTCCACAGTGATCCTGATAAGGGGACCACACATTCGCCCTTTGGCAAATCTGGCCCACCCGATTGATTGCGATGTTATTGCAATACATATAACATACAAGAACCAACCATTTTAAGGCTCATAGGATGCAATAATTGTATTTAAAATCACCTCACCTAGGTAAAAATAATGGGGGTTTAGTTACAGTATATGATCATACATTGCATAAGTTTGCCACAACGTCTGACAGGGACCCTCATCCCAGGGCCCTATTTAACCCTCACTGCAGAGAGTCCCAGGAGGAAGCATTTCCCAGTTATGTGGATTAATCTCGTAAGAGCAGGCATTAGGCTGCAAGAATGGGGTACATTGATGTTGTGGTAGGCCTATGCAATGTATGATCATATACTGTAACTAAACCCCAATTCTTTTTGCCTAGGTAAGGTGTTAAATAAAAATAACATTGTGTGATCCTTTAAATTGCTGGTTAGTGAATGAGTGAGTGCGCTGTATCTTGTATGCTGTCTGAAGTATTGTAGCGGTACTTACCCTTTCCAGGGGCCGGCCGGGGTCCTCTGTTCGAGCCGCGCGCGGTCCTGCTGCTGCACGAGCCGCGCGCGGCTCAGCCGACCGCTGTGACTAGTAGCGGTCACATGTTCCACCTACTCTAAGAGCGCGCCGCGGGTATCGGGCGCGCTCTTAAAGGGACAGTGGGTGCCTAAATTGGAAAAGGCATCCCATTGGTCCCTGTCATGCCACACTCCCCATACACTTACCTTTTGGGGGCGTGGATGTGACAGGGACCAATCAAAGTAGATGTTTAGGTATTTATACTCACCTTCTTTCCTTTGTTCCTTGCCCTATCGTGGTTTCTGTATCAGTTCCCTTTAGCGCTTGTTGTGTTCAGTTGTGTTTCTCCGTATTGACCTTGGCTTTGTTTCTGACTACGTTTTCTCTTTATCCTTATCTGTTCTGGTTGTCAGCTTGTTGTTTACTGTGTACCAGACCCCGGCTTGTCCTAGTTTACGCTGTCTCTCTGTGCCCTTGATTTCGGATTGTTCCTGACTCTGTCTCCTCTCATATACGTCGAGTCCGGCCATTCTAAGGTCCGGTAGACGTATCTCTCCTCTGTGTTGTCTTTTGTTTAGCTGAATCCTGCGTGTTGGGGTATATTCTCGTTACATTACGATAGGGCCATGGACCCCGCAGATTTGGCTCAGCAAATGGCTTCTCACGAGGCAAGGTTTGTAGAGCAGGATCACCGTATGGATCAGATAGCACAGGCTCTCCAGACGCTCTTGTCTAGAACCATTCCTGCAACCGCACCGAACCCTCCTACACCTCATCCTCCCGAAGTATCCAATTCAACCAATGCTTCGCCCCATTTAACACCTCCTCCTAGGTATGGAGGGGAAGCCAAGACATGCAGAGGTTTTATTAATCAAATAGAATTCCACCTTGAGATGTATCCTCATTCCTTTCCCACTGATAGGTCTAAAGTGGGGTTTTTGATGCATCAACTTACTGACAAAGCACTAGAGTGGGCAAATCCTATTTGGGAGGCCAATGGACCTATGGTTCATGATTTCAATAGTTTTCTTGCGGCTTTTCGTAGAACTTTTGACACAACAAAGAGGTCAAAGAATGCCGCAAGAGCATTAATGAGGATTAAACAGGGGTCTAGGTCTGTGGCGGATTATGCTATTCAGTTTCGTACCCTTGCCTCACAGGTAGATTGGACCAATAATGGGTTAACTACTGCGTTCATGGAAGGTTTATCTGACACTATATTAGATGAGGTAGCGGCAAGGGAGCTTCCTATCCCATTAGAGGATCTTATTGACTACCTCATTGATATAGATAATAGAATTCGCGACAGGCTCTATACCAAAAACAAGAATAGGCGTCTGGTCACATCTATTAACCCTAGAGTTGATAAACCTGAGAGTGTTAAAGTACCCGAGGAGGAACCCATGCAATTAGGGGTTGCCAAACTCTCGGATACTGAAAAACTACTTAGAAGAAGGAATGGACTCTGCCTATACTGTGGTAGGCGAGACCATATGGTAAGGGAATGTCCTTTGCGTCCGGAAAACTCTCGCACCTAAGACCTTATAGGGGACTGGCCTTGGGTGTGATCTCTAAGTCTCCTAAATTGCCTCCTAATCGTTTGCTTCTCCCTGTTTCCCTTCATATGGGGGTGAGTTGTATAGCAGAATGCATATTAGCCTTGGTTGATTCTGGGGCTGCTGAGAACTTTATTGACTCTGAGTTTGTTACGAAAAATAACATTCCCGTCAGAGAAAGGGAGATACCCTTGGCCATTGAGGCCATAGATGGTAGACCATTAAGTTCTCCAATTGTTACTCATGAAACTGTACCATTACACATGTATACAGGGGTTTTACACTTTGAAACCATTCGATTCCAGGTTATCACATCTCCCTCTTCTCACATTGTGTTAGGGTACCCATGGTTACGTACTCACAATCCCATTTTCGATTGGGAGTCAGGGCAAATAAAATCATGGAGCGATGCCTGCCATGAGTCCTGTACTATTGAAGTCACCCCTTTGAATTCTATTAATGTCCCTACAACTCCTCCTTTGTCCACTGTTATACCCTCTCAGTACTTATTTCTCAAAACTGTCTTCGATAAAAGGGAGGCTGACAAATTACCACCTCACAGACCCTACGATTGTGCTATCGATTTATTGCCTGGCACAATACCTCCAAAGGGCAGGGTGTACCCTTTATCTGTTCAAGAAAACCGTGTCATGGAGGAGTATATTAAGGAATCATTAGAAAAGGGGTTTATTAGGAGATCCTCTTCTCCGGCTGGAGCGGGGTTCTTCTTTGTATCAAAGAAAGAAGGTGATTTAAGACCGTGTATAGATTATAGAGGTCTAAATAAAATCACCATCAAAAATGCATATCCTATACCTTTAATCACGGAATTATTTGACAGACTCAAACATGCTACTGTATTCACTAAATTGGATCTTAGAGGTGCATACAATTTAATACGTATTAAGAAAGACCACGAATGGAAAACGGCATTCAACACTAGATCTGGCCATTACGAGTATACTGTTATGCCATTTGGTCTATGCAATGCCCCAGCAGTATTTCAAGAATTTATCAATGACGTTTTAAGAGACTTTATTCACACATTTGTAATTGTGTACTTAGACGACATATTAATATACTCTACAGATTTACACACTCATCACAGGCATGTTACGACAGTTCTGAAGACCCTTCTTGCTAATGGTCTTTATTGTAAACTGGAAAAATGTCTATTTGACCAATCCGAAGTCCAGTTTTTGGGGTATTTAATTTCCGCTAAAGGTTTTCGTATGGATCCCCAGAAGCTTTCTGCTGTCATGGAATGGCCTCTTCCACAAGGTTTGAAAGCCATTCAGCGTTTTCTTGGTTTCTCTAATTATTATAGACGCTTTATTAAAGGTTTTTCCTCTATTGTAGCGCCTATCACCCGTATGACAAGAAAGGGAGGCAATACTCGTGTCTGGTCTCCCGAGGCACTTCAGGCTTTTGAGTTTCTTAAAACCACATTCGCTTCTGCACCTATTTTACAGCACCCTATCCCCACACTGCCCTATATTCTTGAAGTTGATGCTTCTGATATCGGGGTAGGTGCTGTCTTATCCCAAAGAGAGTCGCCTGAAAAGCCATTGCATCCTTGTGGCTTCTTCTCCAAACAAATGTCCAAAGCAGAAAAGAATTATGATGTGGGTAATCGCGAACTCCTTGCTATTATTTTAGCACTGAAAGAATGGAGACATTTGTTAGAAGGAACTAAAGATCCTATTCTCATATTTACGGATCATAAGAACCTATCCTACCTTAGTGAGGCTAAAAGACTGTCTTCTCGGCAGGCTAGGTGGTCACTATTTTTGTCCCATTTCAATTACATTATCACCTATAGGCCAGGTGACCGCAACACTAAAGCAGACGCTCTGTCCAGACAGTTCGAAACTGCTGACAAACAGGAGATTGATGTTACTCCTGTGATTCCCCCAGAAAGGATAATCGCTACCACTGTTTTGTCTATTTCTTCGTCCCTCTTGCAGGCCATACAAGCGAAACAAAACATGGCACCTAGCGAGAGACCTACTGATAAACTATTCGTTGATGTTCCCGAGAGACGGGAGATTCTGTCGTTGTATCATGACACTAAGACTGCTGGACATCCTGGTATTTCCAAAACGGTGTCAGCAGTTTCTCGGTATTTTTGGTGGGATTCCTTACGCAAGGATGTCACTGACTATGTAGGTGCTTGTACTACTTGTGCCTGTATGAAATCTTCTCGTAGGGTTTTTTGTGGGCTGTTGCATCCGTTACCTATTCCCGAGAGACCTTGGTCTAACCTGTCCATGGATTTTATTGTTGAATTACCTCCCTCGAATGGTAACACAGTTATCCTAATGATAGTGGATCGGTTTTCCAAGATGGCTCACTTTGTGTCTCTTCACAAGCTGCCCACGTCCAGGGAACTAGCACTTGTTTTCGCCAGAGAGGTGTTTCGATTACACGGCATTCCCGTATCTATTGTATCTGACAGGGGTAGCCAATTTATTTCCAGGTTCTGGAAAGCCTTTTGTTCGGAAATGGGTATTTCTCTCTCATTTTCTTCTGCTTACCACCCCCAGTCTAATGGAGCTGCCGAACGTGCCAATCAATCTCTGGAGCAGTACCTTCGTTGTTTCGTATCCCACCATCAGAACAATTGGTCTGACCTTCTTCCTTGGGCTGAGTTTGCTCGGAATAACGCTACTCATGATTCTTCCGGCAAGAGTCCTTTTTACGTTGTATATGGCCAACATCCTGTTGTTCTTCCGGCTGCTTTCTCCTCACAGGGCATGCCAGTTCTGGATGAACATTTGGCTAATTTGCGTAATACTTGGGAGCAGGTTCAGCGTTCTTTGGTGGATTCCGCTGCTCGCCAGAAGGTGCAGGCTGACAAGCATCGCAGGGCGGCTCCTTCTTATGTTGTGGGGGACAGGGTTCTGCTTTCTACGCGAAACATTCGCCTCCGGGTGCCTTCTATGAAATTGGCTCCCCGCTTTATTGGTCCTTATCGTATTCTGCATAAGGTTAATCCTGTTTCGTATGCCTTGGGTCTCCCTAAGAATCTGCGTATTCCTAATGTCTTTCACACCTCGTTGTTGAAGCCTTTCGTACGCAACCGCTACACCCGACATGCACCTCCTCCCCCTCCTGTTTCTGTGGAGGGTCATGAGGAATTTGAAGTTTCTGCAGTTCTTGACTCTCGTTTCCTTAGGGGCCGACTTCAGTACCTAGTGCATTGGAAGGGCTATGGGCCTGAGGAGCATAGTTGGATTTCCGCTGACGCGGTTCACGCTCCTCGTCTTGTGCGCTCTTTCCATTCTCGTTTTCCTGCCAGGCCTGGCCCTCCCCGCCCGGAGGGCGTGTCCTCAGGGGGGGGTAATGTAGCGGTACTTACCCTTTCCAGGGGCCGGCCGGGGTCCTCTGTTCGAGCCGCGCGCGGTCCTGCTGCTGCACGAGCCGCGCGCGGCTCAGCCGACGGCTGTGACTGGAAAGCGGTCACGTGTTCCACCTACTCTAAGAGCGCGCCGCGGGTATCGGGCGCGCTCTTAAAGGGACAGTGGGTGCCTAAATTGGAAAAGGCATCCCATTGGTCCCTGTCATGCCACACTCCCCATACACTTACCTTTTGGGGGCGTGGATGTGACAGGGACCAATCAAAGTAGATGTTTAGGTATTTATACTCACCTTCTTTCCTTTGTTCCTTGCCCTATCGTGGTTTCTGTATCAGTTCCCTTTAGCGCTTGTTGTGTTCAGTTGTGTTTCTCCGTATTGACCTTGGCTTTGTTTCTGACTACGTTTTCTCTTTATCCTTATCTGTTCTGGTTGTCGGCTTGTTGTTTACTGTGTACCAGACCCCGGCTTGTCCTAGTTTACGCTGTCTCTCTGTGCCCTTGATTTCGGATTGTTCCTGACTCTGTCTCCTCTCATATACGTCGAGTCCGGCCATTCTAAGGTCCGGTAGACGTATCTCTCCTCTGTGTTGTCTTTTGTTTAGCTAAATCCTGCGTGTTGGGGTATATTCTCGTTACAAGTATGACTTGGCCCCAGCAGCACTTTTACAAGTATTCATGTACAGGTGAGTGCAACCATCTTCGTTTTAATATATAAATATATATATATATATATATATATATATCTTACCATACACTTAGCAGGAAATTATATATTAATATCAAAATACACTTACAATGAAATGGTTATAAACTTGTGCAGGTAAGGGATGAGACTGAAACTGGGGTTAACTTCAGGGTCTTTATTTTTTTTATCTTAGACATTATAGTAAGAACAGGATGTGACGGATCGCCTGGCACCCCGACTGTGTACCTCCACCAATCGATGCTCCTAGTGCTCACCAAGGGCTCCAAGCACTCCACCAGACACCATAAGCACTGTAGACTCCACGAACCGCTGCAGCTTGGTTGGGGTCTTGCTGTCCTCCACCCACCCTGGACCCAAGACCAGGATCCAGCTCCCAGTGGGCAGACCTCTCCTACTCCAGAGAGTGTAACAGGAACAGCTCAGGGGATTATACTCTGGGGAGTATAGGGATTATAGCAATCCCCAGAGTGTACTTCTCCAATCCCCCAAATATAAGCCAAGACTTCATGAAGTGGTAAAGCATCTCGTTTAATGGGAGCCACAGATGGCCTTTTATGCAAGTCCCCATGCAAGGGAAAACCCAAGTGAACCTTGTGGGGGACAGGATGACAATTGTTACAAACCAATAATAATGCAGTACAGCAGGTGACACTCCCACACATTATACACAATCACTCCCCTCAGCCTTAGAGATAATTGAGTCAAGTCCTGTATGTAACTCAATTATCTCCAGGCAGAAAACCACGCATTTTTACAAAGTATGAAAAGTACCCCAAAACAAAACATATCCCCATAAATGTCACATCCCCTGATAGCCCTGATCTGGGTAACCAACATATCCAAATATCACCCAGATCTGAGGAGGGATTCAGGAAATTCCTGGAAGTCTCTTTTTGACCAACCGCACACATGGTTTCATGCCCAAAATAATTCCAGAAAATTAGGCTGTGCGGCCGGTCTATTTTAAACAGTCGAAGTAACATCCAAATAGTCATACGGAGCCATTCATGCACAGAGTCAGTAAGTGTATCTGGTTCGGTAGATTATTTCTACCCAACGGTGCTCCGTTCATACAGTTCTAGTCGAACCTAACTGGAGGTGGAAGTCCCAGCGGTGTTCGTGCCGTCGAGTGTCTGATTTGAGTTCCATGAACTCGATGACAAAACACTGCTGAACACGTCCGACTAAACAAGATGGCCGCCGCCACATGTTCGACTATACGAACGGCGACCACCCAGCCGTTCGTCAATTTGACTGCGGTTAACTACCAGCCTGGGGGGTAAAAAAGCTGCACATTCCACTTGTGTGTGGTCCGACTTTTCGGTTTTTTGTTTGGTAAATGAACACCATAAGCATAATCCATTCGGAAGCCCCATATACTGAAATGTAGAAGGGAAAAGGCACGAACAAAGCCTTCCCACAGTCCTGAATCCAGGTCTAATACATGGGCCATAATCCTGGGGCAAGAGGCTGGCAAGCAGGCCCCTCCAAGTACCAGTGGCGAGGTTACTTTCGCTACACAGGATATCCTATAATAGAAATGGGAGAGAGAAAACATAACCGAATAACAGATTGCAGGTTTTTTATTTTTTTATCTGTAACACTAGGCTATGAAGCAGGCATTTAGTGTCATTCAGGATGGTATGGTGCAGGTTTGTAGATAAAGCAGGAATGAAGAGTTGTTCAGCCAAGTCGGGAGCAGGTTGGTGTGTTAAGCAAGTTTTGAAGCCAATAATGTAAGTCCACAGGTTATAACACAGGAGCCAGGATATGAAGCCTTTCAGGCAATCATCAACTTCAATGTCAAGGCCATGAGGGGAGTTGGGTGTAACCTTTTATAGGATCTGAATTAGTCCAGGCAGGTGAGGATGAGATGAAAATCTCTGTGCTAACGGTTAGGCAGGCCACCAGTGGCAAATAAAATAAGTGCAGGAACTTGGTTTTTAAAGGAACAAAATAAACAGAACAAAAGTCTTGTTTGTCAGAAGAGGATCCTGCCAGAAATGAGATCTATCTATCTATCTATAGATAGATAAAGATAGGTAGAGATATAAATTTCATTCTACATGTATAGTTATGTATTATTTTTACATAATTACTGTTGTAATCATGAGACATTGGCAAACACAAATATGAGCATTTTAGAGTAGTGAAAAATATAATGACAATTATATAATTGATGAAAGGGCAGGTTGTTGCTTGTTTGTGAGGAATGCAAAAAATTTATTTGAACACTAATTTTGGCCAGGGTTTGTGACAAAGTGGCTGTTACAAAAGACTGGAAATAACTATGTTACTATTTGAAAACCGATTGATACTGTTGCCACTGTATGTGTTTAAGCTGAAGGAAACACGAATGGATTACTCAAACCCTTATAAAGACTCCATTCTTGGTGCGAACGAGGGACCCCCCAGATGCTGGCGTGTGCCGCCACTTAACCTTGTCACCCCGCAAACTACCGAACAGTCGACCACCCGACCAGCGGCGTGTGGCAGCCATTAACCACCCAGGCGGCTGCGGTTTGCGGTTAACCACAACCTAATTGATAGGCCTGGGGGAATCGACGTTCGCACCCAAAGGGAATCTACCGAACCATCAACCAAATGGCGACCCCCTACAGCGGGTCGCGTGGCGATCATTAACCTGTGGTTTCTGCGGTTAACCGCAAGTCAAGTACCCTTCTACCAGGTGGTCCTCGTTCATGTACCGAACAAGTTCCACCTCCAGACAGACAGTGGGGCTTCGCATGAACTGATACCCGAGTTTAGTTCCATGAGTTTGAAGCGAGGTCCCGCTGCCCGCTAAACCGTCAGAAAACATGGCCGCCAACAGAGACTCACAATCCAAAGTGCCAAAAGGACTTTATACGGCAGAAATAGCCCATTCTGTTCGTGGGATTGGAGTGCCATTCGTATGGTTACTGTATACGAACGCGAGCCATTAGATGAATGGTAGAATGAACTGTTTTCCTTTATTAATGTTGAAGTTATGGATTTGTATGCAGTTTTCAGGGACAGAATAAAACGTGGTCTTTTGTGCGCTTGGAGATAATTAGATTGTATAACCGTTGGCCTCATTATCTCCAAGCTGGGCGGGTACTAATTCAAATAATACACTGTATTGTGATTGGATATTTGTCTGTACTGTACCTGTATTCCATCAGGTCCACAGGGGGCTGTCCTTGGACCTGGGGAATCACATAAATTGCCATGCTATGTGCCAGTAAAGCCCTCAACTTGCAGCCTCGACTCATGTTGTAGGGATCCGGGATATTGATGCTTATATCGTGCTTGGGGATATTCTACACTTGCAGCTTACTACCGAAAGACCTCCGTTCGACTCTCTACAACGGGAACCAGGACATCCAAGCGATCAACCCTCCTGCTAGACTGGGGGCAATCGTAACAATGGCTACTAAAAAAGATTGGACTTAACCCATTTTGAATACCCTGGGTTGTCTTCTTTTGCAAATGGTATGCCATGATGGGGGTAATTCACATTCCTGGGCTGCTGTATGGTCTCAAAAGCAACATAAGCTCAGCCAACCAAGCTGGAAAATGTCAATGTCTAAAAACTGAAATGGGCAAGCTCTTTATTTGACCTTGTGACTTTCTAAAACGTCATGAAACCTGTTCATGTTGGGCATCATTGTACTCAAGGAACATCACAGCATACAAATATATGTGTGGTTTCTTGCAGTGAAAGCTAAGATATTATGACATTTACAGTTAAAATGCCATGCAGAACTTAGTGTAAAATAGTTCTGCAGAAAATAGTGTTCCATATATAAATATTTGATGTGAAATGAAAGCCCTACTTCTCCTGAACAAAATTATATACAGTCATTGGAAAAAAATACATAATTGAATTATATGGTTTCAGTTATCAGAGCATCTGTTCCTTAAGCAGGTCTTAAAATTAGATAAATGCAACCTAAGATGAACATCAACACATGACATATTAGACCTTCTGTATGTATGTATACATTTTCTGTATGAATTGTTCTCTCACATTGTTATAGAGGAATTCTTCTCTACTACGTTGCTTCAGTTGATTGAGTCTTGCTGGTATTTGTTTATGCACAGCTATCTTAAGGCCCTGTCACAGCATTTCAATCAGGTTGAAGTTTGGACTTTGACTGGGCCATTGCAACACCTTGATTATTTTTCTTTTTAGCCATTCAATAGATTTTCTGGATATGCTTGGGATCATTGTCCTGTTGCATGACCCAATTTCAGCCATCTGAACATCTGACTCTAGAGTACTTTGGTATACAGAAGAGTTCATGTTCAACTCAATGCATCACCCCTCCACCACCATGCTTGACTGTTGGCATGAGGTGTATGTTCTGATATGCTGTGTTTGGTTTTTGCCAACATGGCACTGTGCATTATGGCCAAACATCTCCACTTTGGTCTTGTCTATCCAAAGGATATTGTTCCAGAATGATGTCTTGTCGTTTGTTCAGATGCAACTTTGCAAACCTAAGCCTTGCTGCTAAGTTCTTTTTAAAGAGAAGAGGCTTTCTCCTGGCAACCCTTCCAAACAAACCATACTTGTTCAGTCTTTTTCTAATTGTACTGTTGGGAACTTTAACATTTAACATGCTAACTGAGGCATGCTGAGTCTGAGATGTAATTCTTGGTTTTGTTTTGTTTTTTGCAATTTATCTGAGCATTGCATGGTCTGACCTTTGTGTGATTTTTCTGGGACATTTATGCCTGGGAAGACTGGCAACTGTCTTGAATATTTACCAATTTTTCAATGTTTGGAAATGGCCTTATAACTCTTCCCAGTTTGATGGGCAGCAACAATTGCTCCTCTGAAATCATTGTGGATGTATTTCCTCCTTGGCATTGGGTTAACACATCTGAATGCTCAAGATCAGCAAACTGCTAACATTTTTGAGGTTTTATAGAGGTGATCACACTTGCTGATGACAAGTTAATCAGAGGAATTTGATTAACAGCACCTATCTGCTGCTTAGTCTCTTAATTCTTATGGAAGCAGTAACAGTGTTATTAGTTTTTCAAACAAGGGCTCTCCGTTTTGACTTTATTTTTGTAATTGGTGTACTTTCTTTTTCTCATGACTATATAATAAGTGTGGGTGCACTTAATATGTAGTTCAATTTTTAGGTTTTGTTTTGGTTTACTTGGTCAAAACTTGTACAGTTGCCTCTGTCCTTAAGGGGTTAACCCTAGTATATATTGCTGATTGTGGGTGCACAGCTAGGGCAATTTATTGGCTCCCATGAGATATTAACTCTCTGAAGCATTTGCCTGACTGTTTTTTATTGATATGTTTTACTTTGTCAAATGACATTTATCTTTGTTTTACAATTTCTAAATGCTAGCTATTTGTATCACCATGTCACAACTTTAGTAGTCCTTTTTAATTTCTCCAGGTCTAGTTTATAACTTTTATTCCGGTCTCAGGCTCAGTGCACTGGAGTTGATTTAGAAATTCCTTTAGAATGGTGTGAATTTTACTAAAGCATAATCTTTCTAATTAAAAGAAAACATGCTATTTGTTATTTTTTCAGTATTCTGCAGTTTGATCCCTTGGGGATCTTTTGTTTGGCAATCCCTTTAAATGTATGTCAGATGCTACGCTCTGGGTTCTTAAGGGGTTAAGGATCAGAATTTTGAAGGGAATCCCCTGTTGTTAGTTTGTCAGGAGGAACATTATAAAGTATTTACTGCAATAAAGTTTATTCTCTTAGGGTCATATCCTCCATGCAATATTGATATGGAGTATTGCAAGTATTTTAATTGCCAGTGGACGGTCTCTCCAGTTCCCATGCCATTTTAACAAGGTTAGTTTTTTTATACAATATTTCACTTGGTAACAAAACAATAAGGGAAATCTCTGAGCATGAAGTCCCACTACTTCTGGCATGTTCTGACTAGAGTTGATCGGACACCTGGATGTTCGGGTCCAGCGGGTTCGGCCAAACTTTGAAAATAAGTCCGGGTTCGGGCTCGAACTTGACCCCGAACCTGAACTTTTGGGCACAAAAATGGCTCTAAAAAACTCCTGGAAAGGGCTAGAGTGCTGCAAAAGGTAAGTGTAGGACAAGTGCCCTGCAAACAAATGTGGATAGGGAAATCACTTAAAGGACCACTATAGTGCCAGGAAGACATACTCGTTTTCCTGGCACTATAGTGCCCTGAGGGTGCCCCCACCCTCAGGGACCCCCTCCCGCCGGGCTCTGGGGAGAGGAAGGGGTTAAAACTTTACCTTTCTCCAGCGCCGGGCGAGGAGCTCTCCTCCTCCTCTCCTCCTCTTCGGCTGAATGCGCATGCGCGGCAGGAGCTGCGCGCACATTCAGCCAGTCTCATAGGAAAGCATTCATAATACTTTCCTATGGACACTTGCGTCTTCTCACTGTGATTTTCACAGTGAAAAGCACGCAAACGCCTCTAGCAGCTGTCAATGAGACAGCCACTAGAGGCTTTAGAGGCTGGATTAACCTATTTATAAACTTGGCAGTTTCTCTAGTAGGTTAACCCTAGCTGGACCAGGCACCCAGACCACTTCATTAAGCTGAAGTGGTCTGGGTGCCTATAGTGGCCCTTTAAAATAACATAAAAATTAAAAATACAGCTGGGCCATAAAATAGCACTAGATGGAATCTTTGATTTTAGCTTTGGAAGAACATAAATCAAAATCTAAAGCATGGCGGTCAGGAGGATCACCAGAATTATCCATTTGAGAGATGGTTGGAGTGCAATGTATTCTCTTTCATTGTTCAAACTGAGCTCAACTCCTGATGCATGGAGAAAAGGCCATAATAAGCCTCTGCTATTGTGTACATAGTCTATACTAAGTTACCCATCAGTTGAGGAGGAGGCAAAACAATTATAATTTTTATAACTGCGCTGTAAGAGCACAATTTGACGCTTTGATTTGACTCTCAGATATGAAGAGCACACCCAAAATGTACTATTTAGCAGATTAGCACCCAGAAAATAAGAATTTTTACAACTGCGCTGTAAGCACACTATTTGACGCTTCTGTTTGACTCTCAGATATGAAGAGCAGGACCCAAAATTTACTATTTAGCAGTTTAGCAGCAAAACAATTAGAATGTTTACAGCTGTGCTGTAAGCGCACTATTTGACGCTTCTATTTGACTCTCAGATATGAAGAGCACGCCAAAAATGTACTATTTAGAAGTTTAGCAGCAAAACAATTAGAATGTTTACAGCTGTGCTGTAAGCGCACTATTTGACACTTCTATTTGACTCTCACATAAGAAGTGCACCCCACTAATGTACTTTTTAGTACCAAAAAATTTTAAGTTTGAAAACTGCAATGTGACAGCAGTATTTGACGATTCTATTTCACTCTCAGATATGAAGTGCACCCCACTAATGTACTTTTTAGCACCCAAAAAATGCCCTGCAGCCTTTCAAAGCGCGCCATTAAATCGCCGAACACTGAACTCCAACCCGAACATACAGTGATATGTCAGTGTTAAGGTCCGGGGTCCAAAAAACTTAATGTTCGGTACGAACCCGAACTTTACAGTCCGTGTTCGCTCAACTCTAGTTCTGATTCTTCTAGGCATCCTACTATAAGGATTTTCCAGCCAATATGTAGCATTAGGCTGGGGAGTTACCCTTTATAATATAATATTGTAGCTTGTTTGCGACAAACATTTGGCTGATATTTTTCACATGGTATCTGTACTTAGATCCATATAAGTGATGTTCATTCCTGACCTCTTCACCTGCACCAGAAGGTGGGGAGTGCTAGGGGGCCCAGAAGGTGGCTTTCTGGCTACCTTAGGGTGCTCCTTAAGTGGGCGCATATTCAGTAAGGCAAAGTAGGCACTTGCTTACCAGGACTGCAGGTGCCTATTCTGTAGACATGTGCATTCGTTTTCGTATGAATATACGATTTTGTCCGTAAATTCTGTTTTTTTTCGTATTAGCTTACTGCAATGTAAAGGAAAGCCCTACATACGAAATATAAATGCCGAATGCATTACCTTTTTGTTTTGTTCTGTTCGTTTAATAGACTCTGTGCTGCAGGGTAATTAACCCCCACAGCACAGAGAAAATAAAACTGTGCATGAGCAAAAAAAAAAGGGGGGTTGATGGCAGCGCTACCAGCTTCCTCCTTTTAATAAATATTAATTCCTACCCCCCCATTAAAACCTATGGGGGCCACTATGGCCCTCATATTAATAAAAGGGAGGTTAAATCCTCCCGCATGTCCTTACTCACGGAATGCCAGTGGCTGCTCGCTGTCATTTAAAACTACACAAGACCCCCGTTCTCCAATGGTGGGAAAACCAAATAACTAAAATGGGGGGACATTGTACCCCCCCGCACCCGTACCCATGACCCGTGAAAGGGGGCCATAAATATAAATTGGGGGACTTAGTGTCCCCCCCAGGCCTTCACCCATGACCATCAGGTGGGGACCTTAATTAAAAAAATAGGGGGGACCTAATGTCCCCCCCAGGTCCCCACCCATGAGCAGTGGGTGAGTAACCTAAATAATTAAATAATGGGGGTACCTAATGTCCCCCCCAGGTTCCCACCCATGAGCGGCTAGTCACTCAGTCAATAAAAATACTCTACTTACCCCCCCTCACCCAACCATGTAAAATAAAACTTCATACTTACCATTAGATTTCTTCATTCTTCTTTTCTTATCTTTCTTCAGCCCCAAAAAAGGCAAATTAAAATCCATCCTGTTGAACTTATAAAATGAAAAAGAAAATGCCAAAAAAAAAAATCCAGACGAAAAAAATCCATCTTTACCAAGCAAGGGCACCGCGCAGACTTAGCTCTGCAGGGTGGGGAAAGGCTTAGAAAGCCTTCCCACACCATGCAATTTGACTGAGAGTACTGACAGGTAAGTCTCTATATTAACTTGTCATAGCACTCTGATTGGTTGGCTTGGAATCCAACCAATCAGGGTGCTCTGAGTCATATTACACAGTGTGGGAAAGTTCTTTGGAATTTTTCCATGCTGTGTAATTTGACTTATAACACTCTGATAAGTTGATTTCAATCCACCAATCAGAGTGTCAAATTACACAGTATGGGAAAATTCCAAAGAGGATTCTGATATATACATATATATAAACACACACATATACATATAATACGTGTGTGTGTGTGTATATACACACACTTTTATTTCCTATATATGTATAATCTATTATAGATTATCCAGGTCCAGGTTAGTCCAGGGCTCGTATCTGCCGCGGTCGTACTGGGTTCGTCCACGGTCCTTAACGTCCATTTTTTTTAACGGTCGTTAAGGATATATACATAAATATAATTTTATTCTAAGTGTATTTTGATATAAATATATATTAATATCAAAATACAGTTCGAATAAAATTAATTAATCTTTATTTGGTCATGTTAAAAAATCAACGTTTCAGTCCTCTGATGGGACTTTCTTCAGGATCAATACAATTGCACAATCAAAAACAGACATATATAGGCAAATACATTAATAAAATTAGCTTACATCTCAGATCAGCGTTCTAATGTGGCCAGAGCACATGTGCAGTGAAACTCCGCCCCCACGTGACGTTGTGGTGTGCCATCATCATGTTCGTTGCTATGGCGTCACTATGGAGATAGGGTAGCAGTTACATTAGCCGTGTGCAGTGTATATCTGCTCGTTCTGAGACTCAGACAAGTAATATAGAATAAGGATAAAGTGCTTATTGAATACAATGTGCTTGGTGATGAATCATATATAGTAAAGTACTTAGTTACCATAGTGTCAAGTTATAAACTATCACTAGGTGATAGAAACTAGTTAATCATTTAAAGTGACAATATGCATGACAAATAGTGATAGTATCTAGTTGTACTTTTGCCATTAAAGTGCATATATTAGGTAAAAAAGTGCTTGGTGCTAACAAATAAAGTGCAATCAGTGTCACAGTGAATGTGGCAAAAGATCCAAATATATGGTTTAACATTTATATATAATAATATAAACCACATGTGTGTGTGTGTGTGTATATATATATATATATATATATATATATATATATATATATATATATATAGTAACTACAATAAGATACTTACAAAAACAGTGTTATAAAAGATAATTCATATAAACATTACAATATAGTGTAATTAATTTATCAATCCTTGGTGAAAGAACCTTTGAATAGATGTACTGAAGACCAAGGATTATAACAAGGCAACCACATAATGGTATGCAATTATAGAATAATCAATTTTAAGTATAAGCCTGTTACAGTAAACTAGCAACTCTAGTATATTGAAGATGATAACTGAATATTGTTACCATCAAAAGTGACTTAGTAATAAACACATTTAAAGTAAAATAAAATAAAGCACCTGCCCAGAAATACAAACCTACTGGAGGCGCATTTCTAGCCTCATACAGACGATTCTTTCATCTTCCTTCTCCCATCACCAAACTTTTCCAAAGAAAAAACTCAACTACTCCTACATTTGATAACAGCGGCAAAACAACTGATCCCTATATACTGGAAAAAAAATCAAACCCGCCACCCATAAGGGATTGGATCCAAAGAGTGGAAACCACTAGGAATATGGAGGAAATTTGCTACTCCCTCTCAGACAGAAACCACTCTTATACATCTATCTGGTCCTGGTGGTGCACATACCTTCAGCATTGCTCATGAGGGGGGATCCCACACGCATCCTCGGGCAAGATGCAATAGCATGGGCAAGCTAACCGAAGGGGAAAACTTCCAACATACTCCATACCATTCTACCAGGGTTATTTTTGTTCTTTGTTTTTGTATTTACTTAAACAGATCTTGATTCACAAACCATACCGACAATTGTTATCAACAAATTCTTGTTTCCTATGTATTTGTACAGATAATTGTTACTTCTCAATATTCTATGTATACAAAACAGTGATATCTATACCATGACTTAAAAAAAAAAAAGTGCATTCACTGATATGCTACCACATGTTTTTAACACAACATCTTTTAATAATAAAAATATGTTTAACCCCTTAAGGACCAAACTTCTGAAATAAAAGGGAATCATAACATATCACACATGTCATGTGTCCTTAAGGGGTTAAACTAAAAAACAAACAAACATTTCATCTGATAAAGAAGATATTTTTAAAGGCAAAAAAAACCAAATAAATAAAATAAAGCAAAGCTGGAGCTAAAATTCATAGAAAGGAATGAAAAGAGATGGTTCTATTAAGTCCTTTGGGTGACACAGTATTGAGTTCAAAGATCCAGAATGCTTCTCAGTTCAACAGTATTTTTCCACGATCACCTGCTCTTCGTGATATGGTTACGTGATCTGTGCCCAGGAATTTCAAGAAAGTTAACGGGTGCTTATGTTGCAGGAAGTGTTTAGCCACTGGCTTGTCAGACGTTCTTTCCCTGTAGGCTAGTCTAATACTGGAACGGTGGCCCCTGATTCTTTTACATAGGGCAGCTTCGGTTTTCCCAACATAAACCAGTCCACACAGGCATGTAAGTTTGTATACTACGTGTGAGGTCCTGCACGTAATAGTGTGTTGTATGGTATACTTCCTGTTAGTGTGTGGGTGGTTAAAACTTTTTGATGGAGTCATGTGCCCACACGTTACACATCCTAGACAGCGTACAGACCCCCGATTCTGGATAACATTCTTATCTGCATAGCTTTTAATCTGGTCTGTGCGTACCAACATGTCTTTCAAATTTTTGTTTTGCTAGCATTCTCCAATTTTTCCAAATAGCTGAAGAAATCTGTGGGGTCGAATTGTGAAAAGTCATAGGAAAGACTAATCTTTGAGTTGGTGGTGCCACCCTTCTTGCTTGAGACGCCTTGGCTTCTTCTAAATCTTTACTGAGGGTATGGCTGTGGTACCCACGATTCAAAAACTTCCCAGTCATTTCCTGTAGTTGCATTTCTTTCACAGTATCATTCAAGTTATTCTTTGTTACTCTTAGAAATTGTGCTTTCGGTAAAGATTTCTTCAAAGCTTCAGGATGCGCGCTTTAGGCATGAAGTAAAGTATTACGATACATAGCTTTCGTGTATAAGCAATACTCAATATTATTCTTCCCAAATAGATAATCCGACGTCCAGATATAGGACTTTATCAGGGCTGATATTTGCTGTCAATCTAATTGGAGTCAGTAGTTGATTAAATTCCTCAACCATAGTGTGTGCCTCTGTTAATGTACCGTTCCAAATGATCAAGAGGTCATCAATGAAGTGATAATATCCCTGTATCAAGTGGCCATATGTTGTTAAAATGTTGTTCTTCTCTCATACAAACATGTATGTGTTGGCATACATGGGGGCCATCGCCGCCCCCGTGGATGTGCCTGACACTTGTAAAAACCATTCATTCTTGAAAACGGGATAATTATGCTCCAACGTGAGTGTCAAAACTTCTAACACAAATTCAATGGGAGGACCTTTATAGGCTGATGAATGGGATAGTACTGTTCTCATGGCCTACACCCCTTCGCTGTGAGGAATGACAGTATATAGACTCTTAACGTCCATAGTGATCAAGATGGGTTTGTTTTCTTGAAACCTGATTTTGCTTATTTTTTTTATTACCTAATATATGCACTTTAATGGCAAAAGTACAACTAGATACTATTTGTCATGCACGTCACTTTAAATGATTAACTAGTTTCTATCACCTAGTGATAGTTTATAACTTGACACTATGGTAACTAAGTACTTTACTATATATAATTCATTACCAAGCACATTGTATTCAATAAGCACTTTATCCTTATTCTATACTACTTGTCTGAGTCTCAGAACGAGCAGTTATACACTGAACACAGCTAATGTAACTGCTACCCTATCTCCATAGTGACGCCGTGTGTGCCGCGTCACCATAGCAATGAACGCGATGACGGCACGCCGCGACGTCACGTGGAGGTGGAGTTTCACTGCACATGCGCACTGGCCACATTAGAACGCCGATCTGAGATGCACCTCACCTGGGGGTAAGCTAATTTTATTGATGTATTTGCCTATATATGTCTGTTTTTTGATTGTGTAATTGTATTGATCCTGAAGAAAGTCCCATCAGAGGACTGAAACGTTGATTTTTTAACATAACCAGATAAAGATTAGAACTTTTAATTCCGTGAGTGCTGCTACCTTTTATATATATATATATATATATATATATAAAATTTAAATAATTTTTATAGTTTATTTTTATTTATTATTTTTTTATAATAATATATGCATAAGATATATAGTTAGTGTAATTTTACTCTAAGTGTATTTTTATATTCATATTTGTATATATTAATAAACAAATACAGTTAGTATGATGTTATATGTAAGCTATATATAAATGTAATATATGTATATTTTATATATATATATATATTTTATTTTTATTTATTACCATTTATTTATCTATTTTTTAAACTTTTTTCAGCAGGGGGACTGCCTGTACATTTTTTTCACTAATACTGAGTGCCTCGACCCCTCAAGTGGAGCAACCCAGAAGTGATTGCTCCGGCTCACGTCAATCTCTTGTGGCCCCCGGCAGTGAGGGGGTATTACAGCGATGCCACAACATTGAGGCATCACTGTAATACCATTATAGCTCCTGGAAGTGATCATGATCGCTACCAGAGCTCTAATTACACCAGGACGTATCAGGTACTTCTGCAGTTCTTAAGGACCATTTTTGTCAGATGTACCCGACACGTCAGCGATCACTAAGGGGTTACAAGGAGGGAGCTGGTAGCGCTGCTGGCTCCCTACTTGCTTTTTTTTTTTTTGCGCACATGCAGTGCTATTTTGGTCCTAATTAAATTTTTATTTAGTATGAAATCATTTGTAGAAAACAGATATTTCAGTGGTGCACATGTCTACTATTCTACCCATACATACCGGGGGAAAAGAAGAGGCAAGTGACGAGGTAGTGCTGCTGTTCTTACATTTCCACCTGCTCCCTTGTGTGCTGTGCTGTGATGCCTGGAAACAGAATATAACGTCACTCCAGCCCAGGCATCAAACAGTGCGCAAGGGGACAGTGAGGAACTGGAAGACTGCAGGAGCCACTGGACCCCAGGTAGAAGACCCCTCTTCACTGGACCCCAGGAAGAAGACCCTCTCTGGACCCCAGAGAGTGGAAACAGACTGGATCACAGGGAGAGGACCCACACCAGCTCTCCCAAAATTAAGAAATAAATCAATTTGTGAGTATCTGTGCAAGAATGTGTAAATGCTGTCAGTGAGTGTGTGTGTGTGTCTGTCAGTGTGAGTCTGTCAATGAACTTGTGTCACAGGGGATTGGACTCCTTGTACGTGTTCCCTTAATTGTACATTGTATCGTCTAATGTTTCCCCGACACTATATGGATCTGAGCGTTATTTGGAGATCTTGGGCACTTAGATCAGGGCTATTTAACAATTTATTGTTTTTGGGGTCCCCTTGTTTGCAAATCATGTTTAGGCTAAATATGATAGAAATGAGGCTTAATTATTAATCTGTGGGTAAGTATTAATGTTTATTTTGGATATGATACTGGAACACAAGGCTAATGGCCATTAACATATCAAAAGATCACTTATCTAAGAGAGAATCTAGACATTTGGTAAATTAGAGAGTTTGTATTTAAACCAGACTTTCAGGCCATTTGTGTGACTTCTCACACCTTACAGAGTAGCTCTGCTATTTCAGACTGGGCCCCTTAAAACAGCATTAACACCCAGCATTCCCATGCAACCAAGTCCTGCAGAATCTTCTGAGCAGAGGTATCATCACTTCCTTTCTATCCTTCTGCTCCTAGCAGCTGGTGATTGTGACGAGACCAATCTCGCCACATTGCATTGGAGAAGCCTGGTTGCTCGCCTGCTGCCTTTGGACTATGGCCCCCTTTTGAAAGACTTTATTTTTCCATGCAGAAAAGCCATATTCATGCTTTTCTGCCGGTTGTTCGGTAGTTTCAAACTACCGAACAACCGTACGAATGACTGGACCACCTGGGAGCTGGAGTGTGCCAGCAATTAACCTCCCTGAAGCTGCGGTTAACCGCAGCTTAATTGATGAACGCTGGGTGGCCGCCGTTCGTATCCCGAACACGAGGTCGCGGCCATTTTAAACCATACGAATGAACAGCGGTGTTCGCCTCTATTTTCATGGAACTAAAATCGGACACAGTTTTGCGCGAACACCGCTGAAGCCGCCGACCTCCCTTCTTGTTCGGTGAAAGCACACGAATGACCCGGTGTTCGGTATTTTTGTGTGAATGTCTTATACCCCAGATAGGAATCCCATGGAGCCCATTCGTATGAAACTGACTGTGTAAAGACTTTAGCTCCATGGCGATTAAACTGTATTCGTGTGGTCTGAGTGCCATTCACCTAATAATGTGCACTCAGACCTGAGCTATCTGGGGATATGTTACATGTCTGTGTTTTATGTAGTAAATGTTACTTTGTGCATTTTAAAGTATAATGCTGGTTTTGTGTTCCCACGTGTGTAATGGAGTTTTGCCTTTGTCTTGGGAGATAATTGAGTTACTTCCCAATTATCTCCCAGGGCAGAGGGGAGGAAGCCAGGATGCATTGTGGGAATATACTGTGACTGTGTGTCCTATTTGTATACTTGTCTGTCCCTTGTCACAGTCTCCCATTTGGTCCCCTAGGGGAGTGTCCACCAGGTGGGAGACCTGCATAAAAGCTGGGCAGGTAGCCCTCATTAAACAGACCACTGCTTGACCCTCAACACGGAGCCTTGTCTCGTTCTTGGGGGGATTCACTGTATGCTGTTAGAGACTGATTGCCAGGAGTGTAAGCTGTTCGTCTGCTTTTCCTGTTCGTCTGCTAGCAGCTATTTGGGAGGTTCCAGTTCGGGAGTTGGAGTGCTATTTTGTATCCAGTTCGTGAGTTTTGGTGATTATTCAGTAGCTGTGCCTGTCTCTGAAAGGGAGATTATCGTCTAAGCGGTTTTTTCCCCTTTTGTGCAAAACGGTCCGTTACAGTGATGTCTCTCCAAACCCCAGTCCCATCTCAGCAAACTCACCACATACTAACCCAAGGATCCACACTAATCTCATACCCATCTCATGTTCCTCTAAATCTTCCTTCAATACTGCCTTCTGGAATGCACGCTCTGTTTGCAATATTACTAAATCCACTGCTGTCCATGACTTCTTCATCTCTCGTTCAATAGATATACTAGCCTTAACAGAAACCTGGCTCTCCCCCTCTGACACTGCTACCCCTGCATCTTTGTCCTTCGGTGGTCTTCAACTTACCCACAACCCAAGAAACTCTGAATGCAAACTTGGTGTAGGGTTTCTCCTCTCCCCTCACTGCTCCTTTAAACCTCTACCCACCCCCATTTCCTCTCTTTCCCATCATTTGAAATACATTCAATTTGCCTTTTCAAACCTTTCTCTGCTAACATTGCTGTTGTTTATCGTCCCCCTGACTCACCTCTTCTCTTCCTTGACCACTTTGCTGCCTGGCTACCCTATTTCCTCTCTTCTAATATTCCATCCCTAATTCTCGGGGACTTCAATATTCCTATTAACCCACTTTTGACCTCTGCAGCCTCTAAACTACTCTTAATTACTTCCTCCCTCGGACTATCACAGTGGGCTAATTCTCCCACCCATGTAGCTGGCAATACCCTTGACCTAATCTTCTCTTATGCATGTACAGTATCTAATATCTGCAACACTCAATTTCCTCTCTCTGATCACCACCTCTTATTGTTTGCTCTCATGTACCCCCTCGCCCAACAACCTCAGCCTAACCCCCCTCAACTCTGGAGGGACCTTAATTCTCTTGATCTCCAGAAGTTGTCAGCTGATATTGATTCACAACTGCTGTCCATCCCTTCCCTCTCCTGTCGTTCACTGGCCATCTCCACATATAACACTACCCTCACCTCTGCCTTGAATGCTGCAGCACCGCTCCAAACCAGCATCGAGGAGGACCCGCCCCCAACCATGGCATACTAAATCAACACGCTACCTGCAAAGATGCTCCTGTTGTGCTGAACGCTCCTGGAGGAAGTCTCGCACCCAGTCAGACTTTCTCCATTATAGAGTCATATTGTGTTCATACAGTGCAGCCCTTGCCCTTGCCAAACAGTCCTACTTTTCCTCTCTCATTAGTTCATGCTCTCGCAATCCCAGGCGTCTTTGACACCTTTAATTCTCTTCTTTGCCCTGCTGTGGCCACCCCCCAAACTAACCTTACTGCTGACAACTTTGCATGTTACTTTACTGACAAGATAGAACTTGCTGATGCTGTTGTCATGTATTTTTGTGATATCTACAAATTGTATGTAAGTTTTCCTATTTGAGAGATAATTTGATTAGCTTAATTGGAGCTCAATTATCTATCAAACACAATGGCTTGTGGGAAGTAAACCCCCGTGATTTTGTATTAGAAACCCCATGCTAGGGGCATTGCATAAAAAGCAGAGTGTGGCCTAATAAAGTTCAGATTGCTGCTTTTACCCAATATGACTGGTTGCATCCATTATATTGGGGAAACTCTACACAAAGGGAATACTTTAACTATATTCAGCACATCTGGAATTAGGACTAGTAGAGGATTGAAGGAATAAAAGCAATAGACTCACGAACCCGTGACAGTTTGTTTCAAATCAGTGAGATTGTGTCTGTCTTTGAGAGTGTCTGTCAATATGCATGTGTGTCTGTCAGATTCGTGTCAGTGAGTGTTTTAAATCAGTGAGAGTATGTGTTGTCTGTCAGTGTATCTGTCAGTGTGTGTCAGTGTGTTTTAAATCAGTGAGATCGTGTGTGTGTGTCAGTGAGTGGGTGTCTGATTACAAAACATAGTTGGGAATATAGATTTAGGTGGAGTTGTTGCCATAGACACATTCAGGTATGGACTGGACATTAGCAAAGGAGAGGAGTTAGATGACTTTATCCACCTGGGGGCACCAAAAAAATGTCTGCACCCAGGTGTCTGCAACCATATGATTGGACCTGGATATGCTTGTTCTAGCCTTTACCTAATAATATTTACTATTTGTTTTATTGCTTTCTACCTGTAATTTATCATTATTGTATCAAACAATTCATTTACAGTGTGAGGTATAGTTGAGTCTTATATTTGTAATGTTTAGTCACTTGCAGTGTTTTCATAAAAAACAAATTCTCCAATTTGTATACTGTACTCTGTTGTTCCTTATAGGAAGATATTGTTATATGTATAATCATCAGGAAAAAACAATTATGGTAAGTATGAAACAATTTCCCTTAACGTACATGAGCTTTTATAAAATGTTACCCCCAAATTTTAAATGTTTTAATATATTTTAATACACTGGATATTATTTAGCACAACATTTGTAGAAATAATAAATAACAGTATTCAATGAATACTAGAGGATAATTTCTGCTTGTTTCAGTAGAAATCCTTGCAAAATCTAAATATGAAAAACTTATCAAATGAATGCCAAGAGCTTGTGCTGGCCATCTGCGAGCCTGAACATATGCACCTGGCTTCAAATTGGAAGAAACAACCGTAATTTATGGAAGGTATTTTTATATTCTCATGTGGTATTGAGATACTGCATAATCGTCATTCCTATAATTAAAACCAGTATGTATTTTTATATTAATTGTATTTTTACAAATAGAAATTGTATTGAAATTGTGCTAATTTGTTTTCTTAGCAAACGTGATTTTATATTCTGTGTTTCCCTGAAATAATGTTTTTCATTGGCACTTACCACATTTTGAATCAGCTATTTATTCTTGCATTCTCAGGCAACCCTGCCCCCCAAAAAACCCTATTAATTGAGAAACTGCATCTGTTTGCAAGAGGCAATCGTTTTACAATCAAACAAATAGCAATTTCCATTTGGCTTTAAGTGCTTCTGTTGATTTTATTAATGTATGCGGCAAATTCACAAAAAAGAAGAGATGTCTTATTCATTGGAAAGTCCATTTTATTTCAAGTTACAATCAACTCTTTATATTTTTATTTACCTGATTAAATAACCCCATACATATTTATTTTGAGTTTGCTAGTCTCACAAAGGGATTGAAAGGTTTTACATGTGCAACAGATTATTATTACTGATATCTATCTGTATTACATATATATATATATATACAGTTGCAAGAAAAAGTATGTGAACCCTTTGGAATGATATGCATTTCTGCACAAATTGTTCATAAAATATGATCTGATCATCATCTAAGTCACAACAATAGACAATCACAGTCTGCTTAAACTAATAACACACAAAGAATGAAATGTTGCCATGTTTTTATTGAACACACCATGTAAACATTCACAGTGCAGGTGGAAAAAGTATGTGAACCCTTGGATTTAATAACTGGTTGAACCTCCTTTGGCAGCAATAACTTCAACCAAACGTTTCCTGTAGTTGCAGATCAGACGTGCACAACGTTCAGGAGTAATTCTTGACCATTCCTCTTTACAAAACGGTTTCAGTTCAGCAATATTCTTGAGATGTCTGGTGTGAATCGCTTTCTTGAGGTCTTGCCACAGCATCTCAATCGGGTTGAGGTTAGTACTCTGACTGGGCCACTTCAAAAGGCATATTTTCTTCTGTTTAAGCCATTCTGTTGTTGATTTATTTCTATGCTTTGGGTCATTGTCCTGTTGCAACACCCATCTTCTGTTGAGCTTCAGCTGGTAGACAGATGGCCTTAAGTTCTCCTGCAAAATGTCTTGATAAACTTGGGAATTCATTTTTCCTTTGATGATAGCAATCCGTCCAGGCCCTGATGCAGCTAAGCAGCCCCAAACCATGATGTCCCCACCACCATACTTCACAGTTGGGATGAGGTTTTGATGTTGGTGTGCTGTGCCTTTTTTTTCGCCACACATAGTGTTGTGTGTTTCTTCCAAACAACTCAACTTTGTTTTCATCTGTCCACAGAATATTTTGCCAGTACTGCTGTGGAACATCCAGGTGCTTTTGTGCAAACTGTAAACGTGCAGCAATGTTTTGTTTGGACAGCAGTGGCTTCCTCTCATCCTCCCATCCTCCCATGAAGTCAATTCTTGTTTAGTGTTTTACATATTCTAGATTCGCTAACAGGGATGTTAGCATTTGCCAGTGACTTTTGTAAGTCTTTAGCTGACACTCTAGGATTCTTCTTCATCTCATTGAGCAGTCTGCGCTGTGCTCTTGCAGTCATCTTTACAGGACGGCCACTCCTAGGGAGAGTAGCAGCAGTGCTGAACTTTCTCCATTTATAGACAAGTTGTCTTACCGTGGACTGATGAACAACAAGGCTTTTGGAGATAATTTTATAACCCTTTCCAGCTTTATGCAAGTCAACAATTCTTAATCGTAGGTCTTCTGAGAGCTCTTTTGTGTGAGTCATCATTCACATCAGGCAATGCTTCTTGTGAAAACCAAACCCAGAACTGGTGTGTGTGTTTTTATAGGGCAGGGCAGCTGTAACCAACACCTCCATTCTCACCTCATTGATTGGACTCCAGTTGGCTGACATCTCACTCCAATTAGCTCTTGGAGATGTCATTAGTCTACATACTTTTTCCACCTGCACTGTGAATGTTTACATGGTGTGTTCAATAAAAACATGGCAACATTTCATTCTTTGTGTGTTATTAGTTTAAGCAGACTGTGATTGTCCATTGTTGTGACTTAGATGATGATTACATCACATTTTATGACCAATTTGTGCAGAAATCTATATCATTCCAAAGGGTTCACATACTTTTTCTTGCAACTGTATATATGTGTATATATATATATATATATATATATATAATTGTGCTTGTAATTTATCTAATACGTAATGGAATGTAGAAGGAGAAGCAAAGTTGGTTGAGATGTGCCGAAACCAACGTACGAGTAGGCCTGTAAAAGAGGGCCCACAAAGGTGAATTGTTAATATGGATGGGTGTAGGTGGGTGGGGACAAACAGCTTGCACGACAAATGTAAGTAGGGGTAGGGTTCATATAGGATCATAACTCCTCCCACAAATTCAGGCCAAATGGCCTTCCAACTTGTGCTTGGAATTTATCTAATACGTAATGGAATGTAGAAGGAGAAGCAAAGTTGGTTGAGGTGTGCCGAAACCAACGTACGAGTAGGCCTGTAAAAGAGGGCAAAAGAGGATTCAAAGAAAACACACGTTATGCAAGTTTATACAGCGTGGGTCTGAAAGCTTGTAAGGAGCTTTTACTCTGATTGAGGTATATATGTAACTGCGCTGAAGATTACCCGTGGCCCCATCACTTAGTGATGTAGACTGGGGTGTAAGAGCTTGAAGCTGCTGATGCAGCGCTTTGCGACAGAGACCAGTGAAGGAAGCCGTGATGTAGCTCCACCCTAATGGAAGGTTTAGACGTGGAGTAGTGGATTAGGACTGATAGTGTGTGTTTGACCTTGGAGACGTAAAGTTGAGTGACAGCATAGGAGGTTTAGGTAAGATTGTAGGTTTGGAGAAAGAGGCAAAAATTACCATAGTTTAACTGCAAAAGTCTTGATTCAAGCAAACTCTAATTGTGACATGTACAATATACAAGGCCCCTGCATGAAGCGTGCGCACCTGTACGTGGTGTAATTGTGTGCTTAGTCCAAGATTAGCTCATGGAATGGTGGTATCCTGGATGGTATGTAGTGGATCATAGGGAGAGCCTGAAAGAAGACCTTAAATTGAGAGTGTGCAAAAGCATCAGCAGCTGTGTAGTGGACACCAGGAATGTAAATGTAGACTAGAAAGAACTGAGGGGTTGCTGCCAGCCAAATCAGCCTGCGAATCAGCCACAGTGGCGGTGAGTATGACCGCCCTGCTAATGAAGTCGCAGGTTGCGGAATTGTCAGAGCAGCATTTAACTGCATTGCCGGTCCGAAGATGACCCCATGTGAGGATAGCCACCACGAAGGGGTATATCTCCAACAAAGTTGAGGTCTCTCTAAAGGCCGGCAAGGCATCCGTCGCAGTGGGCCAGGCATCCCTAACCAGTGGTTGCCAAAAAATGGCTGCAAACCCTGTGTTTGCTGCTGTGTCTGTGTGAATTGAAAGTGAGTGTTTTGAAAGTGGGGGAATGAACGAAGAGATCCCAATCCATGCAGCTGAAAAACTACTCCAATTTGCCCTGACCGGATCACCTGAAAGGTTGGGCAGGAGTCAGCACCTCATGGAGAAAATTTAAGTAGCCCAGGGACAAGAGACCAACCCTGCGGAATGACATGCATTACAAAGTTGAGGGACCTAAACCAGGACTGAAGCCCCCTCCTATTGTGCACAACAATCCGCAGGAGCAGGAAAAACCTAGGTGTTAGTGAACAACAAAAAATATAGTGGATGACTGATCCAGATAGTGGATGACTGATGGACACCTGAATATATTTAGGAGCGGCCAGCAGAGGGTTTCTGCAGAGGGCGGTGCGGAAGAGGTCTATGACCAAATATATTTTTGGGTATTGTGAGTGGCTACCCCGATGGGAGCGGTACACCAAGATGAGAAACATGAAGACCGGAAAGGGACAATCTTGAAACCAGCGTATGATTGCTGTGGACAGAAGGTGGTCCACCGTAAGTGGGTCAATAGATGTAGATAATAGGTTAGGGCATACGAGTGTACCTGTGGGGTTGGCGATAAGGCCCGTGTGAAACCCCTGTGAGAAACCAGGCACCAGAATCTACCAGATGCCTAGCAGGGTGTAAATGCAGAGAGTATTCCAGGAAGCCAATATTGACCATAGTTAGGCGGATCTTAGGTGACAGTCGGGCCGTATATGTGGACTAGGTGTGGGTTCCGGAGCAGATGGAGCAGATGTGAAAACCCTGTATTTAGTGAAAATAGCATACCACAGCGTGCCCGAGCCTTGCCCGGAAAAGGAAATGGTCAGCCCCGCTTGTCCTTCTGCCCTCCTCCTAGTCTAGTGCGTGGGATGAAGGAGTGGTAAAAGGTACTAAACAATTAAATTAGTGACAGACCAATGAAGCCTGGATATGTTAAATGCATAGTGATAGGAACCAGGTTTTCAGGTGTGTGCCGAGAGAGGGAAAAGTCTAGTGTGGGCCTACCGAGGCCAGGCGTAATATTGGAATGTAGTTTGAAAGGTTGTATTTCTTTAACCCTCGTATATTAGAAATTTGACGTATGTAATTGCCCAAATGTGGGGTCGAAATTGACGTATGTAACTGCCCTAATGAGGGGCCGGGATTGCCATAGTGCCCGTCGAGGGCCATGTGTAAACGTATGGAGTGAAGGCTTAGTGAGGGCCACGAGTAGAGGTATTGTAGTGGAATGCAGAGTGCTTAATGTTAGTCTTTAGCTGCTGGATGGAGAAATAGGGCTGTATGAGGGGTAAGGATGTATGGAACGAACAAATAATGGAACGAACAAATAAGGGGTGAGGGATTCCTTCGGAAACCGAGGCCTGACTGGCATGCTGGGTATTTCGTCCAACAGTAGACCGATTATAGAGATGGATTCTTGTGACATTCTGAAAAGAAATAATGATTTGGATAAGTAAGGTGTCGTCAAGGGGATGAGACCTTCAGAGAACTGGCATGTTAGCTAGTGCCGAGACGAAAAATTTACCTAGAACTGAATGACAGGTGAGGCCCTGCTAGTGCGGAGAGAGGCTCTACCTATGATTTGGGCCGAGAGAATTTTGTGGCCACTTGAACGAGGTGGCAGTATGTTGGCCTCTCGGTGACTGTAAGAGATTCAAAACGTGTGGCCGTGACTTGGGAAGCCCTAACTGTAGACCTAAAGAAGGGCGAGCGAGGTAGCTAACTATGATTTGGTCGTGGGGCTGAACCTTCGTGTATGAGGTGGGGGTGTAGACCTCGCAGGACCATTGTATTACATAAGATAGCTAAGGCCAGCGGCTAACACTCAATGCCAGTTCACTTGCCTGATGGGGCTTGTCTCTTAGAATGGTGTAATTGACGTATGTATATACTTAACCTTGAGTATTGTCCTATTCTTTTGGTCAATGTGCTAGAGGATTTCGATATATACTAGCTTCGGCAGGGAACAGGTCTGGTGAAGAAATCCTAAGGGTAATGTAGATGCTAGAGGGCCTGAGGCGTGCCTCTGGTATGCTAAATGTAAAAATGTCAAACGTATGGGTAAAGTGTAATTATGAAATGCAACGTAGGAACCCGTGTATGATGAGGGCCCTGAACATAGGTCCGTAAGTAGAGACAAGCCCCCCGAGTTTCCCACAATTGTGACGTTTACATGATACGAAGGTGAAGTGAGGCCTTGAGGAGAAACGTAATCATAGTGAGTAAGATTTACAATACCTGAAACTGAAATGCAGGGAACCAGGTAGTCTTGTCGGTGGTTGATGCCGTGTAACTTGGTGAAACTGCGGTAATGACACAGGTCTGAGTGAAGAAATGTAGAAACAATAGACAAGAAATGTACAGTTAAATAAGTAGTAGCGAGGTGGTGTAGGTTTGTGTAATTGATGTTCTAATCATAGTGAGGGATCTCAGACCTGGCCCGTTTGACGTTTCAAACCCACTTTGGGAGGTGGGGAGGCTGAATGAGGCCATGGAGGCTGAATGAGGCCTCCAAGGGAAAAGAGAACTGGTAAACCTTCTTACCTGATACAGGGTACTGGGATATCACTTCTTGAAGACTGTTTGGAGGAAAGTAGTAGAACCTAAAAACCAATGCAGTCTAAGGAACCGGTATATAAGGACTCTTAAGGAAAGGAGGTTTTAAAATCGTGTTTATGGTCTGTAATGACAATGGACCATAAGGGCTTAACCTATGAGTGTAGTGACCTTAGAAAGTACAAATAGACTAAGTCCCCGCAGGGTTAGATAATAATGCCTGGAGGTGTATTTTATACATAACTTATAAAAAGAAAGTGGCCGAACTGTGCCTTTAATAAGATTAGCCTGTGAAAAATAGGTGTCCCACAATTATGTGACCATGGACGGGAATTTGTGAAACACATATATTAACCAGTGGTGACTTTAAGAGCCAAAAACGTAACAACATATAGGATAAAATAATGTGAGTGCTTGGTTTAAGTAAATGGCATAACTAGATATATTTACAGTAGATTAGTAAATGAAACATTGTAGCCCCTCGCGTTCGGTTAAACGAATGAACAAGAGTACTAT
The DNA here is from genome assembly GCA_933207985.1 of Pelobates cultripes. NCBI lineage: Eukaryota > Metazoa > Chordata > Amphibia > Anura > Pelobatidae > Pelobates > Pelobates cultripes. The sequence continues at coordinate 295,233,612 of OW240912.1, forward strand.
AAATAGAAAGAACTCCTGCATTCGGTAAATGGAACATACAAAAAAGATTTAAAGAAAAGCCAATTGAACGTGGAAATTAACGAAAGGTTGCACGAAAAACCGTTTGAACATGTTCGGCTGTATGAACGTATGAAAGAACAGATGAATGTAGGGTAAGTGTGCGTACGGTAAATTGATTTAAATGAAAGTGAAAATGAAAGCTTGTGTATTTTGCGTTCGGCTGTTAGGCACACGAACGCGGAAGTACACGAACAGCGTAATTTCACGTATAGGTAATTAATGAAGGGAGCCTATCCCAGCGTTTTTTGGCCCGAACATGGGAAATAGCCGAACGCCATTTCCCACGTTATGCTTACTTGGACGTGCGAGTAGGGAAGTCGGGTAGAAGGCACGGAATAAGGAGGCAGGAGCTGCTGGCGACGGACTGCTTGCTGGAGACTGACTTTGGCTGGAACAACAGACCAGAAGTGCTCGTTGCTATGGAGAAGACAAACAGCTTGCATGACAAAGGTAAGTAGTGGGTAGGGTTTATATAGGATCATAACTCCTCCCACAAATTCAGGCCAAATGGCCTTCCAACATATAAACAGGATTGTCTTGGCACTCACCCTCTAGTATTGTAATTTAACAATTCTTGGCCAGGTGCATCCCCAGCGTAAAATATATAAACAAGGAGTAATGGGAACATGCATAGAACTTTATTTTTACAGTGTTTCTTTTATTGTGGTATCATATTTGTTCAGAAGATTTTGACCAATGTTTCAACCTCTACAGGGTCTTTTTTTTTAAATCAAGATTGAAAAAAGACCCTATAGGGGATGAAACGTTGGTCGAAATCTTCTGAACAAATATGATACCACAATAAAAGAAACACTGGAAAGAAAGTCCTATGAGTGCTCCCATTACTCCTTGTTTATATATAGTATTTATGTATATATATATATATATAATTACTGAGATATGTTGTTTTTGTATTTGTGAACAAAGACATTATAGCATTTTTGTTTTTGCATTTGTTACACTGCCGTTCCATCCTTTTAAACTAAAGGAACCTTTTAAGTACCACTATATTTTATTGTATCGATGTGGAGCATAGTTGCAGACAGACAGTAAAGAGACTTTCTTCGTAAGAACTTACATTTTATTTTTATTTTTGAAATTCTTTGAAAGTTTGGCAAATTTTAAACATAAACATAATTTGTTTAATAAACATAAGGGGATAACAGAAAAAACAAGAAAAGCAGATAACAAGGGGATAAAGGATAAGAAGGTTTTCATAATATGTGTCAAAGCTTTGTACATCTTTGTATTCCTAACACGATATTATTCTTCTGACTATTTTGCTTTAAGTTGCGCTACCGTTAATAGTAATTGACCCCAGCTAGTAAACTTTAAAATTCTACCAGTAATGTACAACTGGTATTGAGCCAGTTCTTCAGAGCATATTTTATAGAGTTAATCTATAATTTTTAATACAATTTAAGCTAAGCTTTAGGTTTCATAAGGTCTAAATTAAATTCATAAATGTACGCATGTGTTATTCAAATTCAAGTATTCTAATGTAGTTGAATTCGAACTAGAGTTTGGAATTGAAAGGTACCGTACAAGTGACAGCATACTACTAAAAATTATGAACACCAATAGTGTGTGTGTGTGTGTGTGTGTATATATATATATATATATATATGTATATATATATATATATGTGTGTGTGTGTATAGAAAGGCGGAGCCTGTAGTTGTGGGAGGGGTCTTCCTGGCCTATAAATTCACAGGCCTCCCCTTCCTGGTTCAGTACAGAACCATCTACTTTCGGTTCAAAGGTAATCAACACAAACTACCTGAACTCCAAACAAATAAACTGGCCAATACAAGTATTCATTTTACCTCACTTGAGTAATAAAACAGCCCTCCCTCAAAGCTCATGGGGCACTGCCACATCCGGCTCAGCCACAGCTTTTTCTGTTACTGTTCACGTTTTTTCAGCAAAACTGTACGTTTGTTTGTTTTGTTGCTTGTTGGGCCACGCTATCACTCACATTTGGCCTTTCACTTACTAGGGTGGCATTAGCATTTCAGTCCGTATTCGTTCCTCATTCGCATATGGCGAATTCTACTACTAACACAAATACGGCTTATTTCATTTACAGCATCACAGTGATACCTCAATTCGGTTCATATATTCTGCTTACTGTATTCGAACATATCGTATTTTATAATATACAATTTAGTCACTCTACGTTCTTTTGTATAATAAATGCTGTGCCATATTCATTTTTCATATTCACAGCTTTTGTTACTTATGTTCACCAGGCCTCAGTACCTATATGTATTTTTTATGGTTGCCCTCTTTGTATTCAGGCACTCATTGGGCCTGCACTGTTAATTATGTAATTATGTGGCTAAGTGTTACTACTGACTGTCTAAATTCCTGTCAGGCCCAAACTTGGGCCTATACATGTGTTGAACATTTATGGTACAGCCTGTTAACCATCTGACATATTTCATTCTGTCAATAATTACATTGTTTTCGACGTTTCTGGACCCCGCACGGGCATAGTCAATCATACGTTAAAATTATTGGTCATGATTATGTCTATTCTATGATTATATGGCCATATACATGGCCCTCATCTAAATATGTATAGTCACACTTCAATCAAGACATGCCATGAACCAGGCCCGCCACTTGGGGACACTCCACTGCTATAAAAAAAACTGCTTAGTAGATATACCTCAAATGAAAACATGCATTTCATTTTTTTTATTGGGATTATATTTACAAGTGTGTCTTAACAAGCCCTACAGGGTCTTTAACACAAAGTACTGCCATTCGATTCAACCGTCACTAGCCTCACATTACTGCATGTTACTCTGCATTATACTAGCATTTGCCGTTGCTTCCAACCCTATTGTGCATACCAATTATGTATGCATAAGTGTTAATCATCCTCCTAAGCAATCCACAAGTATGCCTTATAAATGTATGTATTATATTTCAAAAAATAATAAAATAAAAATATTATTCATCATTTCACAAGCTAGACTTTTTATAAATGTATGTCTTATAAATTCTGTCTCCTCCCATGTTTAGCGTACGGCCATTACAGCCTCAAACCAATTCAGCACTATTGCATTCTAGTGGTCTAACCTTCATTCCTGTTGTAAATTCTCTTTTATACCCTCCGTTCAACTGACTAAGTATGTTGTGGCGAAACCGATCTCGCCACTGGGCATTGGAGAAGACTGATTGCCAGCCTCCTGCCGGGTGACTATGGCCCCTGGGATGTTTTTCCCTTTAAAGACATGATTTGGGCATAATGGATTTGTGTTGTGCTGCTGCTGGCCCTTTAGGAACCATCTGGGGACATACTGTGGAGTTACTGGGTGGCCTCCATTTCATGTATCAGAGGCACATGGTGAGAATAATGGATGAAGCACATGGTGAGAACAATGGATGGCGGCCATTTTAACTCACAGACACTGTTTTGACTTTTCTACATGGTGCCATCTCACCGGTATTTGGTGCACAAAGACATCGTTCAGTAGTTTTAAACTACAGAACAGGGGACACATTTAACAGTAATTATTTTTCATATAGCCTGTAAATGTTCTGCGGAATCTGCATTAAACCGTATCTTCCAAACTACTGAACAGATCTGGGTGAATTTTGGATATGTGGTTCACCCAGATACCCCGGTTCCAGGATATACTTTAGTGGGTTATTGCATGTTTTGGGGTCCCTGTGATATGTTTTATAATACTATATTTCTCTGCCTGTGATAATTATATTAACCATTGTGTTCAGTAATCATATCACAGGCAGAGGGGAGGATTTTGTGTGGGAGTGTCTGTGTGTATTGTACGGATTGATTGGTTGTATTTCAAAACCCTGTGGGCAGTACTATGTTTGTAGAATGTGAATAAAAGAGGCTATATGTGCCAGTACAGTCAGTTCTACTTCACCCTCAATTTGGAGTGTCGTCTCTTATTGGGGGAATCTGCTACAAGGGATTGCTATGCTTGTAATACTCCCTTTCTAAATCACTCCTAAGCTCTTGTAAGAGCTTGTTCCTGTCCTGCTCTCTGAAGGAGTCCACGGTGGTTATGGTGTCGGCTGGAGTGCTTGAAGCCCTCAGGAAGCACTAGAAGCATCCTTCAACGGAGGTACCCAGTCGGGGTGCCAGGTGATCCGTTTGTATTGTTCAACTGGCTGAGTAAGTATGTATGTGTATTTCTTATAGTCTATGTTAACCATTTCACAAGCTAGACATTTATTATTATTATTATTATTGTTATTAGTATTCGCACCATAGGTTTCTCTACTGTATCATTACTATCATATTTGCTTTAATCACTACTTCTCCACCACTCTACAACCTATATCTGATCTGCCAATCACCCCGTCCATTACTTTTATCACAGCCTCACATGGCAACCTGCACCTCAGGACTTGCATTGAGCCCCTTCTCGGCCTCGTATACATAGTCCTTGCAAAAAGCCTTCAATGGGACTTTGCAACGTCCGTTTCACGTGACCTTCAGTGGGCAACATACCATGTTTCTATTTCAGCCCTTGATTGGGCTTTTCATTTGCATAACATCCACTTATAGGGGTTGAATATGCATACTACCCCACCCCACTACACGATATTGATAAACTAATCATACCTTACTATACGGCTTTCACTAGGTCATCTTCCTGGGGCACTTGTATCCTTCATCACATACATTGTTCCTACCCCATGTCAAACACTATGGTTCAGCAGTATCTATTAGGCAGGATCATCATCACCTACGTAGGACAGCCTAAATATACTCACATGTTGCAAACGATTGAGTGTCATCAATACTGTCCAGATCTTGAGTCATGGAATACTTTTAAACATGGTCGTTACTTGATATTCACTGCATTTGCTTCACAAGGCCCTCTATGGGCAACCCAATACAACAACATTTTTGCCCCTCATTTGGGCTTGAAATGAGGGACCTGCTTCACAAGGGTTATATACTTGTTTTCTTTTTTCATTCAATTATAAGCAAGGTCATGCTAGACCTACACCAACCCAACCTATATGGCCCTCTTGGAGCCTAAGGAATCTGGGAAACTTTAATCCCTCATCTGACAAGTTTTATCCTTACTCATCATATTAAGCTTCTTCGGTCTAGCACGGTATTGACAATGTTACATATGACAAGTTGCCTACATCTAGACACTTAATAATCTATCCTGTTAATTATTTTCCTCATTTTCCTTAGATAAAAGACTCAGACGGACTTCCACTACATACAATGTTGCCACCCTGGTATTCATGAAAATTCTCCCTAGCACTACATATGGACCAGTTCAAACAACAAAGGCATAATTCTTGGCCTTTACACAACTCTTACAACTTCATTCCACATTTGTTCGTTCCATACATCCGTACCCGTCATACAGCCCTATTTTATTCCACCCTGCAGCTCTGGACTTATATTGGGCACTCTCGACCTTTTGTACGATAACTCTACACATGGCCCTCATCAGGGCTTCACTCCAAACGGTTACATTTGGCCCTCCTTGGGCAAACCATTACGATCCAATTTCGGATTCCCATTTGGTCATTTACATACAATATTTTCCTGCTTACGAGAGGGGAAACCACAACCTTTTCATACCACATTCTACTATTCCACACTGCCTAGCTAGGCCCTCACTATTCCTCCCTATATGGCCCCTCCCCCAGCACACTCCCAAGAACCCAGAACCCCTGATTGCGCAATTATACATATTCAGGCCTCTTCGATCTGTCTGTTTTTTTTAAATTAGTATAACCCACACCTTCATCTAAGGTGCTTACTAGATTTCCCGCTAGTAAGTTAGAGATGTGATATACATGTTTTGCCATTTAATTACTTAGGCTATTCTTTCTTACATGTATGTCAGGTCCTTCTAGTAGAAGGATGCACAGTGGGAACTTATATCTAGATTCAGTTCATTCAGATATCTCTATTCCTAACTCCCCGAGGGGCTTTATTTTTTACTTTCTCACCCTCCTTTCATTCACTTTGCATTGTTTCTGGTATGTATTTTTTGGGTTACATTTGTTTACAGGTATCCATTCATTTTTGTATTGTGATCAGTACTATCTAGTTTGCATATCCAGCAATGTGTATCTCTATTTTGTGTTTATGTAAGAGTTCTCATATTGACAATATAGGTATGATTATATTTATGCTTTGATTCATAGAGTGGATATTTTGAGAGACCTGTTACCCTTGTACCTGTATAATAAAATACTTTGTATTTTAGGGGTATTTTATTTGCCACCGGTCTCATGTTTGGGGTCTATAGCAACCCTAAATATTCAGTGTATTTGTGGTAACCCTCTCATGGCTGTTATTGACTGTCTGTGACTGCCATACAATGATACATTTTCATGACACATTTCTGGCTGTTGAGAAATCTATTGCTATACTCTAGAGCATTCAGAAGCCCATGGTCCCATTTCATCTTGGGTATTCCGCTGCCCCAATATATACCATAGGCCTATACCTGTAATATTACTAGGTGTACATCTTGACTTAGTATTTCACTGCGCCAATATATACCATAGGCCTATACTTGTAATATTACTAGGTGTAAATCTTGATTTATTGTCAATACAGCCCTACCCCCCTACAGACAGTGTCCAGCGTATCAGGAAAGATGGAGTCATTCATTGGCAAAGGTGCCTGTTCCCGTTTGTATCTCCAGTCTCTCCATGTGCATTATACCGCAAGGTAACCCCTTGTTCCTGACTGCTCTGCCTCCTCAAGGTTTTCTACTAACAGTAGCACCATGACAACACATGTTTGAGCAGACCTGTTCATGTGGCTAATGTCCTACCCCACTGTAACAGGTAAGGCATGTTCATTCTCCCACTGACAAATGACTTCCCTGTTATTTTAAGTTGGGTTTGCAGTCAATTACTACTCAAACACAGCAGTATGCAAAGTTACTTGGCTGGCAGCAGCACAGCAATTTTATGTGCATACACATACCTGCCTGTCACAACATAGCAGCTGAAGCCTTGCCTCAATCCCATTTCAGGTATTCCTCTAAACATTCCACAGCTGCTTAACCACAAACTAAAACTCCTACATTCCAAGATCTCATTCTGGATTAGCTCATCTCATGGGCATGGTAGATTGCCAACACACGTTGCTTTCTCTGCTTATACCAACCATTTATACACCAGAATTCTGGCTATTTTAATAACTTCACTTCTGTAGAGTATCCATTCGATATCCTAGTAGATTGCTACGAGGAGCAGGTTCTTTAGAGCTCAGAAAAGAGCTAGTGATTAAAGCAGGTACAGCATTTCCCTACAACACTAGATGAGGCTGCGAGTTGAGGGTAAGAAGGTCTGAAGGTTTATTGAACAGCTTGAATTTTTATACAGTTTTTCCCCACAAGGTTGACGCCAGGTGGACCTTGTGGGGCACAAGACACAGAATTAAAAAAACAATAAAAACAGAGTTTTACATGCAGACACTCCCATACAGTGTACACAAACCCTCCCCTCTGTTTAGGAGATAATTGAGTTAATTACTGTATCAACTCAATTATCTCCAAACGAAAAATACAGCTTTTACCCATTTTCTGAAAACACCCCAAAAACATATGGGAACCTCACTGATAGCCCTGATCTGGGTGAACAACATATCCAAAATTCACCCAGATCAGAGCAGGGGTTCAGAAATTTTATGGAAGTCTCTTTTGACCGACCGCACGATTTCCAATGATTAAAATGTACTATGAATGTTCAAATGGGACTGTTCGTGCACTAAGTCAATGTCGAAGTGCGTTCTGCGTGCTGTTCGCGTGGATCTAGTTAGCTGGAGGTGGAAGTTCTAGCATTGTTCGTGCCGTCGAGTGTCCAATTTTAGTAACATGCACTCAACGACAAAACACCGCTGCCCGCTTTCGACTAAACAACACGTGTTCGGCTATATGAATGACGACCACCCAGCCGTTCATTAATTAGGATGCGGTTAAACACAGCTTCTGGGCAGCTAACAAGCCACACACTTCCAAGTATGGGTGGTCGGGTACTTCGAATCACTTCGACAGTTCGAAGTGGTATTGTTAAAAGTCCCAGCAGGCAGAAATAATGTCATAGGACCAAATAAATCACAGTGGTTGTAGTTCCAAGGTAAAATATGGTATATTAGTTCTCTCCATAATCCGAGGGTGAAGTGTCCTTTATTATAACAAAAAGGGGGGAAGTACACTATAACCACTGCAGCAAGGGAAAACCCCATGACCACTGGAAATACAGAGGGCTCCTGTTACACAGGCCTTCCCGAACGTCGGTTTCGGCACACCACAACCGACTTATACCACCACTATATATATATTGTTTTGGTATATCTATATTACTTTAATTAGAGATGGTTCTCAAAGAGCAATTTCTTGATTTTGCTTTCTAGTAAGCTAGTTTCCCAAAGATACATATACATATGCATGCATGAACCACTTACATTCCCCATGTCAAATAAACTCTAATTTTACAAGCTTGAACATATACATGCCTCTTACTTTACAAGCTGGGTTTAAACACAGGATGGAATTTATACAGTTGATAGAAACTAGCAGTTCTATGAAAAATAGAAATGTAAGATAATAATCTGATACTTAATGTCATCATTTCCATGAACTGACGTGTCTATTTTTATTCATCCTACACAGATCATCCCATTGTTAATTAAATACTGCAATTATTATATTTGAATGTGGTTTAATCTTTGACATTTTCTTGTGACAAGAGAGTGTTGTCTGTTCATCGTTATTTGTCCTGCCAAACCTTGTCTTTAGAACTGTTATAATAAAAGGGATAGTTAAATATTTCAATAGACTGTCAATTATATTTCATGCATTAAATATTTCATATGATTCTCATCAAATATGTGGAACTGGAACTATTTTTTTTTTTTTCAAAATGAAGTAGAAACATAGAAACATAGAATGTGACGGCAGATAAGAACCATTCGGCCCATCAAGTCTGCCCAATTTTCTAAATACTTTCATTAGTCCCTGGCCTTATCTTATAGTTAGGATAGCCTTATGCCTATCCCACGCATGCTTAAACTCCTTTACTGTGTTAACCTCTACCACTTCAACTGGAAGGCTATTCCATTCATCCACTACCCTCTCAGTAAAGTAATACTTTCTGTTATTATTTTTAAACCTTTGCCCCTCTAATTTAAGACTATGTCATCTTGTTGTGGTAGTTTGTCTTCTTTTAAATATAGTCTCATCTTTTACTGTGTTGATTCCCTTTATGTATTTAAAGGTTTCTATCATATCCCCCCCTGTCTCGTCTTTCCTCCAAGCTATACATGTTAAGTTCCTTTAACCTTTCCTTGCAAGTTTTATCCTGCAATCCATGAACAAATTTAGTAGCTCTTCTCCTAACTCTAACTAAAATATCAATATGCTTCTGGAGATATGGCCTCCAGTACTGTGTACAATACTCCAAGTGAGGTCTCACCAATGTTCTGTACAATGGCATGAGCATGTCCCTCTTTCTACTGCTAATACCACTCTATACAACCAAGCATTCTGCTAGCATTTCCTGCTGCTCTATTACATTGTCTGCCTACCTTTAAGTCATCAGAAATAATCACCCCTAAATCCCTTTCCTCAGATGTTAGGACTCTATCAAATATTCTGTACTCTGCCCTTGGGTTTTAACATCCAAGATGCATTATCTTGCACTTGTCCACATTAAATGTCAATTGCCACAACTCTGACCATTTTTAGTTTACTGAATTAATTTGCCATTTGGCTTATCCCTCCTGGAACATCAGCCCTGTTACATATTGTAGTATCATAAGCAAAAAAGACATACCTTACCATCAAGACCTTCAATATCACTAATAAAAATATTAAAGAGAATGGGTCCAAGTACAAATCCTTGAGGTACCCCACTTGTGACAAGCCTATGCTTCGAATATACTCCATTGACTACAACCCTCTGATGCCTGTCACTCAGCCACTGCCTTACCCATTCAACAATATTGGAATCCAAACTTAAAGATTGCAGTTTATTGATAAGCCTTCTTAGCTCCTTCTGATAAGTATGTGCTGCATTTTTGAGAATTCAGACTCACTACATATTGCTTCTACCTTAGAGTAAAAAAGTGGTATATAATGCCATCTCCTAATATTTAACGACTTAAACTGTTATTCTAACAGAAAAGAGTCGTTTTTTTTGTTCAGAGTAAACCTTTAAGAGTAACCCTTACCCCAAAATAAAATAAAAGAATATATTATAAACTTACCTTTGGTCTATAGTCTTAGAAACCAAAGTTCTCAATGAAGCCT
>OW240912.1:295244060-295256303 GCA_933207985.1 Pelobates cultripes
GAGCTTTAGAGGTAGGAGTGCAAACAGAGGGTAGACATATGTCTTTGACAGAGTGAAGGGGCCAAGACTGGACATATTTGTGTATTAGTGAGGATAGGTAGCTTGGAGCAGCATTGAGTAGAGATTTGTATGCAAGTACCAGTATCTTTAATTAAGCCCTATATCTTACAGGATAAGTTGCATGCCTTCAAAATCGAATGGGCCTTTGGATTTGAGCACATCCTGTATCACCAGCTTATCCCAGAAAGATAGGAAGTGGAGCAGGACATCCCGGATTGTTACTGTTGGGGACATAGGAGTCTTGGAGAGTTGGTGTGTCTGTTAGAGTGTGTTTCGCTTGCCGGTGAGGCAGTAAGGCCGAAAACAGGTGCCTGGAGAAGTGTGGCAATTCCTCAGGGGTAACCAATTCCGCTATGCCTCTGGCCTTAAGGTTCTTGCACCAGAGTGCATCATCAAGCATGTCCTGTTTAATCTGCATGGCTATGTGTGAGGTCTCTAACTGTTGGATTTGTTCTGTTGTATCAGCTTGGCTCTGCGAGAGAGAGAGGACATGTCGTCCTCCTCCGCTGCCCTGACTGACCATATCCTTCTGGATCACTGCCAAATCTGCACAAAAGAAGGCCCTGATATTGACCATGAGGTCCACAATATCCTCTATAGTGGCCTCGGCTCCTCGATCCTCCAGGTGTAAGTATGGTGTTGGCTGTTCTGCCTCAGGTATAAGTCTCTAGGGACTCTAGTATGGATTACAAGAGGGTGCGACTTTCCATAGTGTAATGGACACGGGTTTATTATGGTCTTATTCATTAGAAATCACTTAATACAGTTTATTATGTTGAGTGCCATTTTAGAATTGTACCATTAGGGGGAGTAGTGAGCACCTTTTTGGAGACTTTCTTTGTCTGAGCCATGCGGCCAAGATGGATGCCTGACTCCTCCCCATTCAATGGCACACAGGGATTGGGTAAGGAAAGTCACATGCTCAGTCCCTTTATAAGGTGAAGCCACGTGCTGGAAGGGAACCATTCTTTTTCCAGGCCGAGCATTGAACATGCAGCTGGCAACTGATAAGTATTTGTATCGCTGTTTTTATTTTTAAGTTTAGTTTTATTTTAGTCTCATTTTAGTTTAGTTTCATTTTAGTTTAATCAATTATTATTTGGTGGTTTGATTAAACGGAAAATAATATTTTTTGGATAACATTTTGGTAGGGCAAAATCATTTTTATTATACAATGGTTGATGTGTATTTAGCATTGTGAGATTATTGCAGTTAAGATTGTTGTAGTATTGCATTGTTAGTTAAAGTATATAATATTTGACAACTGTTTTATATATATGTGTGTGTGTATATATATTGTTTCCTTATGCATGTATATTAAACATTATATATCTTTTACACAACTACCAAGGTGTGTGTCAGTTTGGATATTAATTGTTAAATCATATCTCTTCGAGTGTACATTCTTTTTTTTTGGGTAATACTTTCAGGAGAGTGTTATTTGACTCCCATTGTGATGCATGCCACATGTGACTAACTCCATTTTGGAATAGCCCACATGGTGAGTAGACTCCATTTTGGATTCATCCTATTTCATTTGTACTTTGGGAGCAACATCTAAATTATTAAGATATACCAGTTAATACCATATCTGGTATTAATTTAGATATTTGGAACAATTAATACAATTCTTAGTATATTAGCGATAATTTTCCGTTTCACATAGTCTCGGCCCGAGACTGTTATTTTTATTTTAACGAGCAGAGAGCTAACTCCTCTCATATACTGTAGCGGACACTGATTCATTATTAGAGGGCGCGACCCTCCTTCAACCTCAGCCCACAATGAACTGGATACGGAGGACCTGTTTTGAGTGACACATCCTCATAGAGCGACCGGATGCAGAGGTAAACTCTAAGGTTTGGTTATTGCGCATGCAGCCCACTCATGCCATCAGCCAGACGCTGACACAGAGTTCAGTCACATTATTAGAGAGTGCGACTCTCTCATACACTCTTATTCATCACACAGGCTTGTACCTGTACAGGACAATGATGATTGCATAGAGGGGCACCCGCTCCTGCATTCAATTAGATCTAACGACCGTGCTACCGATTTCGTATGATCGTATGGCCTGTCTGATCATACATGGTATTTAGACTGGATCCTGCTAGTTCACATCCATAAAGGATATACTGGATCCGGACCACTGTATCACACGCGGGAAATACTCATAGTGGTATTACCGGGGGTGATTCCCCGCTTATTTACACACACTCCTGGAGACGGTACGGCTAATGGATGAGCCCCAGGTATTACAGGAGTGCAGGTTTTTGGTATAATCTGCGCTATTATAAACAGGCAATTGCACTCTGTTTAAGATATTCCGACCATGGCGAACATACTGCGCAGGCAGTTTTTTCCCATGTCAAGGTGACAGGAGATTCTGAGGCCCTCATAGAGAAAACGGGCACTGCCTTGCTCTGGCAACAAGACTAGGGAAGGCCCACTACCCTGTCTGCAGGTACACCGTGCGCATGGATCACATTGAAAGACCAGAACCCTGGTGGATATGGTTTCCCTGGTCATTACAATCTTGGGATAAGATGACAGGACTGCCCCTACTCTTCTGAGCACATATCTGGAGAACATGGTTGTATATGGAGAGCCCTCCTTCTATACTCTATATATACCTTGCGGGAACCATCTTGGTTTGGGTTCTCGCTAACCCACCTTTTCAACTACCATCAAGGAGACCTACGGTGGACTCTATGGAGGAACCCTGTGTGCCAGATTCCTACACGGACGTCACAAGTTGGGACGCAACCTACCACTGGGGTACTGCTCAGGATGTGTAGCAGGCTCGGATATGGCTGCCGACGTTCTCAAACGGGACAACATCTGCTTCAGACGGTTGAAGCTAGGCCCTTGTTTTTTCATTATATCTGCTCTCTGGAGTCACCTGTCGTGACTTTACGTCTTGTCTGCGTATTAGAGAACACTATGTGTTCGCAGGACTCCAAGCTAAGAAGGAATAGGTATCCCTCTATAGGGATGCCTTGACTTCAGTTCTCGAATTCACATTCCTGGGTCCCTTGATCTAGGGCCTACTGTGGGAGTTACGTGCCCGGACAATCAGGGGTACAGGGACCTAGGGGTCTCACTATATTATACCCTATATCGTAGGTGGCATGTAGACCAGGAACCCCTACACGAATTTTGACAGGTCGGGCATGGAACAGGATCGTACAAATGGGTAATCTGATTATTTCACTCTCTCACTACCGCAAGTGAGGGCTCTTCTTTGTTATACAGGTCCCAATCACCATTGGATCCGGACATCTTATCACTCTTAGACGATCATATATCTGGATGGAAATCTCAACCCCGGTTTATGTTCCCATCCTCTTGAATATTTCCGGGATTCACAATCCCCAGAATAATAGACCACCGTTTCACCGAGGTTGGAGATTTGCCTGCAAGGCCACATCGCCTGGTGATCCTGGCACAATAGGAGGAGCCACCTTCCACATCAAGAGTCGAGACATGGTGGCAGTTTTTTCTCGTGGCCCTAAGTCCTCAAATGACCTTCTGAATTTTACACCTACAGGAAAATGGCTAATAGGTCAGCTCATGGACCGGCTGCTAGGAAACAGGTCGCAACCCCACGTACAATGGATCTATCAGCGGATGGTTTTATTCCATATTTGGGATGCTTCGTCAGCTGGCATCTTTATCAATCCGTCTACTGTCACTTCTCACAGTTGGAAGGTCCATTTAGTATTGCTCTAATATCTCATGGAATAGGTGCCAGTGAAACAAACAGCATTGGATTTGTTGGCTGAGTGTTAAAACAGCAAATACTCGCCTCCTGTCATTAATAAAATTAAGATTATAGGTACACTAAAGCTAGCATAATCTACAATTTCATTCTAACTGTATTTTGTTATTGAGATATATATATATATATATATATATATATATATATATATATATATATATATATATATATATATATATATATATATATATATATATATATATTACATAAATGATTACATAAGTATACACGTAAAATTTAAATACATATATATGTATCATACAAAAAACAGTATCAAGTAGTGAACAAAGTGCAAAAGACCTCAAACACAGCTTGATGTAAGTGCAGCGCTAAAACAGTATTATAAATTGTGATACACTTACCCCTCACAGTGTATATGGGGTGTATATGTGAAAATAAACAGAAAAAAACATATATAGAGTAGTATTGTCTGATGCGTTTGAAAATATATCAAATAAGTGAGAAGAATAAAACTCACATTTGAGAGAGCCTTTTATGAGGATATAGGCTCTAAACACAACAGCTTCTTTGCCTTTAAAGGTAGGCAATAGAACCTTAAAAACAGGAGCGTTCTTCTTTTCTTTTGTTGATAAATTATATCTCCAAATGAAACATAGAAAAAAAGAATTCTTTGGTGCAGATGGTATGATCAAAGTGATAAAGCAGTCAGATAGAATGTATAAGCTCAAATTGCTCACCTTATTTAGAGCCTTTTAAACTGGCTCTAAGTATTGTAGGCATGGATGTCAATAACCAGATAGCACTTCCCTCTTATGGATACCACAGAAATGGAGAGGAGATGGAATAAAGATAGCTAACAAAAATATTTATTAATACATAAAATAAACATAAATAAAATATACATATGAATAAAAAGAATCCTCTCTCTCCTCTATCCAGAAACGCGTTTCGCCGTCCTTTTCGGCTTCCTCAGTCTGTGTTTGTGGGTATCCTTAGTGTTTGTTTTTATATCTTCCTTATTGCGCCTTTTTCGGACGTCACTTCCGGTTTAGCGGCATGACGTCACTTCCGGTCTGGCGGTGTGACGTCAACTTCCGGGTCGGCTCGAAACTGCCGATACATCACTTCCGGTTTCAAATTCATACTACAATTCCCAGCATGCTCCACTGTTCTTCATAAAATCGAACTCATTTTTGCATAGTATATGAAATAGAAGAGTCCAAAAAAGGCCATCTTACATAGCTCAAACATATGGAAAAGGGGTATTAATAGCACAACAATAAAAAACAAATATAAAACAAATATATAAATCCTTATTATAAATCCATATAAAACAGAGAATACATATAATATGTTCCTAAAATCGGATTTCTAAGTATAAAGCATATATAGTAAGTTCCTAATTTCAAGTAATAAATATGAAAAAATACAATATAAAAATACAATATAATAAAAAATATAATATAATAAAATATCCCTAATCTGCATAACCTCATATATCAAAACTGTCTAAAAGATATATATAAAAGAATAATAAGTTATAAAAAATGACATAACTCAAAATCTACATTAAGACCAAAAGGAGCAAGGGTATTGAGATTAAAAATCCATTTCATCTCAATTTGACCTAATTTTTTTATCTCATTATCTCCTCTCCAATTCATCTCTACTTTTTGAATAGCAAAGAATTTTAAAAGGGTAGGGTCACTATTATGTAATGTTTTAAAGTGCAAGGACACATTGTGTTTATCATAACCTTTTCTGATATTCCTCACATGTTCATTAATGCGTACATGTAGGGCACGTTTTGTCCTCCCCACATAGTACAGACCACATGGACACTGTAAGATATAAATTACTCTTTTAGAGAAACATGTAGTCATCGTTTTTAACTTATATTCTTTTTTGTTTTGAGGATTTTCAAAGGATGTGAGGTGCCTCCTATCACTTTTAGTATTTCTACAAGCCAAACATTGACCGCACCCAAAAAAACCTTGTTTTTGAAAAAACGGGATTGATTTTTTTTTCTTTTATGCAATTATTTGTTAAAAAGCATTTTAAATTGGGAGCACCTCTATATATAATTCTAGGTTGGTCAGGTAGTATGCCATGTAGTTTGGGATCATTCTTTAAAATAGGCCAATGCTTTCTCATTATTCTTCTTATTTTGTTGTTATTTTGATTAAAATCACAAATAAAAGAAATCTCTTTAAAACTTTCATCTTTCTTAGGTTTATATTCTAGAAGAGTTTGTCGATCTGTCTCTTCTACTTCTTTCATAATATTTTGCAATATTGTGTTTTCACACCCCTTTTCTACAAACTGATTCTTAATTCTATAGCTTTGATTTTTAAAGACATCTATATCTGTGCAATTTCTCCGGACTCTTAGAAATTGTGATCTTGGGATATTTTTCAGCCAGGGGGAAAAATGGCAGCTTTTGAGACTAATATAATTATTCACGTCAACTTTTTTAAAAAATGTTTTAGTTTTTAGTAAGTTATTCTCTACATAAATAGTTAAATCTAAAAAATTCACCTTTTCTCTACTGTGTTCTGTAGTAAGAGCTATTCCCCATTGGTTATTATTTAAAAAGCAGAAAAAATTTTGTAGTTCCTCTATCGTTCCTTTCCAGATAAACAAAATATCATCTATATACCGCTTATAGGTGACAAGGTTCGCGCTCCAGATAGGGTCTTCCAGGATGTAATTTTGTTCCCAAAACGCCATAAACAAATTAGCGTAACTGGGCGCGAACCTTGTCCCCATAGCGGTACCGCATTTCTGCAGGTAAAAGTCATTTTGGAACCAAAAATAATTGTTTTCCAAGATTAATTGTATCCCTTGAAGGATAAATTGAATTTGTTCATCCGGGTAAAGTTGTGCCTGTTCGAGGAAAAATCTAGTTGCTTCTAACCCTTTTTGGTGGGATATAATAGTATATAGAGACCCTACATCGGCAGTAACTAAAATAAAATGAGGTTCCCATTCTATTTGTTTTAAAATTTGAATGACATTAAGTGTATCTTTCAAGTAACTGGGTGTATCCTTCACTACCAATTGTAAGCATCGATCTAAATATTCCGAAAGTCTACTAGAGACTGAATCAATCCCTGAGACTATCGGTCTACCAGGTGGATTTATGAGGTCCTTATGTATTTTAGGGAGATGGTATAATACTGGAATTTTTGGTTTATTGCTATTTAGGTATTTGAACTCATTGTCATTTAATATTTCCATTTCTTTACCTTTTTGAAATAATTCCTCAAATTTTTTTCTTATATCATTTGTTGGATCTCCTGGTAGCTTACAGTACGTATTCGAGTCCTCTACTAATCTCAAACCTTCCTGAATGTACCTTTTTGTATCCATAACTACTATTCCCCCTCCTTTGTCTGCCGGTTTTATTACCCTACTATTATCTTTTTGTAATTTTTTTAGGGTTAGCCATTCCTGCTTATTGAGATTCATCAATTTTTTATTATCTTTAACTTTATTTATGTCTTGCATAACAGATTTCTCAAAGGAAATCATTTCATCTGAAATGAAATTATTTGGAAAAAAAATAGACTTTTCTCTTAAATCAGTATGTACATAGTTAGATTGAGGGATCTGTATAGAATAAGCATCTGTTCTCATAAAACATTTTTTAAGACATAATTGACGTTTAAATTTATTCAAATCTACATAAAACTCGAATTTATTTAGAGGTTTTGTTGGAGCAAACTTTAACCCTTTCTTGAGGACTTGCTCCTCTGTTTTATTTAAGGGAGTCGTAGTTAAATTAAAGATAATTGATTTATCTTTTTTGCCCAGTGCGTTTAATTTGTCTTTTACTTTCTTGCCCCCTCTCTTTCCTCTAATTCCATATCTCTCCGCCTTTTTGATAGTGATCTCTGATATGTTATTTTGTGTAAGGGTTCTTGGTTGGTTTTGAACTTCCCTTTTTGTCTCCCCTCCTGAAAAAAATCTTCTTTATATGTGTCTGCAAGAGTTTCAAACCTATTATGTAATGGTAAAGATCTTTCATGAATTTCTTTTCTATTTCTCGTTATAATAGGAGATCTATTCCTCTCTCTTACTTGTCTCTGCTCTTTAGATTGAATTCTCTCAGATGAGAGATTTCTGCGTAATGTCCTATTTTCTAAAATCCTCTGCCTGGGTGGTGATTTATTTCTATAGGAATTTTTCCTTCCTTTCAAAGGTGTTCTTTTTTCTACTTCATTACCATATGTGTTGATATAATTGGGTTTCTCTCTGTATTTATTGATAGGTTTATTGTATTGTTGCTCCCTATAATTAGATCTGTTTTGGTAATATGACCGTACCTGATTATTCTCATAGTCAAATTTATCTCTTTTATATTTTTTCTTTTTTATTTCTATTGTTTCCTTTTCAGTTCTTTCTATTTGTTTTTGAACATTCTTAGTAATTTCCTCGTATTCATCTGCCGTTGTGTGATTTAACAATACATTTTGAGTTGTATTAATTTCCTGATCTAATTTTTCTAGAGTAATTTTTCTTCTTTTAATAATCATATTCATAGTTGTAATCGAGAAAGACTCTAACATTTCATTCCATTCTTCCATGAAATCCTCCTCTCCTTTCGATAAAGGAGAGGAGGATTTCATGGAAGAATGGAATGAAATAAAGGAGAGGAGGATTTCATGGAAGAATGGAATGAAATGTTAGAGTCTTTCTCGATTACAACTATGAATATGATTATTAAAAGAAGAAAAATTACTCTAGAAAAATTAGATCAGGAAATTACAAAAAGATAATAGTAGGGTAATAAAACCGGCAGACAAAGGAGGGGGAATAGTAGTTATGGATACAAAAAAGTACATTCAGGAAGGTTTGAGATTAGTAGAGGACTCGAATACGTACTGTAAGCTACCAGGAGATCCAACAAATGATATAAGAAAAAAATTTGAGGAATTATTTCAAAAAGGTAAAGAAATGGAAATATTAAATGACAATGAGTTCAAATACCTAAATAGCAATAAACCAAAAATTCCAGTATTATACCATCTCCCTAAAATACATAAGGACCTCATAAATCCACCTGGTAGACCGATAGTCTCAGGGATTGATTCAGTCTCTAGTAGACTTTCGGAATATTTAGATCGATGCTTACAATTGGTAGTGAAGGATACACCCAGTTACTTGAAAGATACACTTAATGTCATTCAAATTTTAAAACAAATAGAATGGGAACCTCATTTTATTTTAGTTACTGCCGATGTAGGGTCTCTATATACTATTATATCCCACCAAAAAGGGTTAGAAGCAACTAGATTTTTACTCGAACAGGCACAACTTTACCCGGATGAACAAATTCAATTTATCCTTCAAGGGATACAATTAATCTTGGAAAACAATTATTTTTGGTTCCAAAATGACTTTTACCTGCAGAAATGCGGTACCGCTATGGGGACAAGGTTCGCGCCCAGTTACGCTAATTTGTTTATGGCGTTTTGGGAACAAAATTACATCCTGGAAGACCCTATCTGGAGCGCGAACCTTGTCACCTATAAGCGGTATATAGATGATATTTTGTTTATCTGGAAAGGAACGATAGAGGAACTACAAAATTTTTTCTGCTTTTTAAATAATAACCAATGGGGAATAGCTCTTACTACAGAACACAGTAGAGAAAAGGTGAATTTTTTAGATTTAACTATTTATGTAGAGAATAACTTACTAAAAACTAAAACATTTTTTAAAAAAGTTGACGTGAATAATTATATTAGTCTCAAAAGCTGCCATTTTTCCCCCTGGCTGAAAAATATCCCAAGATCACAATTTCTAAGAGTCCGGAGAAATTGCACAGATATAGATGTCTTTAAAAATCAAAGCTATAGAATTAAGAATCAGTTTGTAGAAAAGGGGTATGAAAACACAATATTGCAAAATATTATGAAAGAAGTAGAAGAGACAGATCGACAAACTCTTCTAGAATATAAACCTAAGAAAGATGAAAGTTTTAAAGAGATTTCTTTTATCTGTGATTTTAATCAAAATAACAACAAAATAAGAAGAATAATGAGAAAGCATTGGCCTATTTTAAAGAATGATCCCAAACTACATGGCATACTACCTGACCAACCTAGAATTATATATAGAGGTGCTCCCAATTTAAAACGCTTTTTAACAAATAATTACATAAAAGAAAAAAAATCAATCCCGTTTTTTCAAAAACAAGGTTTTTTTTGGGTGCGGTCAATGTTTGGCTTGTAGAAATACTAAAAGTGATAGGAGGCACCTCACATCCTTTGAAAATCCTCAAAATAAAAAAGAATATAAGTTAAAAACGATGACTACATGTTTCTCTAAAAGAGTTATTTATATCTTACAGTGTCCATGTGGTCTGTACTATGTGGGGAGGACAAAACGTGCCCTACATGTACGCATTAATGAACATGTGAGAAATATCAGAAAAGGTTACGATAAACATAATGTGTCCTTGCACTTTAAAACATTACATAATAGTGACCCTACCCTTTTAAAATTTTTTGCTATTCAAAAAGTAGAGATGAATTGGAGAGGAGATAATGAGACAAAAAAATTAGGTCAAATTGAAATGAAATGGATTTTTAATCTCAATACCCTTGCCCCGTTTGGTCTGAATGTAGATTTTGAGTTATGCCATTTTTTATAACTCATTTTTCTTTTATATATATCTTTTAAACAGTTTTGATATATGAGATTATGCAGATTAGGGATATTTTATTATAATATATTCTTTATATTGTATTTTTATATTGTATTTTTTCATATTTATTACTTGAAATTAGGAATTTATTATATATGCCTTACACTTAGAAATCTGATTTTAGGAACATATTATATTTATTTTCCGTTTTAATATGGGTTTAAAATAAGGATTTATATATTTGTTTTATATTTGTTTTTTATTGTTGTGCTATTAATCCCCCTTTTATTCTTTTGTTTGAGCTATGTAAGATGGCTTTCTTTGGACTTTTCTATTTCATATACTATGCAAAAATGAGTTCGATTGTATGAAGAACAGTGGAGCATGCTGGGAATTGTAATATCAATTTGAAACCGGAAGTGACGTATCGGCGGTTTCGAGCCGACCCGGAAGTTGACGTCACAATGCCAGACCGGAAGTGACGTCACAGCGCCAAACCGGAAGTGACGTCATGACGCCAAACCGGAAGTGACGTCCGAAAAAGGCGCAAAAGGAAGATATATAAACAA
Source organism: Pelobates cultripes (assembly GCA_933207985.1). Taxonomy (NCBI): domain Eukaryota; kingdom Metazoa; phylum Chordata; class Amphibia; order Anura; family Pelobatidae; genus Pelobates; species Pelobates cultripes. Next base: position 295,255,087 of record OW240912.1, read on the forward strand.
ACACTAAGGATATCCACAAACACAGACTGAGGAAGCCGAAAAGGACGGCGAAACGCGTTTCTGGATAAAGGAGAGAGAGGATTCTTTTTATTTATATGTATATTTTATTTATGTTTATTTTATGTATTAATAAATATTTTTGTTAGCCATTTTTATTCCATCTCCTCTCCATTTTTGTGGTATCCATAAGAGGGAAGTGCTATCTGGTTATTGACATCCATGCCTACAATACTTAGAGCCAGTTTAAAAGGCTCTAAATAAGGTGAGCAATTTGAGCTTATACATCCTATCTGACTGCTTTTTTACTTTGATTATACCATCTGCACCAAAGAATTCTTCTTTTCTATGTTTTATTTGGAGATATAATTTATCAACAAAAGAAAAGAAGAACGCTCCTGTCCCTAGGTTTTATTGCCTACCTTTAAAGGCAAAGAAGCTGTTGTGTTTAGAGCCTATATCCTCAGAAAAGGCTCTTTAAAATGTGAGTTTTATTCTTTCTATCTATTGGATATATTTACAAACGCATCAGACAATACTACTCTATATATCTTTTTCTGTTTATTTTCACATATATACCCCATATATACTGTGAGGGGTAAGTGTATTATAATTTAAAATACTTTTTTAGCGCTGCACTCACATCAAGCTGTGTTTGAGGTCTTTTTGCACTTTGTTCACTACTTGATATTGTTTTTTTGTATGGTTTATATTTATAGTGTTTTGTGGAGTATTCACTAGAAGTGCACATAGCAGCTATATTTTATATAATTCACACCTAATAATATTTTAAGCGCCTTTTTATCCACATCCACCTCTGTGTGTTTTTCCTATGTAAAAAAGGCCTGATGAGATGAGCTGCCTTGGGCTAAAAATGGTCCACACGCTGCTGTATTTTAGCTCTGAATGCCTGTTGACTTGCGTGACTTATCCGCCACCAACTAGGGTTCAAGCCGCCAGTGTGTACTTTATAAATAGCTTTATAAAGCAGTGTGTACTTTATAAATGGCTCCACCTGCCACCCGTACAGCAACACAGTCTCCAGTTAGGAGGACCAACCAAACATCTTCTTCCATCTCCCTGTTACAAAAATCAATGCCGTGTACACGTCCACTGATAGGAGACGCGGAAGGTATTAAACTGATAAAAATAGTACTAAACACACCACTCCTATCTGGTGTCACATTAGCTTGACCGCGCAGTGCCCCAAATTTGCAGTG
>OW240912.1:295260965-295271388 GCA_933207985.1 Pelobates cultripes
ATCTATTGGCGCTTTATAAATACCAGTAATAAATAAATAACATGATTTCCATTACTTTCCCCACTACTGAAGTAAGGCTTACTGGCCTATAGTTGCCCAACTCCTCACTACTACCTTTCTTGTGAATGTGTACAACATTCACTAATTTCCAGTCTTCTGGGACTATTCCTGTTAACAATGATTGGTTAAATAAATCCATTAATGGTTTTGCTTGTACATCACTAAGATATTTTAATAACTTTGGGTGGGTCCCTTCATGCCTCATCAACTTATTTGTCTTTACCTTTGACAGTTGAAATAGAACCTCTTCCTCTGTAAACTCACATGTAACAAATGACTCATTTTTCTTTTTTCTTAATTGAAGTCCTTCTCCTTCATTTTCTGCTGTAAATACTGAACAAAAATATTAATTGAGACAGTCCGCTAGACCTTTATCCCTTTCTACATACTTTACTTTTGTTTTTAATCTAACTTATCCTTGTTTTACTTTCCTTTTCTCATTTATGTATCTAAAAAATGTGTTATCCCCCTTTTTTTGCTGACTGCGCTATTCTCTCTTCTGTGTGTGTTTTGAAGGCTCTTATAACTTGCTTTGCCTCTTTCTGCATAATCCTATAGATCTGTCTGTCTTTCTCACTGCGTTTTTTTTTTAAAGTTACTAAATGCTAACTTTTTGTTTTTGACTATTTTGGCCACTTCTGCGGAGTACCACAGTGGTTTCTTAACTTCTCTGCTCTTCCTGACAAGCCTTATGGAATTTTCTGTTGCTTTCAGTAGTACAACTTTTAAATAATCCCATTTCTCCTGGACTCCATTTAATCTGCTCCAGTCTGAAAAGGACTCCTTTACGCATATTCTAATTTTAGAAAAGTCTACTTTTCAAAAATCTAAAACGTTTGTTTTTGTGATTCACTTTTCTTATATTAAACCACACTGACTGACAATCACTAGATCCTAAACTTTTAGCTATAGTTATATCTGATACTAAATCTCCATTTGTTAACACTAAATCTAGTATGGTCTCCTTTGGCTCCTCAACTACTTATTTTAGAGAAAATCTCAGCAGGGAGTTTAGAACCTGTATCCTCCTGGCACAAGCAACTGTTTTGGTTTTCCAGTTCATGTCCGGAAGATTAAAGTCACACATGATAATAAATTTACTCTTCATTGTCATTTTAGCTATTTCCTCAACTATTAGATTATCTAACTCTTCTATTTGTCCAGGGGGCCTGTAAATCACACCTACACAAGTTACTGTGTGATTTCCAAATTCTAACGTAACTCAAACAAACTCTATGTTTGACTCACTAACGTTTACTAGGTTAGATTTTATGCTATCCTTCACATACAGGGCCACCCCTTCCTCTTTCTTGCCTTCTCTGTCTTTTCCATATCCCAGTATTTTTTCTCATTATACCATGTCTTCGTAACAGCCACTAATCTACATTCTCAGTTGCCATCATTGCAACAAGTTCATGGATCTTATTCCCTAAACTGTGAGCATTTGTAGCCATGACTCTAAGCTTATCATTTTTTTAACACACTCGCTACAGTTACTTTCTGTCCTTGTTTTGGTGGGCAATTGGATTGCTGTTTTATTATCTTTTTGTCCCCCATCCCTAGTTTAAATACTTCCTAGCAAAACCTCTGAACTGCTCGTTGAGATCATTTGTTTCAAAATTCAAACAATCTTTTTTTGTACAGTTCATTTCTATTCCAAATAGACCTTCCATGAGAAACAAAGCTTAATCCTTGCTCCCGACACCATTCACCAAGCCACAAGTTAAAGTCCGCCTGTCATTCTGAATGTTATGCACAGGCAGAGAATGACAATGTGAACACAACCTGCCATAAATAATTTTCAAGAACACAAAACACTTCCTTTACTTCTGAAATCTCATTACAAGCCAAATAATTTGTCCCTAGATGGACAAGTACATCCAATTCCCCTTCCTGCTTTGCTTGCTTAACAATATTACAAATATGTCTCTTTTCTCTGAGCAGTAGCTCCAGGAAGACATCTTACAAAGCCACTATTGTGCAGCTCCACACCTCTTAAGATAGAATCTCCCAACTGCTTTCTATCAGGCTTCACCTTTTCCTTTTTATCTTTGGCTGCACTCTTGCACACCTTAGGCAAAGAGCAGGAGTAGGCAACCTATGTCACTAGTGCCATGCATGGCACTCAAGGTGTCTTTCCACAGCACCCAAGGCTGCTGGAGCCAAACAGGCTCTGGCCTATCGGGAGTCTCAGTGAAACTTCAGACATCTGCTAATACGAAAAGGTGGTGAAGGAAAATCCTCACTTTATGCTCAGATCAGTTCCACCCAGCACTTGTGAATGGGAATCCACACTGTAGTAGAGCAGCCTGCAGCTGCTGTTGCAGCTCCTGTCCATGACCTGTACCTGGACAGCCTGGTCCCCACAGGAAAGCCACCCCCACTGCTAGATATACACAGACCTGCAGAATAAACCTCCCCTCATACAAATAATATGAACAGCACACACACAAACATACACACAATCGCCACAAATGCAACACCACTAACAATCCACATACATGCACACAAAAGGTAGGCAGACAATGTAATAGGAAAATGAAAAAGTGTAGATTTAGTCGCTGTTACTGAGACATGGTACAATGAGAAATATGACTGGGACATAGCAATACCAGGGTACTCTTTATATAGGAAAGATAGGGAAGGCAAGAAAGGGGGAGGGGTGGCCTTGTATGTGAAGGATAGCATAAAATCTAGCCTAATAAAAGTTAGTGAGGCAAACATAGAGTCCGTTTGGGCTATGTTAGAATTTGGTAATCACACAGTAACTCGTGTAGGTGTGATTTATAGGCCCCCAGGACAAATTGAAGAGTTAGATAATCTACTAATTGAGGAAATAGCTAAAATGACAATGAAGGGGGAAGTTATCATCATGGGTGACTTTAATCTTCATGATGTAAATTGGAAAACAAAATTAGCTACTTGTGCCAGGAGCACACATATTCTAAACTCCCTACTGGGATTGTCTCTAAAACAAGTTGTTGAGGAGCCAACTCGTAAAGAGGCCATACTAGATTTAGTGTTAACAAATGGAGATTTGGTATCAGATGTTACTGTAGGTGAAAGTTTAGGATCCAGTGATCATCAGTCAGTGTGGTTTAATATAAGAACAGTGACTGAGTCACACCACACAAAAACAAAAGTTTTAGACTTTAGAAAAACAGACTTTTCTAAAATTAGAATATGGGTAGAGGAGTCATTATCAGACTGGAGCAATTTAAATGGAGTCCAAGAAAAATGGGATTATTTAAAAGTTGCACTATTGAAGGCAACAGAAAATTGCATTAGGCTTGTCAGTAAAAGCAAAAAATTAAAGAAAACACTGTGGTACTCCGCAGATGTGGCCAAAATAGTTAAAAACAAAAGGTTAGCATTTAGGAATTATAAAAAAAAACAGAGTGAGGGAGACAAAATGATCTATAAGATTAGGCAGAAAGAGGCTAAGCAAGTTATAAGAGCTTCCAAATCACACACAGAAGAGAAAATAGCACAGTCAGTAAAAAAGGGGATAAAACATTTTTTAGATACATAAATGAGAAAAGAAAAGTAAAACAAGGATTAGTTAGATTAAAAACAAAAGAAGGGAGGTATGTAGAAGAGGATAAAGGTCAGGCTGACTGTCTCAATGAATATTTTTGTTCTGTATTTACAGAAGAAAATGAAGGAAAGGGACCTCAGTTGAGAAAAAGGATAAATGAGTCATTTATTACACGTGAGTTTACAGAGGAAGAGGTTCTATTTCAACTGTCAAAAGTAAAGACAAATAAATCAGTGGGACCTGATGGAATACACCCAAAGCTATTAAAAGAGCTTAGTGGTGTACTAGCAAAACCATTAACAGATTTATTTAACCAATCATTGTTAACAGGAGTAGTCCCAGAAGATTGGAAGTTAGCGAATGTTGTGCCCATTTACAAGAAAGGTAATAGGGAGGAGTCAGGCAACTATAGGCTAGTAAGCCTTACTTCAGTAGTGGGGAAAGTGATGGAAACCATGTTAAAGGATAGGATTGATGAACATCTAAAACACATGGATTTCAAGATCAGAGACAACATGGGTTTACTTCAGGGAGATCATGCCAAACTAATCTTATTGATTTTTTTGATTGGGTAACTAAAATTATAGATCAGGGTGGTGCAGTAGACATTGCTTACCTAGATTTCAGTAAGGCTTTTGACACTGCTGCACATAGAAGGCTTATCAATAAACTGCAATCTTTAAGTTTGGATTCCAATATTGTTGAATGGGTAAGGCAGTGGCTGAGTGAAAGGCAACAGAGGGTTGTAGTCAATGGAATATATTCGAAGCTTGGACTTGTCACCAGTGGGGTACCTCAGGGATCTGTACTTTGACCCATTCTCTTTAATATTTTTATTAGTGATATTGCAGAAGGTCTTGATGGTAAGGTATGTCTTTTTGCTGATGATACTAAGATATGTAACAGGGTTGATGTTCCAGGAGGGATAAGCCAAATGACAAATGATTTAGGTAAACTAGAAAAATGGTCAGAATTGTGGTAACTGACATTTAATGTGGATAAGTGCAAGATAATGCATCTTGGACGTAAAAACCCAAGGGCAGAGTACAGAATATTTGATAGAGTTCTAACCTCAACATATGAGGAAAGGGATTTAGGGGTGATTATTTCTGATGACTTAAAGGTAGGCAGACAATGTAATAGGAAAATGGAGCGTTATGAGTGAGACAAAGTTGTCACAGCTAACAAAGCCCAGTGGAGCGCTAGTATGTTAAAAAACAACTTACCCCTTATAATAACGGACACATATATGTATATAGAAATATCTGAAGAGAAAGATAAAATAGAACAAAATTTGGTGCAGTATGTTAAGAACTAAATATACAAGTGGAGCTTAAATTGTGACAAACTCACATGGTAAAGAGCCTGAAATGGATAGGCTCAAATCACAACTGCAGAGGTATTTAAAGGGAATACCCAGCCTTCTTCTATGTTGATTTTCAAATCCTCAAAGAAACAAACAGAAGAACAGAATCCTGGTGTAATACCCTTTGGACCAATACAATATTGAAAGTGGAAAAGGTACTTGCTCACCTTGTAGAGAGCCAATCAACACTGGGCTCTCAGTTAAAACAGCACTGTGCCTTTAAGAGGGCACCACTCTTCTTTACCAGCAGGAAATGATAGTTCAAGGAATTTATAAAAATAAAAACAAGTTATTGCATAGACATAAATAATAAATAAAATACCATTAACCCCTTAAGGACGGAGCCAAATGTACACATTGTGAACAAAACAAAATGTAAACAAAACCTGGCATTTGCGCTACATGTCTGTCCAACCGTAATACACCTCTTTCATATTAAATGCACCCACCCTTATTATATATCATTTTATTCAGGGGAAACAGGGCTTTCATTTAATATCAAATATTTAGCTATGAAATATAATTTAATATGAAAAAAATGGGAGAAAATACGAATTTTTTGATTTTTTTAGTTCTAAATTGCATTTTAAAGGTCAGTGTCATAATACTGTTTGATTTTACTGCAATAAAATACACATATTTGTATTTAGTAAAGTCTCACGTGTAAGACAGTACCCCCTATGTACAGGTTTTATGGCGTTTTAGGAAGTTACAGGGTCAAATATAGCACGTTACATTTGAAATTGAAATTCTTCAGATTGGTTACGTTGCCTTTGAGACTGTATAGTAGCCCGGGAATGAAATTTACACCCATAATGGCATACCATTTGCAATAGTAGACAACCCAAGGTATTGCAAATGGGGTATGTCCAGTCTTTTTTAGTAGCCATTTGGTCACAAACACTGGCCAAAGTTAGCATTAGTATTTGTTTGTGTGTGAAAAATGCAAAAAAACGCCAATTTTGGCCAGTGTTTGTGACTAAGTGGCTACTAAAAAAGACTGGACATACCCCGTTTGCAATACCTTGGGTTGTCTACTACTGCAAATGGTATGCCATCATAGGGGTAATTTTCATTCTTGGGCTACCATAGGGTCTCAAAGGCAACGTAACCAATCTGGCAAATTTTAATGTGAAAAAAATGAAACACAAGCCTTATATTTGACGCTGTAACTTTTGAAAACACCATAAAACCTGTACATGAGGGGTACTGTTGTACTCGGGAGACTACGCTGAACACAAATATTTGTGTTTCAAAACAGTAAAAAGTATCACAGCAATAATATTGTCCGTGTAATGCTGTTTGTGCGTGAAAAATGCAAAAAACTTCACTTTTACTGGCGATATCATCGTTGTAATACATTTTACTGTTTTGAAACACTAATATTTTTGTTCAGCGAAGTCTCCTGAGTAGAACAGTACCCCCCATGTACAGGTTTTATGGTGTCTCGGAAAGTTATAGGGTTAAATATAGTGCTAGCAAATTAAATTCCCTTTACTTTCGGCATGGGTTGTCAGGCAGGTCCTGCTAATTGTAATTAATTAAGATACCTAATTATGTAAAAATATTACATAAATATATATGTAGAATTAATATATGTATATATATACGTATGTGTATATATATGTATATATCTATATAATTTTTAAATATTTTTATTTATATATAGGTATATATATAGTGATATATACGTATATATTTATGTATATAGATATATATATTATTTTGTTCTACGTGTATTTTGATATATATATATATATTAATTTCACAAAACAGTTAGAACGAAATAACACACATCTATATATTTTTTAATTATTTATTTTTAATTATTTTTTTAATTTTATTTTTTTTAACGTATTTACATTTTTATTTTTTTTATATTATATATAAATATATATATAAAACAATAATTATATATATATTTAATCAGTATCAGTCTACGTGTAATTTGATATTAATATATATATATAATTATATATATATTAATAGTAAAATACACCTAGACGGTGTATGTGTGTGTATGTATATGTGTATATATATACTTAGATCATATATCTAAGTATATATAATTATTTTTTTTTACACCATTAACTTATTTTTATTTTATTTTCAGCCAGCAGGGGGACCACCTGTCATTACAGGCAGCCCCCCTGCCGGCAATACAGAAGCCAGCTATCCCCGGCCATGTGATTGTGGGGTCCTCACTAGGACCCCACTCTCACATGGCCGGGGGGCTTCAACGAGGACGGATGTGCCGCGGGGGGCTCCCTGGGAGTCCCCCCCACCGTGATCGCCGGCGTGGGACCGCCGGCGACCGGGTAAGTTAACAATTACGCCCGGCGGCGTTTAGAGCCGCCTATTAGAGGGCGTAATTGTACGTCCTCCGGTTTTAAGGGGTTAAACAATGGTCAGTCTAAAAATAAGTCCTTGCTATCCGAGACGCGTTTCACCTTCTGTAAGAGACAAATTAGGGAATTTTCAGACGTACGAAACCCTAAAAAAATGTACAAAGTAAAAGATATTATCACTTGTCATACTAAAAGGGTGATTTACATACTGACGTGTCTATGTGGCCTTTTATATATTGGCTGCACTATACGTCCCCTCCAAGTGAGGATACAGGAACACGTTAGAAATATAAAAAATGGATTCATCAAACACAATGTATCACTTCACTTTAAAAATATGCATAATAGTGATCCCAAAAAAATGCAATTTATGGGTATCCAGAAAATTTTTTGGATTGGAGAGGTGATGACTTGGTGAGGAAGATGGGAAGGGCTGAGATGAAATGGATATTCCAACTGGATACCCTACATCCCAAAGGGTTGAATAATGATTTTGAACTTTGTCATTTTTTATAAACAATAATTCCTTTTTTTTTTTTTTTTTTTGAAGATTCTAGAAATTATGTAATTATTGGTTGTTAAGTTTGGGATTATTTTCTCATTATTATACTTTTTGGTGTTTCTCTTTTATGTGGATTGTAGATAGATATCTGTTATACATTGTCACACTGGGAATGCCATTTCATGTAAATAGACTTTAAGCAGATACTATGTAATGCAACTTATATCTATATTGTTTGATTAACTGACTCCCCACTCCTCTTTTTTTCTATTTGTGGTGTGATTTATGCTGAACTTGTGTACGATATAATAACTGGCTGGCTACTGCCAGCACTGAAAATGGAGATCGAGTAAGACCGGAAGTGACGCCGCGAACATTGCGATACGTCACTTCCGGTTTCGTATCAACTAATAATGAAGAAATTAGAGACTTTCACGCTGATTGGATAAGTAATGGCGGGAAAGAAGAGCACCAGGACCAATTAGGAGACACCATTTGGGATTTAAACTGGGAAACATGAACAGCAGGGAACTGATTGAAAAAGCCTCTACAGAAGGTGAAACGCGTCTCGGATAGCAAGGACTTATTTTTAGACTGACCATTGTTTAATGGTATTTTATTTATTATTTATGTTTATACAATAAATTGTTTTTATTTTTATAAATTCCTTGAACTATCATTTCCTGCTGGTAAAGAAGAGTGGTGCCCTCTTAAAGGCACAGTGCTGTTTTAACTGAGAGCCCAGTGTTGATTGGCTCTCTACAAGGTGAGCAAGTACCTTTTCCACTTTCAATATTGTATTGGTCCAAAGGGTATTACACCAGGATTCTGTTCTTCTGTTTGTTTCTTTGAGGATTTGAAAATCAACATAGAAGAAGGCTGGGTATTCCCTTTAAATACCTCTGCAGTTGTGATTTGAGCCTATCCATTTCAGGCTCTTTACCATGTGAGTTTGTCACAATTTAAGCTCCACTTGTATATTTAGTTCTTAACATACTGCACCAAATTTTGTTCTATTTTATCTTTCTCCTCAGATATTTCTATATACATATATGTGTCCCTTATTATAAGGGGTAAGTTGTTTTTTAACATACTAGCGCTCCACTGGGCTTTGTTAGCTGTGACAACTTTGTCTCACTCATAACGCTCCATTTTCCTTTTGCATGTTTTTGTGTTAAGGTTAGAGGTACCTGCACGTGTGTTGAGCTGCTCACTATATTTTAGACTATCTATTATTCTTTAAGCGCCTGTAGTACACAGAGATTTGTATTTTTTCTGTTTAGACAATGTAATAGAGCAGCAGGAAATGCTAGCAGAATGCTTGGTTGTATAGGGAGAGGTATTAGCAGTAGAAAGAGGGGAAGTGCTCATGCCATTGTACAGAACACTGGTGAGACCTCACTTGGAGTATTGTACACAGTACTGGAGACCGTATCTTCAGAAGGATATTGATACCTTAGAGAGGGTTCAGAGAAGGGCTACTAAACTGGTTAATGGATTGCGGGATAAAACTTACCAGGAAAGGTTAATGGATCTTAACATGTATAGCTTGGAGGAAAGACGAGACGGGGGGATATGATAGAAACATTTAAATATATAAAGGGAATCAACACAGTAAAGGAGGAGACTATATTTAAAAGAAGAAAATCTACCACAACAAGAGGACATAGTCTTTAAATTAGAGGGGCAAAGGTTTAAAAATAATATCAGGAAGTATTACTTTACTGAGAGGGTAGTGGATGCATGGAATAGCCTTCCAGCTGAAATGGTAGAGGTTAACACAGTAAAGGAGTTTAAGCATGCGTGGGATAGGCATAAGGCTATCCTAACTATAAGATAAGGCTAGGGACTAATGAAAGTATTTAGAAAATTGGGCAGACTAGATGGGCCGAATGGTTCTTATCTGCCGTCACATTCTATGTTTCTATGTTTCTATGTCCGCGGCGAACCGTTCGGCGAACTATTCGGGACATCACTACTCTTAACCAATTATCAACAGGAAATCAAACCTTGTTAAATCTAAAACATTTTCCTAGATGACTCTTACCAATTATCAACAGGAAATCAAACCTTGATAAATCTAAAACCTTTTCCTAGATGACTCTTAACTGTAAAAGAAAAATCTGAGACAGTTGAAAAATCAATAAAACTCTCCAGAATATCTCCAAATAAACTTTGTAGCAGCACTTACAGCAGCAGCAAAGCTATATATGTTGGAAAGCGTCTTGTTTGACCTTATGATGTTTTTTGGTAGTGAAAAGTAGAAAATGCACACTTAATTGGCTGGATAAGGAAATAAAGGAGAAAACACATCAATCTAAAAAATATTAGTGAGACAGAATTTGATGGATTATCCCAGAAAATCCAACCCTACTTGGAAAAATTGGAAAAAGAACAAATACCAGAGAGACACAGAATACTACAGGATGGGGAATATCAGAATAAGAAACAGATATATTTCCACACAAACCACCATATGGAAGATCCAGTGGGAGAGAAACATTGGAGGATAACAAAGTGGGGGGAAAAAGCTAGGACAAATAAGACCTTAAAGCATCCTTGGGAGAGAAAGAGAGAAATAGAAAAACAAGAAATTATCAAAGCACAAA
>OW240912.1:295278654-295406951 GCA_933207985.1 Pelobates cultripes
ACACCTGTACCTGAATTCGAACTTGGGACCTTGGGATCCAACGCCTGTATCAGAGCCGCATGAGCTGTGAGAGCAGCTAAGGCTAAGCAGGCAGCACAAGTGTAAGCTACCCCTGAGCACCGAAATCGCGGTGCGCGGGTGTAGCAAGATGGCCGCCTTCCATGTCCCGAAATGTGAGATTAAAGATGGCTGCAAGTGAAGTAAGATGGCCGCTGTGGCTTGCTCACGAGGGTCCGCGAGTCTGGTCGGTGCCAAACTGGAGAGTGTAGCATGGCCGGGGAGGAAAGGCCACAGTCATGCCTGGATATACTGGGGGACCAGAGGGAAGGGGAACAAACACCTTGAAGCCGGCGGAACCAGCGGGAGGGTAGGGATAAAGCTGGGAGAAGAGAAATAAGGAGGGGAGAGGGCCAAGCACCCAGAATAAGGTAAAAGTAAACTAATAATAAAGAAAGAACCCCAGATGCCCATAGCATAGAAGTACAGCAAAATAAATAGCAAAACCTATTAAAATACAATCCCAAAACAGTCCCAAAAAAGCAACAGAAATATAAATTATTGGAGAAGAGTAATACTCTGTCGTTTAAGCAGTATCTCCTGGAAATCCTGTCCAGCGATTAACAGAGGCTGCAACATCATGTCTCCATTCAGCAGCACAGTGCAGTAAATATATAGCAGGGGGCTCACCCCTTGAGTGCAGGCCACAGTCCTGACAGAGAGCATTAATCCATGCTCTAACAGTTAATACAAAGTTATGGGTGAAATCCTTATAAACTGCTTATATAAATGGCCTAATTCAACATAAACATGCAACCCCAGTAAGATCCAAAAGCCCCTCAAGCCCCAGAGAAGTGAGAGCAAGTTGGGGAGAGGGCAGAAACCAAAAATAAGGTAGAAACACAATAAATAACATAGAAAAAACACAGCTGCACATAGTACAGAAGCAAGAACAACAGCAAAGTATATTAAAAAATATAATACAGAAACAACCTCAAAAGAGGCAATAGAAACATAAAGTAATGGAGAGGAGTAATACTCTGACCTGTCTGCTTGATGGAGCAGCAAAGAAAGAGGAAATTATGAGGTCTTTTTTCTATATGTTTCTTTGCTGCTGTGTGGAGTTAGTAAAGAGAGATTATGCAAAATATGAAGCCTCCTGTCATGTTTTAAAAGTCACTCTTTTACCACTAGCAGTATTTTATTTTTGGGAGGGTAACGATTATCTGACCGGGTGATGCCCTGAATGCCCTTATGTATGAACTACCACTGCTTTTCCAATGTCTTTAACTCCTTTCTCTTCAAAATCATACAAAGTTTACTCACAATTATCCAAATGTAACTACAGTCACATAAACAAGGAAAAAAGTTGTACCTACATGAGGATGTTTATAGTACACCTAGCATTACCAGTGGGCACTGAACTGCATGATGAATCTTGATTTAAATAGAATATTGGTATGCAAACAGGACCACCTATTGAGGATTTGAAATATATTTTCCATGTGACTGAATTGTTTGTTTCAGATTTGGATTATTCTCATTATCACCCTGCATTTCTGTTTTGTATTGCCTACATTCTACAACTTTTAAATAAAGAACAGACACATTTTAAATTTGGATCAATTAAGTTGGCATTGCCGCATACAAGTTCAAGATAAACTGACATCTGTAGTGGATAAGAATTCCAAGATATTACTCATAGTTCTGTACATCTTTAATAATTAACAATACTTTATTACAACGTGTAGACAAAGTTGGATAACCTTGAATGTTTATTTCAGCAGAGTAAAACAAACCACAAATCAATAAGATTGATTTTTTCAAAGAAACTTGAGTCATAACGCAAAGAAATTATGGAAAAACAAAATGCACTTAGTTTAAAATAATGTTATATGTGTAATTTTTTTCTAAGATCATGATCTAATGTAAACTGCCAAAAGTTAAAGGAACACTCTAGGCACTCATACCAACCTGAATCCCTCAGCACATGCAAGACCGACTCAGAGCATGGTCTCAGTTGCGATGGGCGCGCATTGTGCTTCTTCCTTGCAGTGGTAGGGTTTGCACACGCACGTCAAATGCTCCTCAGCAGAAATGGAATCTTAGACTATTTAAGCTTTTTTGAACATTTCTCAATGCCCTGTTGTTATTTCCATTGTGGTTATCCGAGAGAGCATTTATGGTTATTGCTTCTTGTGTATTTTGACTTCTGTATCCCTTGACCTTAGGCTTGTTATTTAAATATTCTGACTTTTTTCCTTGACCTTTGGCTTGCCTTCAGTGTACGTACACTCTGTATTTCTGTCCTCGGCCTGTTCAGTACTTTTCTTTTTATACGTTAAATCCGGCCATTCTAAGGTCCAGTAATACACCCTAGGGTTTCTTTATTTTTACTTAAAGGGACACTATAGTCACCCAGACCACTTTAGCTCAATGAAGTGGTCTGGGTGCCAGGTCCCTCAGGTTTTAACTCTTCAGATGCAAACATAGCAGTTTCAGAGAAATGCTTTTCTATGGACACTTTGAATACGCGTGCGGCACTTTCCGCGCATGCGCATTCGGCTCCAGTGACGTTGAATGGGGAGGAGAGGTCACCAACGCCGAGGGAGCCCGGCGCTGGAATAAACTAAGTAACCCCTTCAGCGCCACCCCTTTTCACCCCTTCAGGGCCACTGGAGGGGGACCCTGAAGGTGGGGGTACCCTCAGGGCACTTTAGTGTCAGGAAAACTGCTTTGTTTTCCTGAAACTATAGTGATCCTTTAAGTTCTGCATGTTGGGCATTTAGTGTTTCCTGACAAATACTAAACAAGGCTCCATGGTCACACACAGCCAGGTATGACTAAGGTAGAGATAACACACTTCTTTCTAGCCCTAACAATTTATACCAAAAATGGAGACCTATTTGCCAAAGCAGAACAGAGGGGATGAGTTGCTGGGATTATTGTTTGGTATTAAAAACTGTGTAACTCTGAATGGAAAGACAACACCAGGGGCCTCCAGACAGTATTTTGGAATGCTTACATGTTGACAGACTAAGCACCAGGCATTTCTTTTTGTTTAAATGCCCAAGTGCAAGTTCATAGCAAATAAATGTTTAAAGAGATATTTACAAATAATTATATATTTTGGTATGAAAAAAAGATCTCATGAGTGCAAACAAATATAGAAATAATAAAGAATAGGGGATAAATATGTTATGCTGATCAGAGCACAAAAATATAAACCTAAAATGAAGAAGAAATTACAAAGAGAACAGTATAAAAGGAATACAATAAAGAATATGTCAATGCTACACTAACTAAAGTTAGTTCATGAAAGAATTATTTAAGAAAAAAATCCAAGGAAAAAAGGTCATATTCATAACAGCTGAAATATAAATAACTACAGATCTCTTTTAATAATTTCTGTGTGAACGTGAAAAACAGAAGGAAATAAATACAGATAAGAATCCTAAGTACAATGAAAGCTCATAATTGTTATTACAACCACTAGGGGTAGGTACTCCACAATCCAATTCATAAAAAATAACCTTTTTTTTTTTTTTTTTTTTTTACAATAATCTATGCCAGTTTTTCCCCACAGATTTAGGCACTTTGTCAATATCTTGAAAACTCAACTATGAGAAATCATGCCGTGCTTCCTCAAAATGTGCTGGTATGGGCAAATTGATCATTTATGTTGTAATATTAGATTTATATTCACAAATCTATCCTTAATCTTCTGCATTGTGTCCGTTATGGAAACCAAGCCACAGGGACCTCCTTGTATGTGGATTACAAAAGTACTCCCTTGTAATCAGTGAATTACAACAGGAACAATTAAAAATGGGAAAGTTACATGTTTTAGAAATGACAAAGAATAGCTCTTTGATTTCAGAACACCCACATGCGGCTCTCATCAGTCCATTCTGTAGGGATATACCATATTATATGGTACAGAAAATGTAAATATCCTTGAAATGGTCCAATATTTCCTCAAAACATTTTTGATTTTCAAAAGTGTTAGGACAAATAAACCAGTTGCTTGCTGTTATCTTTTATCAGCTCCTGTCCTCTCGCAAGTCGCAAGAGTGTTACCGTGAGACAGAGTTGCAGCAGGCTGGTAAAAGTGTGCTGCCTGGAGCCATGGCCCCACCTGGCACAGTGGATGGGATGGTCCTGTTTGTTGCTGAGTAAGCTTTGCTCCTTCCCAATGATGTATGACATTTGATATTCAACATTTTTTTTTTCTCCTACCCAGTTTTATACCTCCTACACAGCTCTTTCTGTTTAACATAAATAAGTTTTTATCGATCTACATATTAGATTGATGATTGTAAGGACCTGTTTGGTAATACTATTTAAATTATGCACTTAACTATATGCTCACAAACTCCCTGACTTTGTGCAAGTCCACCTAGAAGAAAACTCCCATCTCGAGTTTTTGTCCATTTTGTCCTGTTTACATAGCGTCTATTCTTCCCAGAACGATCCACCAGTTTGATGGATTTATTTTTTTAAGTCAAGGCTGCATGCAGACAAAATTCTTCCTTAAAAGGACTGCTAACTAGGTTATAGAATAATGGGCTTTAAACACTTAAGACCAAGCTCAGTTATGTAAAAAATGGCAATTTTGGCACATGATGTTTAAAGTGAAGCATTCACCATGGAAACCAAGAGAGTAGTTTTGCCTCAGTAACAGTAAAACAGTGAATTCTTATCACCAGAGAAGGATTAAAATCACACAAGACCCTAGGCATGCTTCCAGTCCCCGCCTCCTTCATTCTTCACTTAGGCATGGTAAATGGAGTCAAGCACATTAAGGGTGTCCGGCTGCCTAGGTTCCATTACTGTTAATCCAGCTCTGGTTATGTCACGGCTGCTAGTGTGGTCCAACACGCATAAACGATGTAAACATATACATACAAAAGGAAAGAAAATAAAAGGACAGAGCGTAAACCGGACCTTAGAATGGCCGGACTAATACGCTAGAGATAGAGAATGGTCAAAGGGAAAGCCGAGGTCAAGGAAGCCAGAAATACTCAGATACTGTTTAAACAAGCCAAGCCAGGGGAACCAGAATTCGGAATAACCAGGGAAAAGCCGAGATCAGGATACCAGGAAGTAATATTCACAAAGATAAACGCACTCTAGGGAACAAGGAACAGGAAACCACGACAGGACAAGGTACTGGGGTGAATTAGGGATTAAAATATCCCTCTCTAGGCTCTGATTGGTCAGAGGGTGACCTCTGACCCTAGAACGTGCGCGTGTGTTGACGTCATGACGTCACGCGCACGTTCGTATAATTTTGGGGGGTGGAGCCATGGTTGGACGCGACCTCATCTTGGATTTCCCCGAGCGGCGTAGAGGAACGGTTCCCGGCTCGCCGCTGAGCACGTAAGCTCAGTGAGTCGGTGCGGTCGTGCCGGTCGGGCACGGATGCACATGGCGGCGAGCCTGGGGTCGTGACAGGTTACCATTGACTGTTAGAAGTGAAGACAATATTGGTCTGCACATTTTATTCTTTGTAGAGTTTTTTACCCCTTTTTAAATTTAATTCACAAAATCTTTCTACTGGAAACACAATTTTCTAGTCTCGTGCTTTATTTTTACTATTGTTTGTAGTTAAGATCATTCTATTGGCTTATTCCTGTGCCATTATCTTTATACTGCATTAATGTAACCATTTTTTGTTCTTCATCATTCATTGATTCAAGAAAGGATTCTTTATCATAAATGCAATTATTTTCCGATTAACTGCATGGCTAATTGTTCCCCTTTAAGAGGTAGTTGAGGCTGTAAGATAGATTGGTGAAAGAATATAAAAGGCCAGGAGTGCACAGATCACTAACCCACATAGAAGAGTTCCACAGAATTGCCTCTATGAGGACGTGGAATACAAATAGATTACCATTTTATTCCAGCTGGCTTTCTGATGTGTTCACTGCAGTCAACTGTAGAAAGAGACTAAGCAAAAAAGCTCTATTGATTAATGAAGAAAGCAGTAACCATATCTCAGAATGAAGCAGGGAATTTAAAAATATATCTTAAATCCTAGTATTCAGGTACAAAAAAAAAGCAAATTCACAAAAAAAAAATAACCCACCAATTAAAATGCTATTTATGAGTAAAACATCTTAACAGAAAATATAGGGTTGCATTATTGTGCAACATATTATTTTATATTAGTTGTGTTTTGCATTTTTTGGATTTGCTTTTCAGTCGATAGATGGATAGATATCGATGGACAATGAGAATTTGAAGAAAATCTCCTAACATAATATAATGGGGACATTATGATATAAACTGGTAATGGCATGGGCAGACAGAATGTGGAAAGGAGAGACCACCAATAATTCCCATTTATTTTCTTAGGAAGTGGTGCTTGGTCTAGGCTCCTCTAGATCAGGGCAGTGCAAAAAAGTAGATTCCTAAATATTGTAAGTCTACAACTGCAATAGTGCTTTGCTAGCCTTTAGAAAGACAAAGGATCATGGAAGTTGGAGTTTTGCAAGATCCAGAGATCTAATGTTTTCCAACTATGGTTTAGAAGATTATTGTGCTGATAATAATCCAGCAATTAGCTGGTATTTCCACATTCAAACCGTACCATCTGCGGTTAAAAATAAAACACACTCCATCTAGTTCTGTATAGTGTGACTTATTCCTTTAGCAGGCTTTCTCTGCCACCTATATTTTATAGCTAGCTATTAGGAATCCACCTGGAACAGGTCACGTTCTCCACATTTTTTGATAGGGACTGTAGTGTTTAGGGGATTGGGGCAGCAGGGATTATAGTATGTGTTTAGGAGCTATATAGGCTCTACCAGGGCTCTAGTTTGTTTTTAAAGGAGACTGGAACTATAATGTTTGGGCGATTAGGGCTGTTGTGTGAGTTGAGGGGAATCAAACTGTAATAGGTATTAGGATGATAGGGCTGTTGTGTGTTGAGGAAATAGGGGCTGTTGGGTGCACTAAATGGAATAGGGGTTATTTTGTGCATTGACTGATACAGGCTGTAGTGTGGGAGTGAGGTATACAAAATACTTAACAATGTTCAGTTTATTTCCCCCCTCAGTCTTGCTTAAATTGGGCCAAATAGTGAGGAATATTGATCCCAGGTGATCCAGTGGGTGCATATATATGGTCTGCTCCTCTGACTGTGGCAGGCCACTTATATTGCTTTTTCTGGAGGCACGTTGCAATGTTGTATTGCTTGACAGAGCAGTACACTTGATCTGCACCCTCCAGATGTGCAGGCTGTAAGCTCTCTGGGTGACCCTGATATTAAAAAGGGATGGCTGGGAGGAAGATCTTTGATCTACCTAACAGCAAAGCCACCCTAACAGCCAAGGCATTGGTTTCTTTATGGGAAATACAGGCCTGCACAATATTAACATCTTCATTATTAACCTCAACAGTTGTTGATAGGGCCTGTGCTGTAGTGTGTGGGGGGTGATAGGGACTGTAGTTTTTGGAGGATTGGGGCTTTTGTGTGTTTTTGGGCAGCAGGGACTGTAGTGTGTGTTTGGGAGCTAAATAGGCTCTAGCTGGGCTCTAGATTGTTTTATTAACCTCTTCATGAATACAATACAAATCAGAGATTTGTCTCAACCTGCCATGCAAAAGTTACAATGTGAGTAGTGGCATAAACAACAATTGTAGTAATAATAGCAGTACAATAGTCTCCATGACAACAATGGTCTAAAAAAAAAAAAAAAAAGCAAAAGCTTTAAAAAAAAGTTTTTCATTAACAATGACTATCATTTAAGTTGAATATTATTGTAGATACACAACTACTTTATGAAAATAATTACCTATGTTCTGTACATGCATCACGGCTTAAGTAATTAACATATTGACCTATATGTTATAGTCAAAATACTGCTACATAGTTATAGATTATAAAAGACTCAATCATGCAAAGGTTGTACTTTTCCTTCAATATCCAATATTTGTCATTGTTTTATCAATAGAAAAATGTTTTAGCCTACCAGCTTAATCCATTAATGCCTTTTTCTTGAAAATATGAAAAATTATTGACTGGTTGTTGTTAATAGGAAGATGTACTTTAAAGAAAGTATTCTCTCATTATAGCAAAATCCATAGTGGTGCATGAAAAGCTTCCATCAATATCCTTACAAATCAGAAATGCAGTGAGAACTGAGAAATATTGACAAGGTCTTGTGCAGAGTTGTAGAGAGATGAATATATATATATATATATATATATATATAGTCAGTCAATTGAAACCCCTTGCACACTTGCTCATAAATATCCTTCAAAACAGTTCAGTAGTCGGATGCCAAACTGAGGCCATATAATATAATAATAGAGAAAAGGAGGCCTACATTCACGGCTTTAAGTGTTTAATAAACTTATATTCCATCAAGAGTCTCCAAGATTCCATGAATATTTCCAAATACAAATGAGTGGGTCAATGTTTTAGTCCGGGATCGAGACGTTCCTCAGGACAAACTTAAAAAAACCATCATATATATTTTCATGCACCCCTGTTGGTCATCACTTCACCCAGCCTGATCACTCCGTCCAGCTGAAGTCATTGTTGTTTTTTATTTATTTATGTTCAGGAGATGAAAGTAGTTTATGTCTATTAATTCAGTTGACCTTCTCGACAGATCCCCTTAAATGTTCCCTATTACATCCTATTATATTCTTTTTCTTCAAATTGTAGTCTAACCGTCTCTATACAGAAGGTCAACTGCATGGATGACTAAAAAACAACAATGTCTTCAGCTGTCCCCTAATAACGAAATAAAAAACAACACTGACTTCAGCTGTCCCCTAATATTCAATGATAGTGCTCAATCTTATTATCTAAAAAAAACTAAGAACTGTCACTTACTATAAATGTTATGAAATTGGAGTGTATTACATGTCACTCTAAACAAGTTATTTACCTGTTAGAGTGTGTATGCGGTTTCTAGTATGTGGAACAAACTAGAAGGATGTTAAGAACAAGATTGAGGGAACATGTGTATAATATAAAAAGAAAGTTTGTGAACCACACTCCAAAAAACTTTAAAATACTGTGGCATTCACCTGATTAACATACCATGGAGAGAAGGGGACTTAGGAAAAAACCGTGCTAATCAGGAAATGTTCTGGATTTATAATTTAAAAACCCTAGTCCCGTTTGGCCTAAATGCCAAACTGGAATTAACTAATATTCTATAGCATTTTGGAACACAATTACGCATTTTAAGATGCTTTTACTCTATTTTTATTTTAGTTTTTTATTTAAGTTTTATTTTATTTTTTAGATAACCATTATATCCTCTTTTACAATAATCCCTATCAATTATTTTTTAGCATTTTTATCCCTTCTGTAGTAGACACTGGGTTATTATTTTTTAACTAATATTTGATTATTATTTGTATCAATTCATATTAAAATGCATTAATACATGTAGATTTATGATATTATGACTAATATTAATGATATCTTTAAGAACATCCGGATTTTAAAATGGAACAGAATGGGTATATAAGGACCTCAAAGTGCTGCTACCTCTTCATCTTGAAAAAGCCTGCTGAGCCCGGGCGAAACGCGTAGAGTGGGGATTGGCCTGCACGCACATCAGTAAGCACAGACTATTTCAGCGGTATTACATTATGGCGTCCCTCTGGTTCTGATCACAGACACTGCGGCTTGGCATCTAGGACTTTCACAGATCCAGCTGCACCAACGGAGTAGTAAAAATTCCTATGAACACTCTGCTTACCTGTACATCACTTACAATACTTGCGTTGTTGAGTGGCGATTGGAAACGAAAACCACTATTTTATTGTGTAAGCGTTTCCAATAAGGGGTTGGGATTTTTTTGGTAAATAAATGTAAAGTGTGTTAAACTATATCTTGCTTCTTTGTGTCTCTTAAGGTAAATGGAGCATTTTAAGCCTATTGGACGCAAAGCATCATTAAATACAACTCAGAATAAAGGGGGAAAAAATATCCAACACCCTATCTGCAATAAATCCACCACTGGGGAGGTAGAGATGATTATTTGAACTCTGTACAGTACGAATGGAATAATAATAACAATACCCATATGTATTGACTTTGGGATTTATTAAAAGAGCACAGCATGTCAGAGCGAGCACCGGTGCTGGGGCAGCACTATCGGGTGCTCTCGGTCTGCCTCGGTCTCGATCTGGGGTTAATTTCAACGTGTGACGGACCACACTCGTCGTTAAGGCTCTCCCCTGAGTGACGGACCAGGTCCGTCACTTGTCGTTAAGGGGTTAAGGACTGAAGCAATTGTACAAGTTCAGATCAAAACATAAACAAAACCTTAAATTTGCACTATAAGTCTGTTCAACCATAATTCACCTCTTTCATATTACTTGCACCAACACTTATCATATATCATTTTGTTCAGGAGACACAGGGCTTGCATCAAATATTTATATATTAAACATAATCGAATATGAATAAAATATAAAAAATGATTTAAGACATTAAGAAATGTTATTTTTTTAGTTCTGCATGGCATTGTAACTGTGGATGTCATAATTATTTTAGCTGTTACCGCAATAAAGTACACATATTTGTATTCAGTAATGTCTCACAAGTAAAACAGTACCCACCATGTATAGGTTTTATAGTGTTTTGGAAAGTTAAAGGTCAAATATAGCATGTTACATTTTTCAGTTTATACACATTGAAATTTGCCAGACTGGTTATGTTCCATTTGAGATCAAATGGTAGTCCAGGAATGGGAATTACCCCCATGATAGCATACCATTTGCAAAAGTAGACAACCCAAGGTATTACAAATGGGGTATGTCCAGTCTTTTTTAGTAGCCACTTAGTCACAAACACGGGCCAAAGTTAGAGTTCATATTTGTATGTGTGTGAAAAATGCAAAAAACAAATTTAAACGCTAATTTTGGCTAGTGTTTGTGGCTACGTGGCTACTAAAAAGACTGGACATACCCTATTTGCAATACATTGGGTTGTCTACTTTTGCAAATGTTATGCCATCATGTGGATAATTCTCATTCCTGGTCTAACATACGGTCTCAATGGCAACATAACCAATCTGGCAAATTTCAATGTGAAAAAAGGAAATGTAAGCCTTATATTTGACTCTGTAACTTTTGAAAACACCATAAAACCTGTACATGGTGGCTACAGTTTTACTTGCGAGACTCCGCCGAACACAAATATTAGTGTTTCAAAACAGTAAAACGTATCACAACAATTATATCGTCAGTAAAAGTGCTGTTTGTGTGTGAAAAATGCGAAAAAAATACACTTTCACTGATTATATCATCGTTGTGATATGTTTTACTGTTTTGAAACACTAATATTTGTGTTCAGGGAAGTCTACCTGTGGAGGAAACATTGAAACATAGAAACATTTAATATGATGGCAGATAACAACCATTCGTCCCATCTAGACTGCCCAATTTTCCAAATACCCTCATTAGTCCCTGGTCTTCTATTATATCAAGGATAGCCTTATGCCTATCCCACACATGCTTAAACTCCTTCACTGTGTTAACCTCTACCACTTCAGGTGGAAGGCTATTCCATGCATACACTACCCTCTTAGTAAAGTAATACTTCCTGTTTAAACCTTTGCTCCTCTAATTTAAGACTATGTCCTCTTGTTATGGTAGTTTTTCTTCTTTTAAATATAGTCTCCTCCTTTACTGTGTTGATTCCCTTTATATATTTAAATGTTTCTATCATACCCCCCCTGTCTCGTCTCTCCTCCAAGCTATACATGTTAAGTTTCTTTAACCTTTCCTTCTAAGTTTTATCCTGCAATCCATGAACCAGTTTAGTAGCCCTTCTCTGAACCCTCTCTAAGGTATCAATATCCTTCTGAAGATACGGTCTCCAGTAGTGTGTACAATACTCCAAGTGAGGTCTCACCAGTGCTCTGTACAATGGCTTGAGCACTTCCCTCTTTTTACTGTGAATAACTCTCCCTATACAACCAAGCATTCTGCTAGCATTTTCTGCTGTTCTATTACATTGTCTGCCTACCTTTAAGTCATCTGAAATAATAGCCCTAAATGGCTTTCCTCAGATGTTGAGGTTAGGACTCAATCAAATATTCTGCACTCTGCCCGTGCCCTCACTATTAAAAGTCTAAAGAGAATGGGTTCACGTACAGATCCCTCAGGTACCCCACTGGTGACAAGACCATACTTTGAATATACTGCATTGACTACAACCCTCTGCCTGTCACTCAGTCACTGTCTTACCCATTCAACAATATTGGAATCCAATCTTAAAGATTACAGTTTATTGATAAGCCTTCTATGTGCACCAGTGTCAAAAGCCTTACTGAAATCTAGATAAGCAATGTCTACTGCACCACTCTGATCTATTATTTTAGTTACTCAATCAAAAAAATCAATAAGATTAGTTTGGCATGATATCCCTAAAGTAAACCCATGTTGTCTCTGATATTGAAATTCATGTGATTTAAGATGTTCAACAATCCTATCGTTTAACATGGTTTCCATTACTTTCCCCACTACTGAAGTAAAGCTTACTGGCCTATAGTTGCCCTACTCCTCCCTACTACCTTTCTTGTGAATGGGCACAACATTCGCTAACTTTGAATCTTCTGGGACTACTCCTGTTAACAATGATTTGTTAAATAAATCTGTTAATGGTTTTGCTAGTACACTACTAAGCTCTTTTAATAACTTTGGGTGTATTCCATCAGGTCCCATTGACTTATTTGTCTTTACTTTTGACAGTTGAAATAGAGCCTCTTCCTCTGTATATGTAACAAATGACTCATTTGTACTTTTTCCTAACTGAGGCCCCTTTTCTTCATTTTCATCTGTAAACACTGAACAAAAATATTAATTGAGCCAGTCCGCTAGACCTTTATCCTCTTCCTTCTCTTGTTTTTAATTTAGATAAAATACTTGTTTTACTTTCCATTTATCATTTATGTATCTAAAAATGTTTTGGTTTTTTTAACTGACGGTGCTATTTTCTCTTTTGTGTGTGATTTGGCAGCACTTATAACTTGCTTAGCCTCTTTCTGCCTAATCTTATAGATCTGTTTATCTTCCTCACTCTGTTTTTTTTATATAATGACAAAATGCTAACTTTTTGTTTTTTTTATTATTTTGGCCACATCTGTGGAGTACCACAGTGGTTTCTTAATTTTTTTGCTTTTACTGACAAGCTTAATGCAATTTTCTGTTGCCTTCAGCAGTGCAACTTTTAAATAATCCAATTTCTCTTGGACTCCATTTAAACTGCTCCAGTCTGATAATGACTTCTTTACATATATTCTAATTTTAGAAAAGTCTGTTTTTTGTAAAGTCTAAAACTTTTGTTTTTGTGTGGTGTGACTCAGTCACTGTTCTTATATTAAACAACACTGACTGATGATCACTGGATCCTAAACTTCCACCTACAGTAATATCTGATACCAATTCTCCATTTGTTAACAGTAAATGTAGTATGGGCTCTTTACGAGTTGGTTCCACAACGACTTTAGAGACAATCCCAGTAGGGAGTTTAGAATATGTGTGCTCCTGGCACAAGCAGCTATTTTGGTTTTCCAGTTCACATCAGGAAGATTAAAGTGACCCACGATGATAACTTCATTGTAATTTTAGCTATTTCCTCTACTAGTAGATTATCTAACTCTTCTATTTGTCCTGGGGGCCTATAAATCACACCTTTTATTAGGCTAGATTTTATGCTATCCTTCACACACAAGGCCACCGTTCCCCTTTTCTTGCCTTCCCTGTCTTTTCTTTATAAAGAGTACCCTGGTATTGCTATGTCCGAGTCATTTTTCTCATTATGCCATGTCTCAGTAACAGTGACTAAATCTACATTATCAGTTGCTATTATTGCCACAAGTTCATGGATCTTATTCCCTAAACTGCGAGCCTTTGTAGACATGACTCTAAGCTTATAATTTTTTAACACACTTGCTACAGGTACCTTCTGTCCTTGTTTTGGGGGGCAGTTGGATTGATGTTTTATCACCCTTTTGCCCCCCCTCCTAGTTTAAAGGCATCCTAGCAAAACCTCTGAACTTCTCACTGAGAACATTTGTTCCCTTTTGAGAAAGATGCAAACCATCTTTTTTGTACAGTTTGTTTCCATTCCAAACAGAGCTACCATGAGAAATGAAGCCAAATCCTTGCTCCCGACACCATTCACCAAACTACAAGTCCCTAATACAAATCTGTCTGTCGTTCTGAGTGTTATGCACAGGTAGAACTGCAGAGAATGATAGTGTTGAAGGGATAAGCTAAATTACAAATGTTTTAGGTAAACTAGAAAAATGGTCAGAGTTGTGGCAGCTGACATTTAATGTGGATAAGTGCAAGATAATGCATCTTGGATGTAAAAACCCAAGGTCAGAGTACAGAATATTTGATATTTACCTCTGAAAGCTCATTGCAAGCCAAGTCATTTGTCCCTAGATGATGGGTCGTCAACTTGGTCCTTACCGCCCACTAATGGGCGTTACAGGATTCCAGGTGGGCGGTAGGGATTTCGGTGGCTAAATGCTTCTTTTGTGAGGATTTCTCCTTTTGAGATTGGGCAGGCGGGTGCGAGCGCACACATTAAAGTATGAATGCGCGCGAGAATGCAAACGCGTGCATGTGCACGCAAATGTGACTAACATGTGAGAAGAGGAAGGGGAGGGGTGGAAGCTGATAGCAGGGACAAGCAGAGCAGTTGTAAAATAGGAGAATGAAAACTTATAGGCAGGAGAGAATAGTTGTTGGCTAATAATAATAATAAGTGGGCTAACTAGCTTAGCCTTACTTGTGTACATTGCCCTAAGGAAGGTAAAAGAAAAGCATAAAAAAAGGAGATAAAAAGGAAAAGATCAAAAAAATTAAAAAAGGGAAGAAAAATAGAAAAAAGGGGATAAAATAAAGGAGAGTACTTGTAAAAAAGGAGAAAGAAGGAGCAGAGTACTTGTAGAATAGAAGAAAGAAGGAGCAGAGTACTTGTAGAATAGAAGAAAGAAGGAGCAGATTATTTGTAGAATAAGAGAAAGAAGGAGCAAAGTACTTGTAAAATAGGAGAAAGAAGGAGCATAGTACTTGTAAAAAGGAGAAAGAAGGAACAGAGTACTTGTAGAGTAGGAGAAAGAAGGAAAATAAAAAGGAAAAGGAGAGAATTGTTATTGTCTAATAATAGTAAGTGGGCTATCTAGCTCATCCTTCCTACTGGGCATTGCTATAAGGAAGGTTAAAAAATGTAAAAAAAAGTGGGGAGGGGAATTGAAGAGGGAAAGGAGGGGAGCTGATGCACAGATAAGAAATCATATTATCAGCAAACAGAGAAAATCGTCTGAATATCACCGAAAGAGGAGACCTTTGTTTGTTCCTTACGAAAATCGAGCCAAATATCAAATACTAAGTCTCGCAGCATCAACCTCAAGGATCTCATTAATCACTAGTAAAAGTAATTTCAATTTACTTTATTGTTTTCTCATTAAACTTTATAAAGTTAAAAACATTATAAACATGCATAAAGTAAAAATACAAAAAAAAAAATGTACTTACATTTTTTTTTTTTAAAACACCCTCCTTTCTAAAAAATATTCCGCACATGCGTGAAAACTGGTGCGCAGTAAGGAACTTTTTCCATCAAGAAAGATGCATTAGTGGGCAGTAGGTAGAAAAAGGTTGACTACCACTGCCCTAGAAGGACAAGTACATCCAATTCCCCTTCCTGCTTTGCTCGCTTAACAATATTACAAATACATCTCCTGTCTCTGTGAGCAGTAGCTCAGGAAGACATCTCACAAGACCACTATTGTCCAGCTCCACACCTCTAATGATAGAATCCCCCAACAACTGCTTTCTAATAGGTCTTACTATAGTCTTCAAGCCATAATACCATTACATTCGGTGTAGCCCCATCACTTGTTTCGGTTGATTTGGGGGATTTGTATTCCCTTTTATTTGATTAATTGTACTTGGTTTGGTTACTGAACGAGGACCACCCCAGACCCTAATTAGAACTTTTAACGTTAAGTATCCTGTATGAAAACCGCAAAGGAAACAATTAATAGAATGCTCCACTGGGTGGCCGCCATTTCGTGAAACCGAACACACGTGGTCGAGACAATGGATGGTGGCCATCTTGTCTCCCGATCACAGGCAGCGGTATATGGTCGTCGAGTGCCTGGAACTGTTTTCAGCCTGGGACTCCCGCAAACACTGGTAAAGATAGACCTTCTGCCTGTTCAAGTTCCCGACCATCTACATGAAAGGCATTCGGCAGTCAGCAAATACTGAAAAAGGAGAGCATTCTCACAGTGAAATCTTTTGTGTACCTTATGTGGTTTTTGTACAAAACCCCACGAACATAGACCGGTCATTGCCACAATGTCCCTGGAACTATTTTGGGCTTCAACCTCATGGTAGACTGGTCAAACCTTCCCCGGGATGGCTATTTAAAACTACCTAACCGATCTGGGCGATTTTTGAATATGTTGGTCCCTCAGATCAGGGCTATCTGGGGATGTGGCTTTTGTGGGGTATTCATGTACTTTGGGGGTACTTTTCGGGTTGCTGTAAATTATGTGTTTTTCTGTACCTGGAGATAATTGAGTTTGTACAGTTCCTGACTCAATTATCTCTCAGGTCCAGGGAAGGGATTACCCTGCTGTTTTGTGTAAGAAACCCCTTGCATGGGCTTTGCCATAAAAGGCTATGTGTGGCCCTGAATAAAGCAGTCTTCTCCCAGCATTAAGCCTTGGCTCATGTTTGGGGGATTATGCGATACTGGCGATATTTGACTTCAAGATTATTTGTATTATTTTATTACGGGAAAAGGAAATCCGTGGCAGTAATACTTTGGTGGACTGCCACACTCCTGATTAAAACAGTAACCCCCATGTACAGGTTTTATGGTGTTTTCAAAAGTTACAGTGTCAAATATAAGGCTTGCATTTCCTTTTTTTCACTTTGAAATTTGCCAGATCGGTTATGTTGCTTTTGACACCTTGAGTTACAATCATAGAGGTGCAATAGAGGAACAAGTGGAGATAATTCAGAAACTGTGAGTACATGGACATCACCATTAAAGACCTAAGGTGAGTCAGAATGATGAGAGGTTAAGGATTTGCAATGGAAGGATTTCTCTTTATTTTCAACTCACAATAGATTGGGTCGAAAAAAAACAGGAAAAAATGGTCAGGGTGGTGTTACCAGCCCTACCTGAGTGGGCTTGAACCCTAAATTAGTAAATAAAAATTACAGAAGAACCATAAATGGGAAAGCAACCCTAGGAGGGAGCTCCCAAAAGCTGGTATACATGAAAAAATAACACATATCTCCTTAGTAAGCTAACTTAGAGATCAAAATATTAAGAAAATTATGTGTATATACAAGGATGAAAAACATAAACTTCTTAGTGGTTGTGTGAAACTAAGTATCCTCAAAAAAGAAAAACAACTTTATTTAACCTCTATCAGAAAAAGATACTATAGTAACAATTACCCACATGGTAGTTCTGCTAAGTGCTATTTCCCCTAAGTGAACCATAAGGAGAAAAGCTAGTGGCTAGTCATTGCTGTAAAGATATGGTGCAAATGCAATGAAAGCCTTGCATATAAGCACAATTGGTTAATGTGTTCAGAATTGTTCCTTGAAAATATCTAAGGTGGATGGACAGACAAATTCAAGATGCCTTATTGTAAATTAGATAGCCTAAGTCGGGAGAGCGTAGACTGGGTAATGGCTATAATCAAATCCTTCTAAAAAGAGTTTCAGCAGAAAAAAATGTAGTGTTTGAACAGGGATTGAACATTGATGATCTTAATGATCTTAATTTGAAATTCATCCCTTCACTTAGCTTCCTCGACCTGACTTTATCCCCAGACTAATATAGCAAAATCAAAACAAATCTGTTCAGGAAAAGCACAGCCACAAACAGTCTGTTGAATTGGAAAAGCCATCATCCAATGCAACAGAGAAGGGGAATCCTCATGGGCCAATATCTACGCCTGAGGTGCAATTGCTCTGATAGAGAAGATTTCAAAACACAAGCAAAAGCACTACGTCTCATGTTTAGGTCCAAGGGTTTACCAATAAATGTCTCAAGAGGGTGTATCATAGGGCCCTCTTGACAAAACGAGAAAGTCTGATAAGGGAGAATCCTGCTCCCACCGCACCATCAAAGGAAGACGATCATAAACAGATCAGATGCATCGCCACCTTTGATGCCGGTTGGGACCAAGATAAGGCAATTATGAACCACTTCTGGCCACTATTGAAACAAGACTAACCATTGAGGGATGTAATTCCTCCATATGCATCCCTAGTGGCCAGGAGAGGTAGGAACTTGAGGGATACCCTGGTACACAGTCACTTTCAACCACACAAACCACCAACGCACTGGCTGTCAGACAAATTGAAGGGACCTATAGATGTGGTAGGTTTAAAGCCTGCTGTTATATACGTAAAGACTCAAAAACCTTCAGTAACAGCACAGATACTGAAAATTTTAAAGTTTCATCATTCTTTAATTGTAACTCTAAAGGGGTGGTGTATCTGATTACCTGTCAGTGTCACTGCATGTATGTAGGCAAAACCTTCCGCCCTTTTAAAAGACGGATACTCGAACATATAAACTCGATGAAAACAACAAGGAATATGGAAACTTCGGTTTCCAGACATGTTAAGATGGCCCACAATGGGGACGTCTGAGAAGACGTGAATGTTATTGGATCTACCACCTAGAAACATTGGCCCCTAGGGGACTCAATTAAGGCTTTTAATATTCTCCATTCATTTAGAAGTCTCTATTTAATTTTGAGAATGCTTGTAAATATTTAAATGTATACCCTGCATGCTCTTTTCATTTAATTGCCTCTTTCTAGCACTTGTTTTCACTTTTGTTTTTAATCATCCTTGTACATACACAACTATCTCCGAATTTAACCCTTATATAAAAAGGGAAATAAATGACCATATCCAAGGACACTGTCACTTTAAGTCTGTGATACGCCTAATATAAGACACATTTATACAGTGATCCAGCAGCACAGGAATGATCAATACGAGATTTATTGAATATAGTTTTCATTCAGTGCTCTTATATTCATCACTGCTTAATGTTTCAGTATTGTATCCTGACTAGTGTTTCTGGTGTAGTTAACTTGACGATTTGGGTGCTGCCTTGGTTACTAACAGTGCCGAGACGGCTATTCAGCACAGTTAATTCATGCTACCTTTTCAAACAGCAGAGCTCATTCATACTTAACGGACAACGGGTAGGAATCCCATAGGGTCCTAGTGCTGTCAATCATGTGACATCAGAGACCCGAGATTCCACCCACAGTACCCCCATGTGGACATATAATCAAAATGTCATTGATGACGCCTTCATGTCCGTGAACTGGATTGGTCATGTTACATTTAAATACCCCGGGTTTTTGGGAGACAAATGTTTAGCCTCTGACGAAGGAGTCTGTGAACTCCGAAACACGCGTCGGGTTTAGCTCGGCACTTTGCACTTCACTGAGCACGCAACCATGCACTCGTAGGGAATTTCTTTTTCCTCTACGTCCTTTATTTGCACTTTTGTTTTTTAGTCTGGCTATGTAATCTTTAACTTGGAGTTTAATCAAGAGGTGTGATCGACATAGGCACATTATATCACAGATTCTAGAGATAGCCTTAGTTTACAACACCCACGAAGGTGTTGTCAGGAGACTGTAGGGAATGAGTATAGCAGTGCTTGTAGCAGTTTTCCCTATGCAATATTGTACCTACTGTTCAAGCGCTACATTTTTTTCTGCTGATACTCTCTTCAAAGGATTTGATTATAGCCATTACCCAGTCTATGCTCTCCCAACTTAGGCTATCTAATTTACAATAAGGCATCTTGAATTTGTCTGTCCATCCACCTTAGATATTTTCAAGGAACAATTCTGAACACATTAACCAATTGTGCTTATATGCAAGGCTTTCATTGCATTTGCACCATATCTTTACAGCAATGACTAGCCACTAGCTTTTCTCCTTATGGTTCACTTAGGGGAAATAGCACTTAGCAGAACTACCATGTGGGTAATTGTTACTATAGTTTCTTTTTCTGATAGAGGTTAAATGAAGTTGTTTTTCTTTTTTGAGGATACTTAGATTCACACAACCACTAAGAGGTTTATGTGCTTCATCCTTGTATATATACATAATTTTCTTACTATTTTGATCTCCAAGCTAGCTTACTAGGTATTTTTGATGTTATAATTGTGTTCTTTTTTCATTTATACCAGCTTTTGGGAGCTCCCTCCTAGGGTTGCTTTCCCATTTATGGTTCTTTGGTATTTTGAGGTTAAGGATTTGACAGAGATTAAAGGCAGCTATCATTCAGCAGTGCTTCTTCAGGATACAGGTCTCCATAAGGTGAGCCCTACTTGCTTGTGCATGTGACAGCAGAACATTATTGATCCACTTAGTGACATCAATGACAGACAATTCTGTCTGTGAAGAAACTAGGCATTTTATGGTACGTGGAAACCAAGAAGACTGGATATCTAAAGTTAGGTAGGTTCTCAAGAAATCCAAGACAACTACACTGAAATAAATGAGTAGTACGAAGGAACTTTAAACACTGAGCATATTCTACAATCCACATATTATCTGGATTCATTAAGTGTGTTATCATGACAAAATAAGTAATGGGAAAAGTAGGTAGATATGCAATATATATATATATATATATATATTTTTATTTTTTTTCAAACCTTTTTTACTGAAGGTCAGAATGGTGATAGAGCAATAAGGAAACTGGTGTTCCATATCTGGAGATTCCAGAGAGATTCCATTTTGTTTTAGATTTTTATTGAAACACGTAACAGATGTTGCAATAGAACCCATACAATACAATTTTTTTTTTAAATAGTAACATTAACATGATATATTAACATATCCCAATTGTTTCACTCTCTCCTACGTATGTGGGATCTCAAAAGTGTTTATTTTTGTAGTGTTTATCCAGATCTAGAAATACAAAAACAGAACAGTAAAATAAGGTTGCGCCTAAAATATACAATAAAACATATAAAAATTGTATATAATAAATATATCCATCTATATACTGTGCCATTGGAGTCCTGTTTTTGTCTTTTCTCTACATATGTTCTACTGGATCTCAAGCACACAACTGTGAAGACCCACTCCACTTTACGTCTCAGAATTCCTGTTCTTATACGTGGCATCTACCATTACGGACTTATGATAAGTGTTTTGGACTATTGCCAACTACTTATTTAATAATTTATTTAATATTTTATATAAAATTTTATTATTCTATATTATTTATTATATACAATTTTTATATGTTTTATTGTATATTTTAGGCGCAACCTTATTTTACTGTTCTGTTTTCGTATTTCTTTTTGCCATTAGGGGATTATAGGGGACTCCCCTTTGAGGATTGCAGCCTTATTGTTATTATTATTTTCCTGTGTGGCAATCTAGCGCTGATTTCTCTCTTCCTTTATCCAGATCTAGCCTATAATGGTATTGCTAACATATCTGAGGAAACTAAATTATCGTTTTGAATGTCAGAATCTCTGGCAGTCCCAACACACTCGTTATATGATTTCACCTGAATTTTGCATTTATCACAAAACATTATTCAAAACTAAATCCCTTGAAGACTGTCTCGTCACTCTCGTTCATTATGCAAACAGCTTTTTTGTTTTATTTTTTTTTTGTTCTCTATTCATATATCATATATTCACCACAGGCAGTTGTCTGCCTCAACTGCTGTCTAGAAGGAATGTTCGGGCATGCTACAGAGAGATATGCTGTTAAAATAATTGTGGCGAAAGTGACCTCACCACTGGTTTTTGGAGGGGCCTGTTTGTCAGCCTCTTGCCCTGCGACTATGGCCCTGGGATGTATTGCCCTTCTAGGAACTGATTTGGGCATAATTGATTTTTATATTGCTGTTTCTGGCCCTTTAATTCACAGAGAAAGGATTTGTACTTTTAAACTGGCACTTCGGATGCAGTCGATGTGCCGAAGTCGTCGAAGTGGTTTTCGGCTACCCAATTGCACGAACACCACTGACCCGTACCTTCTACTCCACTTCGACACTGCGGCTGGAGACTAAGTCCCGTTTGAAGATTCGAACGCTTGTTCGAATGGGACTTAGTCATTTTCTCAGTGTAAAATAGACCGACCGCACAGCCCAAATCCATGGAACTGTTTTGGGCATGAAAATATGCTTGCGGTCGGTCATAAAGGGACCTCAACCTAACTTTTTAACCCCTGGACAGATTCATATGATTTTTACATATGTTGCTCCCCAAATTATGCTGATCACAGAAATATAAGAAATATAATATAATTTTATTCGTATGTGATGTAAAATCACGGAGTTATAAAAATGTATAAAAAGTATGATTTTTCAGCTTGGAGATAATTGAGTAGATACAGTAAGAAACTCAATTATCTCCCAAGCAGAGGGGAGGGAATCTGTGGGTTGTAACCATTGTTTGATTGGCTAATGTATAATTGTCTGTGGGTGTCTCCCTTGCATGGGAGAATTGCATAAAAGCAGAGTGTGTGTCATTAAACCAGAGTTCTACTTCACCCTCAATTTGCAGTGCCGTCTCTTATTGGGGGAATCTGCTACAAGGGATTGCTATGCTTGTCATACTACCTTGCTAAATCACTGTTAAGCTCTTGTAAGAGCTTGTTCCTGTCTTGCTCTCTGGAGAGGTCTACGGTGGTTATGGTGTCTGCTGCAGGAAGCGCTAGGAGCATCCTTCAACAGAGGTACCCAGTCGGGGTGCCAGGTGATCCGTTACAATAATACAAGCAGATTATTTCCTATTTGAAAGTTTTCTCTTACCTGTAAGTGTTTTTTACTGTTTGGAATTGTACTGCAAGGCATTATAGATACAAAAATATATCTTATTACATTCAAGAAGTAAAATGTATCCTTGATTTTTATCATTTAAGATTTAAGATCATGGTCTTGGCTATATTCCCAGAGCCTCCACTACAGGCATGTTGCTGACGTGTAAGGGGCTGGGATGCTTGGGCTCTTGCAAACCCCAGCCTGTAAGAGCGTTTTCATTGGTTAAAAGAGAAATTATCTGATACAACACAATGCTGGGGATTTCAAGAAGTTGAGGTGGAAGCTGGAACCTTAAGAGCACCGGCACCAAAAAGGGAATGTAGAGTACTCCCACCCACCCTTTCCTCCCCCAATGAAAAAATACTCCCCTCTCACCCCTCACATAACACAACCCCTAACCTATTCCACAAATTTACACAAACACAGAGCATCCACTATACACAAACACACACACACACACACTACGTTTCTTACAAACACTGCATCCACTATACACACACTACATCCCTTACACACACATTGTATTTCTGTGAATGTACTCATAGCAATAGTGGAATAGCCCTGTGGGCATATTCAAGGCTGGTCCTTACACATCTCAAGGCCTGGGCCACCCATTCTTTGAGTTGTGTAAGGGGTCCCAAAATGTCTAATAACAGCCCTGTATATTCCCTGTTACTTTCACATCTGTATCCTCAACCACTTTTTCAAACCTAAGAGAGAAATTGGACCCTGATATATTTGGAAACATCTCTAGGTCTCATTGTATCATTACAAGTAACACTATTAAATAAACTTGTCATGAGAGCATCACCAACAAGATTGTACCTCTCCCTGGGCACATTTTACCATGTTTTCCTCCCCTCCTTTCTCCCCCCCCCCCTTGTTTCATAGAATGTTATGAACACAGACACAATGTTCACATGTGGTGGAACTGTATTTTTGTTGAAATGCTTTGGAAATGAATTACCTATAGACATGTGAAAATGTTTTATACAAATTCCCCATTCTAAATCTTTTTCTTCTTTCTTCATGGCCAGGGCATCTCCGGGACCCTAGCATTAAAGGGAGTTAACCTAAGGCTATCAAAGAGTGTCCGTTATACTGTGACGCGATAGCCAGTTACCAGCAATGACAGCTTTTCAATTTGTTATTCAGAATGTTGAGATTTTGTAGTATAGAAACAGTTGGTATTCACAAAGTTTACTAGATGGTAAAACTTTGCAACAACACAAAAAAGAAGCCCTTCAATGGTTAAGAATCATAGAATACATACAGTAGCCATCAACGGCAGGAATGCTGACGCTTTAGAATATCAGGTCCCCCCAGTGCTGTATCTTTTCTTTTCATTTCCTTTGCATGCTAAAATAACTATTTCATAGAATCTTAGCTGTGTTTTAATGAACACCATCTCTTATTTACCCAGTGATTTTCTAATTGTCTCACTGAGCATTATCTGATTTTACTCCATATTTTTGCTTTATATGGTACTATTTGGCTACTGACTTAACTGCTGCAATTTACATAAGTATGGTGGCCTATTTGCTGCACAGAATGTCTGCAGGCTGAAGATAAAGCTGTATCTGATTTCTCCTCTTCAGTATGATTGATATATAATGAGGAGCTGTTTCCCAGCCTATTCTTTAAGTCATAATCAGTAAGAGTAAACTACAGCAAAATACACTGTTTTATTTCCAACAGAATCTTAGGTGTCGGACAGCTGCCAAATTGACTTTTATATACTCTTTATAAATAAACTGCCTTACACTCATGTAGATAATAAAAACTGTAATTTTTATGCTGGAAAAGGGCAGAATAATCCGCTTGTTATACATCTGTAAGAAAAGATCATTCAGATGTTAATTGCATGATTCAGTTTATAAAGCCGTTGTGCTGTTGATTTGAATAATGTTGAAGGCAATGTTTTTTATATTTTTATTAATGCACTTAAGACAGTTATATTTTTTATAGAATAAATATATACCAATATTATAGGGGTGTTTATAAAGAGTGTGATTACAGTGTGGGATATTCTGCTGTACTTAGTGTTGTGATGATACAATGTACAGCACCTCCCTTAACCCCTTCAGGACTGAGTCAATAGTCAACGTTTTGATAAAAAAAAAAAACGTAAACATATCTGTTCATCCGTAATTCACCGCTGTCACATGAAATGCACCCACACTTATTATATATCATTTTGTTCAGGACAAACAGGGCTTTAATTTATCATTAACTATTCATATATGGAACATAATTTATTATGAATAAAATTTAAAAAAATGTGAGAAAATAAGGTTTTTTTTAAATTTGTATTTCCGTCTGACATTTTAGCTGTTAACCCCTTAAGGACAGAGCCAAATGTACACGTTGTGAACGAAACAAAATGTAAACAAAACATGGCATTTGCGCTACATGTCTGTCCAACCGTAATTCACCTCTTTCATATTAAATGCACCCACTCTTATTATATATCATTTTATTCAGGGGAAACAGGGCTTTCATTTAATATCAAATATTTAGCTATGAAACATAATTTAATATGAAAAAAATGGGAGAAAATAAGATTTTTAGTTCTACATGACATTTTAACTGTCAATGTCATAATACTGTTTGCTTTTACTGCAATAAAATACACATATTTGTATTCAGCAAAGTCTCATGTGTAAAACAGTACCCCCTATGTACAGGTTTTATGGTGTTTTGGGAAGTTACAGGGTCAAATATAGCACGTTACATTTGAAATTGAAATTCGCCAGATTGGTTACGTTGCCTTTGGGACTGTATAGTAGCCCAGGAATAAAATTTACACCTATAATGGCATACCATTTGCAATAGTAGACAACCCAAGGTATTGCAAATGGGGTATGTCCAGTCTTTTAGTAGCCATTTGGTCACAAACACTGGCCAAAGTTAGCGTTAGTATTTGTTTGTGTGTGAAAAATGCAAAAATGCCAATTTTGGCCAGTGTTTGTGACTAAGTGGCTACTAAAAAAGACTGGACATACCCCATTTGCAATACCTTGGGTTGTTTACTATTGCAAATGGTATGCCATCATAGGGGTAATTTTCATTCTTGGCTACCATAGGGTCTTAAAGGCAACGTAACCAATCTGGCAAATTTTAATGTGGAAAAAATGAAACACAAGCCTTATATTTGACACTGTAACTTTTGAAAACACTATAAAACCTGTACATGAGGGGTACTGTTGTACTCGGGAGACTTCGCTGAACACAAATATTTGTGTTTCAAAACAGTAAAAAGTATTGCAGGAATAATATCGTCCGTGTAAGTGCTGTTTGTGCGTGAAAAATGCAAAAAACTTCACTTTTACTGGCGATATCATCGTTGTAATACATTTTACTGTTTTGAAACACTAATATTTGTGTTCAGCGAAGTCTCCCGAGTAGAACAGTACCCCCATGTACAGGGTTTATGGTGTCTCGGAAAGTTATAGGGTTAAATATAGTGCTAGCAAATTAAATTCCCTTTACTTTCGGCATGGGTTGTCAGGCAGGTCCTGCTAATTATAATTAATTAAGATACCCAATTATGTAAAAATATTACATAAATATATATGTAGAATTAATATATGTATATATATATGTATGTGAATATATATGTATATATCTATATAATTTTTTTAAATATTTTTATTTATATATAGGTATATATATAGTGATATATACGTATATATTTATGTATATAGATATATATATTATTTTGTTCTACGTGTATTTTGATATATATATATATATTAATTTCACAAAACAGTTAGAACGAAATAACACACATCTATATATTTTTTAATTATTTATTTTTAATTATTTTTTTAATTTTATTTTTTTTAACGTATTTACATTTTTATTTTTTTTATATTATATATAAATATATATATAAAACAATAATTATATATATATTTAATCAGTATCAGTCTACGTGTAATTTGATATTAATATATATATATAATTATATATATATTAATAGTAAAATACACCTAGACGGTGTATGTGTGTGTATGTATATGTGTATATATATACTTAGATCATATATCTAAGTATATATAATTATTTTTTTTTACACCATTAACTTATTTTTATTTTATTTTCAGCCAGCAGGGGGACCACCTGTCATTACAGGCAGCCCCCCTGCCGGCAATACAGAAGCCAGCTATCCCCGGCCATGTGATTGTGGGGTCCTCACTAGGACCCCACTCTCACATGGCCGGGGGGCTTCAACGAGGACGGATGTGCCGCGGGGGGCTCCCTGGGAGTCCCCCCCACCGTGATCGCCGGCGTGGGACCGCCGGCGACCGGGTAAGTTAACAATTACGCCCGGCGGCGTTTAGAGCCGCCTATTAGAGGGCGTAATTGTACGTCC
Organism: Pelobates cultripes; assembly: GCA_933207985.1. NCBI lineage: Eukaryota > Metazoa > Chordata > Amphibia > Anura > Pelobatidae > Pelobates > Pelobates cultripes. The sequence continues at coordinate 295,305,885 of OW240912.1, forward strand.
TCCGGTTTTAAGGGGTTAAACAATGGTCAGTCTAAAAATAAGTCCTTGCTATCCGAGACGCGTTTCACCTTCTGTAAGAGACAAATTAGGGAATTTTCAGACGTACGAAACCCTAAAAAAATGTACAAAGTAAAAGATATTATCACTTGTCATACTAAAAGGGTGATTTACATACTGACGTGTCTATGTGGCCTTTTATATATTGGCTGCACTATACGTCCCCTCCAAGTGAGGATACAGGAACACGTTAGAAATATAAAAAATGGATTCATCAAACACAATGTATCACTTCACTTTAAAAATATGCATAATAGTGATCCCAAAAAAATGCAATTTATGGGTATCCAGAAAATTTTTTGGATTGGAGAGGTGATGACTTGGTGAGGAAGATGGGAAGGGCTGAGATGAAATGGATATTCCAACTGGATACCCTACATCCCAAAGGGTTGAATAATGATTTTGAACTTTGTCATTTTTTATAAACAATAATTCCTTTTTTTTTTTTTTTTTTTGAAGATTCTAGAAATTATGTAATTATTGGTTGTTAAGTTTGGGATTATTTTCTCATTATTATACTTTTTGGTGTTTCTCTTTTATGTGGATTGTAGATAGATATCTGTTATACATTGTCACACTGGGAATGCCATTTCATGTAAATAGACTTTAAGCAGATACTATGTAATGCAACTTATATCTATATTGTTTGATTAACTGACTCCCCACTCCTCTTTTTTTCTATTTGTGGTGTGATTTATGCTGAACTTGTGTACGATATAATAACTGGCTGGCTACTGCCAGCACTGAAAATGGAGATCGAGTAAGACCGGAAGTGACGCCGCGAACATTGCGATACGTCACTTCCGGTTTCGTATCAACTAATAATGAAGAAATTAGAGACTTTCACGCTGATTGGATAAGTAATGGCGGGAAAGAAGAGCACCAGGACCAATTAGGAGACACCATTTGGGATTTAAACTGGGAAACATGAACAGCAGGGAACTGATTGAAAAAGCCTCTACAGAAGGTGAAACGCGTCTCGGATAGCAAGGACTTATTTTTAGACTGACCATTGTTTAATGGTATTTTATTTATTATTTATGTTTATACAATAAATTGTTTTTATTTTTATAAATTCCTTGAACTATCATTTCCTGCTGGTAAAGAAGAGTGGTGCCCTCTTAAAGGCACAGTGCTGTTTTAACTGAGAGCCCAGTGTTGATTGGCTCTCTACAAGGTGAGCAAGTACCTTTTCCACTTTCAATATTGTATTGGTCCAAAGGGTATTACACCAGGATTCTGTTCTTCTGTTTGTTTCTTTGAGGATTTGAAAATCAACATAGAAGAAGGCTGGGTATTCCCTTTAAATACCTCTGCAGTTGTGATTTGAGCCTATCCATTTCAGGCTCTTTACCATGTGAGTTTGTCACAATTTAAGCTCCACTTGTATATTTAGTTCTTAACATACTGCACCAAATTTTGTTCTATTTTATCTTTCTCCTCAGATATTTCTATATACATATATGTGTCCCTTATTATAAGGGGTAAGTTGTTTTTTAACATACTAGCGCTCCACTGGGCTTTGTTAGCTGTGACAACTTTGTCTCACTCATAACGCTCCATTTTCCTTTTGCATGTTTTTGTGTTAAGGTTAGAGGTACCTGCACGTGTGTTGAGCTGCTCACTATATTTTAGACTATCTATTATTCTTTAAGCGCCTGTAGTACACAGAGATTTGTATTTTTTCTGTTTAGACAATGTAATAGAGCAGCAGGAAATGCTAGCAGAATGCTTGGTTGTATAGGGAGAGGTATTAGCAGTAGAAAGAGGGAAGTGCTCATGCCATTATACAGAACACTGGTGAGACCTCACTTGGAGTATTGTACACAGTACTGTAGACCGTATCTTCAGAAGGATATTGATACCTTAGAGAGGATTCAGAGAAGGGCTACTAAACTGGTTCATGGATTGCGGGATAAAACTTACCAGGAAAGGTTAATGGATCTTAACATGTATAGCTTGGAGGAAAGACGAGACAGGGGGTATATGATAGAAACATTTAAATATATAAAGGGAATCAACACAGTAAAGGAGGAGACTATATTTAAAAGAAGGAAAACTACCACAACAAGAGGACATAGTCTTAAATTAGAGGGACAAAGGTTTAAAAATAATATCAGGAAGTATTACTTTACTGAGAGGGTAGTGGATGCATGGAATAGCCTTCCAGCTGAAGTGGTAGAGGTTAACACAGTAAAGGAGTTTAAGCATGCGTGGGATAGGCATAAGGCTATCCTAACTATAAGATAAGGCTAGGGACTAATGAAAGTATTTAGAAAATTGGGCAGACTAGATGGGCCGAATGGTTCTTATCTGCCGTCACATTCTATGTTTCTATGTTTCTATGTCCGCGGCGAACCGTTCGGCGAACTATTCGGGACATCACTACTCTTAACCAATTATCAACAGGAAATCAAACCTTGTTAAATCTAAAACATTTTCCTAGATGACTCTTACCAATTATCAACAGGAAATCAAACCTTGATAAATCTAAAACCTTTTCCTAGATGACTCTTACCTGTAAAAGAAAAATCTGAGACAGTTGAAAAATCAATAAAACTCTCCAGAATATCTCCAAATAAACTTTGTAGCAGCACTTACAGCAGCAGCAAAGCTATATATGTTGGAAAGCGTCTTGTTTGACCTTATGATGTTTTTTGGTAGTGAAAAGTAGAAAATGCACACTTAATTGGCTGGATAAGGAAATAAAGGAGAAAACACATCAATCTAAAAAATATTAGTGAGACAGAATTTGATGGATTATCCCAGAAAATCCAACCCTACTTGGAAAAATTGGAAAAAGAACAAATACCAGAGAGACACAGAATACTACAGGATGGGGAATATCAGAATAAGAAACAGATATATTTCCACACAAACCACCATATGGAAGATCCAGTGGGAGAGAAACATTGGAGGATAACAAAGTGGGGGGAAAAAGCTAGGACAAATAAGACCTTAAAGCATCCTTGGGAGAGAAAGAGAGAAATAGAAAAACAAGAAATTATCAAAGCACAAATGAAAAAGAAAGAAGAGAAAGGGAGCACATGAGAAGAAAAAAAGATAAAAATGATAAAAGATTGAGGAAATCTTATCCTCCACCTACAAAGAAATATGCCATTCAAGGAGAAGCCAATGATGGTGATATGTTTGAATCAAGAATGGAGAAAGAAAGTGAAATGAAGAGAAGTACAATAAGAGAACTGAGGTAAGATTATTTCCCCACAAGGGACAAGTACGAGAAACTGACCGATTTAGATCAGGAAAGATTTTTTTTGTACAAGGTCATTTAGTAGAAAGGGGCAGATTGGAAAAATGGGAGAATTCAGGATGGAAACAATGATGTTTGGTAGAGGAAGAGGTAATAGAACTGGACAACTGTTTAAAGAAAGGACAGAAGAGAAAGACTTCAGAAGCATTAGAAATCTTAAATCTTATAGATAAATATCTAAGCAGACAATTTAATAGATAAATATCTAAGCAGAGTCCAAATAACAGTCCTTAAAAATGACTTAAATTTGCTCCTACAGCTAAATTAAATAAACAAGTTAAAAAGAAATATCTCCTTTACAAAAGCCGTTATGTATCATTAGCAACACAGACACAGCCAGAAAAACAGGGCCAGATTAACATATGGGCTGATGGAGCTGCAGCTCCAGGCCAATGCCCGTGAAATAGGCCCATTGATTTAAAAAAAATAATAAAATACTAAAATCCAATTTTTTTTTTTTTTTTTTAAATTTACACACTAATCTTTGGGTTGACACCTGGCCAGTAGTGATGTCCCGAATGGCTCGCTGGTGAATAGTTCCTGGTGAACATCGCTTGTTCGTGTTCGCCACGGATGGCGAACATATGCGCTGTTCGGTCCGCCCCCTATTCGTCATCATTGAGTAAACTTTGACCCTGTACCTCACAGTCAGCAGACACATTCCAGCCAATAAGCAGTAGACCCTCCTACCTCCTGGACAGCTTCCATTTTATATTCATTGTGAAGCTGCATTCTTAGTGAGAGGAGGGGCAGTGTAGCTGCTGCTGATTTGATAGGGAAATTGATAGCTAGGCTAGTGTATTCACTGTCCACTACAGTTCTGAAGGACTCATCTGATCTTTGCTGTAAGGACAGCACCCCAAAAGCCCTTTTTAGGGCTAGAACATCAGTCTGCTTTTTTTTTTTTCTGTGTAATGTAATTGCAGTTGCCTGCCTGCCAGCCTGTGTGTCAGGCTCAAAGCATATACTGTGCCCACTCTCCTAGTGCCACCACTAACTCACTGGTGTCCCAAGAGCTTGCATTTAAAAAAAAAAAAACTTTTTTGACTGTAATATAATAGCAGTCAGTTTCCTTCACAAGTGTGCGTTTCAGGGCCTGCCCAATGCCACCACTCACTCACTGGTGTCACAATAGCATGCATTTAAAAAAAACAACAACTTTTTGGACTGTAATATAATAGCAGTCAGCTTCCTTCACGCGTGTGCGTTTCAGGGCCTGCCAGGGCACAGTGTCACACCAGTGCAACTCATATCTGGTGTAACAGTAGTGTACATTTTAAAAAAATAATAAAATTTTGACTGTAATAGATTGAATAGCAGTTAGTTGTCTGCCAGCGTGTGTGTCAGGCTCACAGCGTATACTGTGCCCACTTGCCCAGTGCCACCACTCATATCCGGTGTCACAATAGCTTGCATTTAACAAAAAAAATAATTTTTGACTGTAATAGATTGAATAGCAGTTAGTTGTCTGCAAGCGTGTGTCAGGCCTACAGCGTCTACTCTGCCAACTTCTGCCACTGCACAGTGCCACTCATATCTGTTGTCACAGGAGCTTGCACGCATAGTACCACTAATCAAAAAAAAAATGACAGGCAGAGGCAGGCCACTCCGCAGGGGCCCTTGTGGTTGTGGTGCTGTGATTCCCTTTGGCCCTAGAATAATGCCCAGTGTTCAGAGGCCACGTACCCTGAACTCGAAAAGTTCTGAGGACATAATTGACTGGCTAACACAGGACACCCAATCTTCTACAGCTTCCGCTCAGAACCTTGACGCACCATCCTCCTCCAGCTTAGCTTCGGGCACCTCTCACGTTACCACTCGCCCGTCTGCTGCCACCACCAACACTAGCACCACAGCAGCTTCACTTGGTATGTCAGAGGAGTTATTTAAACATCAGTTGGAAGAAATGAGTGATGCGCAACCATTATTGCCAGAGGATGTAGATAACAGGGATATGTCTCAGTCAGGCAGCATTACACATATGGATGTACGGTGTGATGATGATGATGTTGTACCCGCTGCTGCTTCCTTTGCTGAGTTGTCAGATACAAGTGAAGCGGTTGATGATGACGATGCGTCCGTGGATGTCACGTGGGGAGACAGAAAGTTCAGAAGACAGAGAAGGAGACGAGTTGGAAGCAGGGGGAGGTCGTCACAAGGAGCTAGTGGCACAGTCAGACAGCATGCATCGGCACCCGGGGTCAGCCAGACAGCACGCCAATCAACGCATCCTGTTGCCACCACCAGAATGCCGTCATTGCAGAGCTCAGCAGTGTGGCATTTTTTTGTGTGTCTGCCTCTGACAACAGCGATGCCATTTGCAACCTGTGCCAAAAGAAAGTGAGTCGTGGGAAGTCCAACACCCACCTAGGTAAAACTGCTTTGCGAAGGCACATGATCGCACATCACAAATGCCTATGGGATCAACACATGAGTACAAGCAGCACACAAACTCAAAGCCGCCATCCTCCTCCTGGTCCAGGATCTTCAGCCACGTTAACCACTGCTGTCCTCCTTGCCCCCTCTGAACCATCCGCCCCTCCGTCTCTCGCCTTGAGCAGTTCCTGCTCATCTGCCCACAGTCAGGTGTCTGTCAAGGACATGTTTGAGCGTAAGAAGCCTATGTCACAAAGTCACCCCCTTGCCCGGCGTCTGACAGCTGGCTTGACTGAACTCTTAGCCCGCCAGCTTTTACCATACAAGCTGATGGAGTCTGAGGCATTCCAAAAATTTGTAGCTATTGGGACGGTACCCGGCTGAAATTTCTTTGCACAAAAGGCAATCCCCAACCTGTACTCGATTGTGCAAAAGGAAGTAATGGCATGTCTGGCACACAGTATTGGGGCAAGGGTCCATCTGACCACTGATACCTGGTCTGCGCATTGGGTAAACCTGCTGACGGCTGCCAAGCATGGAATGCGTGGCTCTGCAGAGGAGTTGGTGACACCGCCATGACTTGCAGGCAGGCCTGCTGCCACCTCCTCCTACTCCATCCTCTTCCATAACCTCCTCGGCTGAGTCCTCTTCTGCTGCTGTGTCTTGCTCCACATCAACGGCACCCACCCAGCTCCCCAGGTACTATTTCACATCCCAGATACGGCAGTGTCACGCTGTCTTGGGTTTGACTTGCCTGAAAGCAGAGGGTCACACCGGACCAGCACTCCTGTCCGCCCTGAACGCACAGGTGGATCAGTGGCTGACTCCGCACCAACTGGAGATCAGCAAAGTGGTTTGTGACAACGGGAAGAAATTTTTGGCAGCATTGCATTTGGGCAAGTTGACACATGTGCCGTGCATGGCACATGTGTGTAATCTGATCATACAACGCTTTGTGCATAAGTACCCAGGCTTACAGGACGTCCTTAAGCAGGCCAGGAAGGTGTGTGGCCATTTCAGGCGTTCCTACACGGCCATGGCGCACTTTTCAGATATCCAGCGGCGAAAAAACATGCCAGTGAGGCGCTTGATTTGCGACAGCCCGACACGTTGGAATTCAACACTCCTAATGTTCGACCGCCTGCTCCAACAAGAAAAAGCTGTTAACGAGTATTTGTATGACCGGGGTGCTAGGACAGCCTCTGTGGAGCTGGGAATTTTTTTGCCACGTTACTGGACGCTCATGCGCAATGCCTGTAGGCTCACGCGTCCTTTTGAGGAGGTGACAAACCTAGTCAGTCGCACCAAAGGCACCATCAGCGACATCATACCATTTGTTTTCTTCCTGGAGCGTGCCCTGCGAAGAGTGCTGGATCAGCCTGAAGAGGAAGAGTTGTGGTCACCATCACCACCAGAAACAGCCTTATCAGCATCGCTTGCTGGACCTGGAGCTGGAGGGATTAAACTGATAGGAATAGTACTACTTAACACACGTTATAATAATGCAGAGAGAGGCAATGCAAAAAGAGGAGTCTGAAGAAGAGGAGTCAGAGGAGGAAGGTGGCTTTGAGGAGGTGGAAGACCAAACACAGCAGGCATCCCAGGGGGCTTGTTGTCACCTTTTGGGGACCCATGGTGTTGTACGTGGCTGGGTGGAGGAAGAGACCTTCAATGACATCAGTGAGGACAAGGAACGGGACATGGCTAGCTTGGTATCCAACCTTGTGCAAATGGGGAGTTTGCGGTTGTGCAAATGGACTGTTTGCGGTTGTTTGCGGTGCGTTAAACGGGGAGTTTGGTCTGTCACTGTGAAGCGGGCGTAACCCTTACACTACCTGATCGATACAACATCATACCTGATGTTTTAAAGCACGTTATTCCAAACAATTTAGGAATGTTAGGTGAGTTATGCCCTTTATGGATTAAAACCAGACTCTGCATCAACTATGTAATTTTCCATGGGAGTTTTGCTATGGATCCCCATCCGGCATGCCACAGTCCAGGTGTTAGTCCCCTTGAAACAACTTTTCCATCACTATTGTGGCCAGAAAGAGTCCCTGTGGGTTTTAAAATTCGCCTGCCTATTGAAGTCTATGGCGGTTCGCCCGGTCCGCCCGTTCGCGACATCACTGCTGGCCAGTATTTCTAAGGTATTTGAGGCTGCCTAGCGGTGCTGGTATTGCAGTAATACCGGCAATACAAATGTCAGCTCAGTATAAACTGAGATTAGATGTAAGTAGGTGGCGCTGTATGTGGAGAGAGACAGGGATAAGAAGTTATAGCATCTCCCTCCCTGCCTCTTTCTACTCAATGATCCGCACGGGAGCAGCTCTGCACAGAGTCCAAACAGCAGCTCTCAGCCTGCAGAGACAGCTTACAGCACAGGTAAGAGAAGGATGGGGGGAAAGATTGCAGGGAGGCATGGGGACACAGACACTAGGGGACACTAGGAGACATGGGGACACTGGTAGACATAGGGACACTAGGGGGTACTGGGAGACCTGGGGACACTGAGACACAAGGGGAAACTGTGAGACATGGGGACGGTGAGATACTTGGGGACACTGAGACATGTATACACTGGTATGAAATTTCCACACAAAATGATAAGGAATTTATTTTTCTCATGAAAACTACATTTGAAAATTCTACAAGAATGAACTCACTATTAACCCACTGACTGCCATTTTGTTTTTAGGATATAAGCATATAACTTTGTTTACACATTAATGTTAGGGCATGTTATGCAGTCCTACAATTGGGACTTCCCGCCTGCCAGCATACTCACTCTTGTCAGCTAATGCAGCTGATCCAAATTATAGGATCGAAATGACACATTGATAACATGATTCATATCTACTGGCTTGCTGGATTGGCTGCACCTAACAAAAAAAAAGTGTTTGTATGTAGTTTTAGTGCTTGAATGAAGAGGAGGAGGTTGTATATAATTTTGGAATTTGACTGCAGGAGTGTAATTTTATATATTGTTTGTGTTTGATTGCAAGGTAGTGTGTGCAAATAGTGTGTACACATACACTGCCATAAATACAAATTTACACAGATAAACATACACATTGACACACACACAAATACACACACACACACACTGACACATGAACATATTTGCATATATCTATATATATATTGACCTACAAATACACACAATGACACATGTAAGCATACTCTGATGCATACAGGGCCGGCCTTAGGTCATTAGGCGCCCTGTGTGAAAAGTCTTCACGGCACCGCCCTCCCCCCCCCCCAACAAGTTGCCTTATATATACAGTCACACACACGCAAAGGCAGACAGTGAAAAAAAAACAGTTACAAGCAGACAGTCAGACACGCTCAGTTACAGGCAGACAGTCACACACACAGTTACAGGCAGACAGTCACACATGCTCAGTTACAGGCAGACAGTCACAGAGCCAAACACACAGTTAAAGGCAGACAGTCATACACAGTTACAGGCACACAATCATGAACAGTTACAGGCACACACAGTTACAGGCAGACAGTCACACACACAGTTACAGGCAGAAAGTCACACACACAGTCATAAACAAACAGTCACACATACTCCTTTACAAGCAGACAGTCATACACACTCGGTTACAGGTATGCTGAGGTACACTCAAGCTAATAGGCACTCATACAGGCACTCACAATAGCACAACTACAGCGACGCACAATTGGAGTCACACACAGGCAGACAGTCCCACACACACACACACAGGCAAACCGTCACACATAGGGCAGACAGACAGTCACACACACACACACACACAGGCAGACAGTCACACACACACAGACAGTCACACACACACAGGCAGACAGTCACACACACACACACACACACACACACAGGCAAACAGTCACACACAGGCAGTCAGGCAGACACACACAGGCAGGCAGTCACACACAAGCAGGCAGTCAGACAGTCACACACACAAACAGTCTCAGACACACAGGCAGACAGTCACACACACACAGGCAGTCACACACACACACAGGCAAACAGTCACACACAGGCAGTCAAACACAAGCAGGCAGTTAGACAGTCAAACACACAGACAGTCTCACACACACACACACACAGACAGTCACACACACACACATAGACAGACAGTCACACACACAGGCAGGCAGTCACATACACAAACAGGCAGGCAGACGCAAAGTCAGACAGTGACACAAACAGTCACACACAGGCAGGCAGACACACACACACACAGACTTACCTCTTTCCAGTATGGCTGGAAGGGAGAGTGGAAGCAGTTAGTTGTTGGGGAAGCAGGGACTCCTTCCTGCTTCCCTCTTCCTGTGCAGCAGTTACCAGGGACCTCGGGTAGGTATAAGCCTCGCCTCAGCCTTACGATAAGCCCCGCCTCTGTCTCACAATAAGCCCCGCCTCTGCCTTGCAGTAAGCCCCGCCCCCGCCACCTCAATTTTAAAAACATTTTTTTTGCTTTTTTGTCACCCAGCCATGTGTGAGCTGTGTCGGTCACAGGGCGCCCCCTGGTCCGCACAGCTCGCACAGCCCTAAAGCCGGCCCTGGATGCATACACACGCTCAGATGCACACAGACACAAATACACACTGACACATACATACACTGACAGATACACACACTGACACATACACTGACACAGAGAAACACACTGACACAGAGATACACACATATAAACACACTGACACAACATACCTTTTATGTGCAAAGCTTTACATTATTTTTTTTTTTTATTGTGTTACACGCTTTATATCGTTTATACCTATGTTTATTGCTCAAATCACCCTTTCAGGTTGATAAAAACCTCAAAAACAAAATATGAAAAATAATAGCACAGGCCATTTTAAAATGACAGAAAAGTATTAATCAATATAATGCTCACTCACAAAAAAGGAGCCAGAGTTATGGCTCATTTGTTATAGCCTTGAAGTACTTTATAGGGGGACCTCTTCCCTTTTATGGAGATTCACTTTCTTGAGTGGTAGTGGCAGTATATGTAATAAAAAGACATTCACATGTTGTGCAATATGTTAAGATAAAAATATATACAATATAGAAAAGGTATCACACTCACACATAATGGAGTCTTTTTCTATAAGCTCTATTTGGTAGACAAGCATCTCTTTTAGGCTGATTCTACCCCTTAGAAGCGCCAGAGAGATCCTTGATAAAATTATTGTTTTCAGCTTTAATTAAACAAAGTACATTAAAAGCTAGATTTTGTAAAAACAATCTTTATCACATAAGATTAAATGAAACAAAGATTTAACAATTTTTAGATAAAGTAAACAGGGCCTATTCTTATCCAAAATGTGTTTCACCCTGAAGGCTTCCCAGTCAGTAATGATGCCCTTGAAAATCCCTTGTATTTATGACCCCGTTCATTAAAATTAATTGTAAAAGTCCAGTTGTTAATTTTGAGTTTGGCGTGCATTCCACACCTTATCTCAGTATCTACCATTAAAAAAAAATCTTTTTATATAAAAATAGATACAAATGTGTCATAAAATAATGACATAGCTCAAAATCATTATTGAGCTCACTTGGAGTCCGATTATTTAAATGCGAAATCCATTACATTTCTCTCTGTCCTATATTCCTTACAAAACCCTATCAATAACTTTAAAACATATGTGTTAGGGGGTCTGGTTGTGGTGCTCCATGAAATGTTAAGATACGCTATGGTTGATAAAACCATTCTTGATATTCCTAAAATGCTCTTCTATTTTAATATGTAGTGATCTAGTTGTGTATCCTACGCGAAGGAGTCCATATCTGCAAGTTAGCAGGTAGTTTACATTCTTAGAATGGCAAGTGATCAAATCTCCTAATGTACATCTCCCTTTGCATAACTGAAATTCCTTTATATGTTCTTTTTTTGTTTTTGCTTTTGCATGCCAAGCATGTTCTGCATCTATAAAATCCATCTTCTAAATTAAAAAAAAGTTTGTATCGTGGTTCTCGAAGATGTTACCAGTTGTAATCCTACATTTTTTGACCCCTCTAAAAATTATCTGGTGTTTGTCAGGTAATACATTGTTGAGGATTGGAATCTTAAATAAAAGAGGCCAATATTTAAAAATAACTATTTTAACATGTTGACTGCAGTTGTTAATTAATAGGAATAAAATTACTTTCGGTCTAGTGTGTTTTTTATATTGTAATACATTTCTTCCTGGTATCCTTTTGTGTTTTTGCCATTTTCTTATCCCTACAGTTTCTTACTATTCTCACAAATGAGTCTTTGGTATTCCTTTCAAGCGAGGTCTATAGTGGCAACTGTTTATGAAACAGTTTGAATCCACTTTATTAAAAAAGTTAGTTTTACTATTGTTTTCCTCTATATAAATGGTTAGGTCCAGGTAATTAGTTTATTTTGTCTCCAATTGGTTTTATGATTGTAGCCCAATCATTGCCCTTTAAAAAAATGTAAAAATGTATTAAGAGTTTCAAGATCTCTCCTCCAGAAATCTTGATTAGATAGTATACAATCTTGGTTAGATAGTATATCAATATTTTTCCAGTATGCCATTAATAAAATATAAAGTGTTACAGCAAAAGTAATTGTTATTTTTTTAAACTAAATTAATACCTTCTATAATAAAATTACTTTGATCTATAGGGTACATTTCCAACTTCTACCGACATTCTTTCACTTTTTTTCATCCCTTGAATGCTGCTGTAAAGTGCTAAAACATCGCTAGTGAACAGAATCCCCTATTTTCTAATATATTCATTTTGAAATATTGAGTATCTTTAAGATGTGTTGAACTAAGTTATTGATATATTCTGACAAATTGTTCGACAATTAATCTATCCTCGAAATTATTGGACTGCCTGTTGGGTTCTGGATCTCTTTTTGAATTTTAGGCAAATAGAACATTGGTATGTGATGGGAATATTTAAACATGATGTTCAAATATTCTTATTGTTTTTTGTAAGTATACTCATTTGCATTCCATTCTCTAAGAAACAATTAAACTTTTTCTTAAATTTGGCAGCTGGGTCCTGTTTTAGAATTTTTTATGTTGAGTTGTCATCTAAAATTGTGGTCGATTCCTTCTCATAGTATTCCTTTGTTAAAAGCAAAAGCCTTCCACTTACCCGCTGGTTTTATTCAATTCTTTTTTCTAATTTTTTTTATTCTGTTCTGTTTTTTTCTCCTTTCTTTAGATTGCATCCCCGTTTGTTGACCTTAAAATTTTCTGTTTCATGAGAAAAATAAATTCCTTATCATTTTGTTTGGCTATTTCATACCAGTAAAACAGGAAGAAAGGTAGCGCCAAAATAAAACGAAAAAATAAATAAAATAAATAAATAAATAAAATAAAATGAGTCCCAATATATGTTGGAGGGTAGAAGTGTCTGTTCCACAATTTCCACTGGTAAAGTGTTTCCTCTGTCTGTGATACTTCAGAGCGTCTCGTGATATGGAAAACACAAAGGGAAAGGACCAATCGTGCAGAATGTATAAAATGTGTAGATATAAAATAAGAAGATGAATTGCACTCACATTATCATGAGCTATGACCAGCTCAGGGGTAATGGGTTTTCAGCAGAATAATCCCTGCTTGTAGGATATAACAAATGCTTGTCCTCTTGGAGTATGACGGTGTCCAACTCTCAGGAAAAGGAAAAATAGGAACAACCAATAGTGCTCTCTGATAATATAATGTGGTATAAAAATAAAAAGAATAGGAAATATACTCACAAATAGAGTGCAGATATCACTGCACTTGGAATGTCGCGTGGGCGGTATAATCCCCACCTCAGGATATATATAAAATGCCAGGAAATAGGTAGTAAAAAAAAGGTTATGTGTAAAAATAATAAAATAATAATATAGATGGCACAAGAATATAGCCAAACTTAATTTATTATTTAAAATACACAATAAAAACCATTAACGCGTTTCACCACTAGGGTTTTATCAAAATGGTATAAAATGGTTATACCATTTTGATAAAACCCTAGTGGTGAAACGCGTTAATGGTTTTTATTGTGTATTTTAAATAATAAATTAAGTTTGGCTATATTCTTGTGCCATCTATATTATTATTTTATTATTTTTACACATAACCTTTTTTTACTACCTATTTCCTGGCATTTTATATATATCCTGAGGTGGGGATTATACCGCCCACGCGACATTCTAAGTGCAGTGATATCTGCACTCTATTTGTGAGTATATTTCCTATTTTTTTTTATTATTTTTATACCACATTATATTATCAGAGAGCACTATTGGTTGTTCCTATTTTTCCTTTTCCTGAGAGTTGGACACCGTCATACTCCAAGAGGACAAGCATTCGTTATATCCTACAAGCAGGGATTATTCTGCTGAAAACCCATTACCCCTGAGCTGGTCATAGCTCATGATAATGTGAGTGTAATTCATCTTCTTATTTTATATCTTCACATTTTATACATTCTGCACGATTGGTCCTTTCCCTTTGTGTTTTCCATATCACGAGACGATCTGAAGTATCACAGACAGAGGAAACACTTTACCAGTGGAAATTGTGGAACAGACACTTCTACCCTCCAACATATATTGGGACTCATTTTATTTTATTTTATTTATTTATTTATTTTACTATATTTTTTTTTTTTTTTTTTTTTTTTTTTTTTTTTTTTTTTTTTTTTTTTTTTTTTTTTTTTTTTTTTTTTTTATATATTATTAGCGCTTACCTATTTTTTACTTTTTCTATTTCATACCAGTGTATACATGGAACTCCTAGTCCTAAGCTATGAGTTAAAATAAAGCTGCATTTTAGAACACAAAATAGATAAAGAGCAGGTTTGGTCAAGGGTCATAAACAATGGGTATATGGAACAAAGCTAATTGTTATATCATTTTAAGAAAAAATATTTATAAAAATGCACGTTATAGTTTATTGTAATATTGCACAAAGATTCCACTTCAATTAAAGTAAAGTGTTTCTTATTTATTTATTTTTTTCTAATTATTGTGTACAGTGTGCACTGGCACTACAATCTACAGATTCATTATGTAAACACCTATTTGTTCACCACTTTGTAGTGAAGTAAAGCAGGATGGGTTCCAATCTATTTTCATCCTATATTTTTTTCTTTGGTTGATGGTTCTAAATATAGTATGTACACTTCGCCATGTAAAATGTATATCTCTTTGGTTTTATTTTCAGCATCTTTCTTATAACTGGTTATTTGTCCATTAGCATAAGCTCTGTCCTCAGCCTTAGGAAACACAGATGTCAATCGCCTACTTGCCTCAGTGAAAATCATATATTTTTTTCTTCTCCTTTCCATCTGTATGTCTTGCCCCTTATGGATGAATTTCTTCTAAGAAAATTATGGATTATATGGAGCTGATTTTTGTCATTATCTTGTACTACATTAGTAGCTATTGATGATATTTCAGTGAGCAAGAGAATTTTTCTACAAGAAAAAAAATAAGGTATTTCATTTAGTTTTTTGTTACATTTCTCAGATTTACTTATTTTAAGTAAGGAAATAATTAGATGTTATCGATCTGAGTAACATTGCACTTGGGTCAGTAAATTAATATTTTAGAACAATTATATTTAATGGTAATAAATTTAGTATTTACTTACTCTATTTACAGCTAAATATATGTTCAGCTGATCAAGCCTCATCTTTTTCCATTTTTCAGAACCCAGAACTACTATAGAAAATTAGCTTGCTAACAAATGCTGTTCAGTTGACAGAATACAGAATACATAACTACAGTAGTTTAAAGTTACTAAGCACAGTTTTGATGTTTAAACAAATTTGATAAATTGTTTTCTTTTAGCAAGTTACAAAATTATTGGTTTAGGTGGCTGTCTGTTTAATGGGATTAATTTCTCAATAATTGTTAAATACTTGATGAGCTTTATTTTACATTTTTCTCTAGCAATATATGATTAGCAGTAGCAAAGCAGAGCTTTACTCATTTGCTGTGAGCAATCAGCTGACACCCAATAAACTAGCCTTGCACTACATGGTTTAGCACAGGGAGCTATTTCACTCTTTCTGTCAGTAGTAGTGGAGATGAAGGGTGGCATCCAGTAGATGAAAGGTAAGAAGATAAAGGAGCACTAGGGAACTTTTATCATTATAACCACTAACTGATTAGAATGTTGAAAATGCCAGTTACCAACAGTAAAAAAAGTTTCAATGGATGATACCATTCCTACAGTGATAGAAGGGAGAGGTTTAATTGAGGTCTGACATTTTACTATGAGCATTACATGAGCATCCAACAATTAAAGAATCGTTATGGCATTTTTAAATACATTTATTCTAGAACTATATGAGTTAACCGTACGTGAAAATTATGCTCAAATTCAGACATTCTTTCTACATTTTGTTTTCATTTCCAATAAGCTATACTGCTATTAATGCCATTAGGTTCCTTACATATACCTTCAAGCAGTGAATTTCACCAATGTTGTGAATTTATTTCTGTGACATCTAATATATGTGAGAAAAATAGAATGTTTGCTCTTATGTTCAAATTTCAGACCCTGTGTGAAATAAATATAGTATTATTTAGTTTAAACCTTGTCATTCCTTTAAACTTCTATAAAGGATTAGCATATCAATAAAAAATATAAAATTGTGTAAATTTGCAGAATTGTAATTTTTACATTTTTCTGAAAAGCAATCAGTACAGAAAGTGTAGTTTTTTTTAATTTTATTATGTCTATGTACTACTCGTATGTCCTCTGTTTCAAATAAATGATCAGCAAATGTTTTATTTCAAATATAGAGTGCTTGGAAGTTAAGGGATTAAATGACAGACGTATCAAAATCTTAAAGCTTTTAGCTTTGAAACTAGAATGCATTACTTCAAGAAATGTGTACCATACAATTCATGTTTTGGCACTAAAGAAATAAACACAATTACAGTTGAAAAACACATAGCAAAAACATAAATGAATATAACGCATTTGATTTTATTTTTCCATATAGTGCTAAACCTTTTTTTTTTTTTATTACGGTTCATGTTCAGTGTACATTTTCTGCAGTGTGTGTAGCTATGTGTTTGCAATTTCTTGAACATTATAAATCATGAAGCATGTAGTTCTAAAGGACAACACTGTATGCATTATATAGCTGCAAGATTACATGTTGTATTATGATTTGTTGACAGTAACTCAGTTTATCTGTCCAATTGTGTGCTTTCTCCACTAACAATGCATTATACATTGTGAGTTTTGTCTCATATTGTTATTCTCACAATGCTTTCATCCACAGAATGCCTAAAATATAATATAATGCATACTTTACTTTATTAATGTTTACTTATAAACACTGCCACAATATTACCCTTTCTGTTTAAGTGTGCTGGTGCATATACATATATATATATATATATATATATATATATATATTGTGGTAGAATTAATAAATGGCAAAAGGACAAAAGTGCCAAAAATGCTTTGGTTACAAACACTAGAGGCGCTTCTGTGACGCTGGTTGCGAAATTTGCATCTAGCATGCAGAACATCCATAGGAATGTTTTCCTATGGACTGTTAGAATACCCGCGCGGCTCTTGCTGCGCATGAGCATTCCACTCCACTCCTCTCGGGAACTGATGTCAGCGGGGGAGGAGAGGTCACCAGCGCTGAGGGAGCCGGCGATGGCTTAAAGTAAGTAGCTGAAGGGGTTTCAGCACCATGGGAAGGGGGACCATAAGGGTGAGGGTCCCCCAAGGATGACATAGTGTCAGGAAAACGGGTTTGTTTTCCTGACACTATAGTGATTCTTTAAATTAATTTTATAGAGATTTGTGCAGCGCTCACATAGAAATTGCACATAGCTCATTTATCAGTCTGTGGCCTCAGCTGACAAAATTTACCCTTTTTTATTCTAAGTGTATTTTGCTATTTAGGTGACTGCAGCTGTTTGGTCACACTGTCTGTCTGTCTGTGTCTGTCTGTCTATCTATCTATTTTTCCTGTTGGGGCCAATTTATACAATGTACCACATTTAGCACACCCACTTATTCACCAAACAGCAATTTTCAAATTAAAATGCAATAGTCCTCTTTAACCCTTTAGTGACCGGACCATGTTTCAGTCTTCTTAATGTTAAGGACCAGGGCTGTTTTAAATTTCTGCGGTGTTATGTTTAGCTGCAATTCACCTCTTTCATATTAAATGCACACACACTTATTATATATCCTTTTGTTCAGGAGAAACAGGGCTTTTATTTCATATCAAATATTTATATGTGAAACATAATTTAATAATATAGAAAAAAATCTAAAGAAATTTAAGAAATTAAAAAATTGTTATTTTTTTAGTTGTGCATGGCATTTTAACTGTGAATGTCATAATACTGTTAGCTGTTACTGCACAAAAGTACACATATTTGTATTCAGCATTGTCTCACAAGTAAAACAGTACCCCCCCCCCCCACATGTATAGGTTTTATGGTGTTTTGAAAAGCTACAGGGTTAAATACAGCATGTTACATTTTTCAGTTTATACAAATTTAAATTTGCCAGTGTTGTTATGTTGCCTTTGAGAACAAATGGTAGCCCATGAATGAGAATTACCCCATGATAGCATACCATTTGCACAAGTAGACATGCCAAGGTATTAAGAATGGGGTATGTACAGTTTTTTTTAGTAACCACTTAGTCACAATCACTGGCCAAATTTAGCATTCATATTTGTTTGTGTGTGAAAAATGCTAATTTTAATGCTAATTTTGGCCAGTGTTTGTGACTAAGTGGCTACTAAAAACATATCCCATTTGCAATACCTTGGGTTGCCTACTTTTGTAAATGCTACGCCATCATGGGGGTAATTCTCATTCCTGGGCTACCATACAGTCTCAAAGGCAACAAAACTAACCTGGCAAATTTCAATGTGAAAATAACTGAAACTGTAACTGTAACTTTTGAAAACACCATAAGAAAAATGACACTCTTACTGACAATATCATCGCTGTGATATATTCTACTGTTTTGAAACACTAATATTTGTGTTCAGCGAAGTCTCCCGAGTAAAACATTACCCTCCATGTACAGGTTTTATGGTGTCCTGGAAAGTTACAGGGTTAAATATAGGACTTGCAAACCAAATTCTCTGGACTTTCTGCCTGAGTTGTTAGGCAAACTTTCTGCCTGGGTTGTCCCTGAAATTGTAATTAATAAAATTACTTTTTTTTTTATTATATATGTATATATGTATATATATAGTTACATAGTTACATAGCTGAAAAGAGATTTGTGTCCATCAAGTTCAGCCTACCTAAAAAAAAAATAATAAAAAAAAAATATATATATATATATATATATATACGATACCAGTAGAGAGCACTCAGGAGTCTTTCAAAGTAAATTTCATCTGTTGCTTTATTGAGCAATTACAAATTCACACAATGTTCAAGTCGATGTTTCAGTCTGTATAAGATATATGTATGTGTGTATTTATGTGTATTTATAACGTCATTCTAAATGTATTTAAATATATATGTATATTATTTGATCAAAATACAGTTAGAGCAAATTGAAACTATATATAATTTTTTTAATTAAATTTTATTATTTTTTTATTTAGTTTTTTTACATTTTTTTTCAATTTATTTTATTTATATATATATATATATATATATATATATTTTATGCAGGTCCTCCAGCAAGGGATACTCCCACATGGACCTTGTGGAGGACTGGGACACAATTTACAGTAGCCAATCAACATACAGTGCAATGTAAAACACACCCACCTAAACAGTAAACTCCCTCCTCTCTATCCTGGAGATAATTGGGTTAAGTGGTCGTAGTAAACTTAAAGGACCACTATAGTGCCAGGAAAACATACTCGTTTTCCTGGCACTATAGTGCCATGAGGGTGCCCCCACACTCAGGGTCCCCCTCCCGCCCGGCTCTGGAAGGGGGAAAGGGGTAAAAACTTACCTTTTTCCAGCGCTGGGCGGGGAGCTCTCCTCCTCCTCTCCGCCTCCGATCCTCCTCCTGGGCTGAATGCGCACGCGCGGCAAGAGCTGCGCGCGCATTCAGCCCGTCGCATAGGAAAGTATTTACAATGCTTTCCTATGGACGCTTGCGTGCTCTCACTGTGAAAATCACAGTGAGAAGCACGCAAGCGCCTCTAGTGGCTGTCAATGAGACAGCTACTAGAGGATTAGGGGGAAGGCTTAACCCATTCATAATTATAGCAGTTTCTCTGAAACTGCTATAATTATGAAAAAATGGGTTAACCCTAGCTGGACCTGGCACCCAGACCACTTCATTAAGCTGAAGTGGTCTGAGTGCCTAGAGTGGTCCTTTAATTATCTCCAGGTAGAGAAATTATTTCCAAGTTATATACTTTTTATAAAACACGTTAAAATACATTATACGAGGAAAACAAAAAGAATTAACCTAGGGCCAAAATTTAGATATCACAAGGTAGAGGGCACAAAAAAAGGGGGGTAACCCCTAAATGGTGAATATCATAGAGAATAAACAAAAACAAAAAAGAAACAAATGCCATTCTACCTGTGTATGATTTACTGAGAAGATTGTAGATTAAAAAGTAACTTTTAATAAATAAATCTAAAATAAAAATATAAAAAAGAAAAATAATATGAACAGCAGGAGTAAATGGAGACTATACAGCGAGTAAAACTCTGTGACTAGTTATACAAGCTGTAAAAGTGTATACATAAGTGGGTTCAATGAGAAAACATCTATTATCTCATTTGAACCAAAATCTAAGTTTGGAATCTGTGTTAAATAGGATGCCATCCCATAGGACGTTCGTTCTAATTTACTTGTAAGGTGGCTCTTTGGTTATGGTATTAAAACCTGGGTCCTAGGACCCTAAAATTATTATACGAGGAAAACAAAAAGAATTAACCTATGGCCAAAATTTAGATATCACAAGGTAGAGGGCACAAAAAAAGGGGAGTAACCCCTAAATGGTGAATCTCATAGAGAATAAAAAAAAAAAGAAACAAATGCCATTCTACCTGTGTATGATTTACTGAGAAGATTGTAGATTACAAAGTAACTTTTAATAAATAAATCTAAAAGAAAAATATAAAAAAGAAAAATAATATTAACAGCAGGAGTAAATGGAGACTATACAGCGAGTAAAACTCTGTGACTAGTTATACAAGCTGTAAAAGTGTATACATAAGTGGGTTCAATGAGAAAACATCTATTATCTCATTTGAACCAAAATCTAAGTTTGGAATCTGTGTTAAATAGGATGCCATCCCATAGGATGTTCATTCTGATTTACTTGTAAGGTGGCTCTTTGGTTATGGTATTAAAACCTGGGTCCTAGGACCCTAAAATTATTATACGAGGAAAACAAAAAGAATTAACCTAGGGCCAAAATTTCTTCTTTTTTTTTTTTTTGTTTATTCTCTATGACGTTAAAATACATAACTCATCTTTCACATAACTGAACTCCCATATTCAACATATCCCCAGATAGCTTGGATCTGAGCGCTCAATATATATGAACAGCGCTCAGATCCCATGAACATAGTCGAATCGCCATGGGGTTAAAGATTTCACCGACCGGTCAAAATAAGTCTGTCCAGTATTAGTTTGTGGGTTTCCATACAAACAGAAATTAGAGAAATCAACAAAAAGGTGAATGCCTCTCCTGGTTCGGTAGTTTTCTGCCGAACAAACCGTCGAACCAGGTTCTCCTGGCTTGCCACAGCTAGAAGCAGGTGTTCGTGGGTTTTGACCAGTGTGCGGTTCGTCGAAAAGCCGCTTTAGAGTTCTATGCACTCAATGACAAAGTCCCACTGCCTGTGTTCGGGCGCCAAGAGAACACTGCATTCTTGTGGTTTGTTTCAAGTTAACAAGCCAGTAGGGTGGTCAGTGTTCAGTGAATTTGATGGTAAATTAAATAAAAGGTGAATAGAGCCAACTGCTCAAACAGCATACAAAAAAGGGACATTGGTGCATACAAAACAGGGGTTTTGTCACACACACATACTGCCTAATACCTACATCCACAAACACATACTGCCTAATACATACATTGTACATTGAATACATAATTTATTGCTGTGGTAAATGATGTATTCAATGCATTTGATGAATTTCATTTATAAGACTAGCACAGACTAGCACAGATACTGACAGAGACACTTACTGACAGACAGACACACACACACACTCTCTGTCAGACACATACTCAGTCACTGACAGACACAAACACTCACAGACACACACTCACTGACAGACACTCACTGACATGCATACACATATTCACTGACACACACACACACAAACACAGACATACAATCACTCACTGCAACACATACATACTCACAGACAGACAGATCAACAAACAGATATACTCACTGACAGACAAACACACATTCACTGACACACAGACTCACATAATTGTATTTTTGAGGCAAATTCAGCCTTCCTACCTCCCTGTGGTCCAGTGTGGGGCATCTTCTTACTCCTTCAGCATGATGTTTAATATGATGTCATATTCTGGCTCCCAGCATCACAGAGAGTGTGCAAGGGAGGAGTGAGAAGCTGCAAGAACAGCCTATCTCGCCGCCCACAATACAGCCGTGTGCCTCCTGTACCCCTCTCCTCCAGAATGTGTTGGCAGAGCAGGCACCTGCCATCAAGGTAAGCAGGTACCTGCTCTGCCATACTGAAGGACAGCTTTGGGGGTTCCCTGAGGTGGCGAGATGGCCATCTCCTGGGCCCCCTGTGACAGGGCTCCTCTGGGCTGCCCTACTTTTGGGCACCTGGTGGATTGGCCCAGCGCTGAGTGGGCATGGCTAAAGAGTCACTCGCCCAGTGCTGCAGCCCAAGAAAGGGAACAGCCCACAAGGAAATATCCCGGTGGGCACCCCCAGCAGACAGTTGGCCTCACATTTGACTAGAATATTTTGGTATACAGATAAGTTCATGATTGACTCAATGACAGCAAACTTCCCAGGTCCTGTGGCTCCAAAAGAAATAATCACCTCCCCACCACCATGCTTGACAGTTGATATGAGGTGTTTGTGGTGATATGCTGTGTTTGGTTTTCACCAAACGTGGTGCTGTGCATTATGGCCAAACAATCTCAACTTTGGTCTTGTCTATCCAAAGGACACTGTTCTATAAGTCTTGCGATTTGTTCAGATACAACTTTGCAAACCTATGCTGCCATGTTCTTTTTCTGCTTTCTCCGGGCAACACTTCCAAACAAACAATGCCTGTTCAGTTTTTTTGCTAATTGTACTGTCTCAACAGGGCCCTGCATCCATACCTTGGATGCTTTGCTTTGTGAAGAAACTGCCACAGTCATGTACCACAACTACCAGATAACAGAGATCACCCTGAAGATCTCGGTATATGTGGGCCTACATAAAACCGCTTTACATATATATTTCACATATCTAACTTTAACTATCTCTGAGAATGATGTGTATATAAAGATATTATAAAGTATAAATGCATATGAATATTTAATCTGAGATGTAAATAATTTATTGCTATCTCCTGTTTTATGATAAATGAATCTTGAGCTTAATTTTGACAAACTCTGTGGGTTATCACTAGTGATGTCCCGAACGGTTCCCAGACCCTCCCACCTCCTGGACAGCATCCATTTTACATTCATTGTGAAGCTGCATTCTTAGTGAGCTGTCCAGGAGGTGGGAGGGTCTGGGAGGGAGGGTCTGCTACTGATTGGCTGGAATGTGTCTGCTGACTGTGAGGTACAGGGTCAAAGTTTACCGCATATGTTCAGCGAACCGTTCGGGACATCACTAGTTATCACCAATAATTGTCAGATTGTTCCCTCCATTTGGATTTGCCGGTTGTTGTATATGCTAACAGAGCTGATCTCAGATTAAATATTAAACCTGTTACATATCTGCATTTTAATTAATTAAAAGCATACAACTGATTAAATTTACTATTGTGTTCATCTTCCCTTGCACACAGTCAGTTAATAGATACTTAAATATAGATTTAAAATATATTTTAAAACAGCAATTGTCTTAGAATACATTTTCATATTCATTTTCACTGTTGTTTAACTGCTCATATTTGAGCAGTTACTTTGCTGCCAAGCTATACTGTGTATGTTAACTTACTGTGGGAGAATGGAGATTCCTGTCATTCTGAATACCTGCCTAAGTTATCTCAGAAAAAAAGGATATATTGTTTATATTATTATTTATATAAGTTATCTCTAACCAAGTTAATGCCATTGTGCTTGGTTTTAAAGTTTCACAGTCGATGTATAGAATGATAAAGTAAAACAATTTTGTTTACTGCTTGTTATTGTGTGTTCTAATTATAATACAATATTACACTATACTACCAGTAATTGTAATCAACTTTCCTTAGTGTGATAAATTTAATTTCCATTCTGAAACTTACTAACAAGTCTAGAAACTGGTATTTCTATATTTGGTTTTGTAAGAAAATAAATGTGTTTTATTCTACTTTTGAATTTTTTTTATGTTTTGCAGAATATATTGCAATTCATAGTTACATGTAATAAGATATCAAGTGGACGGACATGAAATTGACAAAAGAATTGTTATGAAAAGAACTGTTAGGTAACAGTACTTTTAAATTTTTTGTAGGGGAGGATAGCACAAGGTACGCAGAACAGTCGAGATATATATATATATATATAAGTCCAGTGATGTAGATGTAAAAACAGATAAAATTGGTATCTTGTAATACATTTTTGTTATTGGACTAACAGCATATATGTGTACCTGTGCATTTATATTTGAGTACAGTATATCAGTTCATGTGCATGTATGTATATATGGAGGAGTGTAACCCCAAAAAGCCACAGTAGTGATGGTATATAGCAAATAATCTGAAAGAGAAGTTAAATTCCCATAGTGTGAAACTGTAACAAAATACAAAGAATGTGAATTTATATAAGGAACCACTCACATTTTCCTGAGCTATCAACCAAGCTCAGGGATAAACGCTCTCAGGTCCGTAAAGGCGACCTTCCTCTTCTTTAAGTTAGGAGGTTTCCCACGATGTCAGCTAGGACTCAAACAAAGCAAACATATGTCTGGAACCAGTAGTCCAATATGTAATAAAAATATGTTATGCTCACAAGGATAGAGCCACAATAAAGGCTCGTTTTTAGCACGTTGTGTAGTTAAGGACTACACTCCTATATTGCAGGAACCAATAGCCCAACAGATAAATGATAATACTTTATTAGATAGTCTTAAATTTAAAATTCTAATGGACAATTAGAAAATTACATGAAATAAAAACACTAAAATAGACTATAAAATATATCAAAATAAGGGCATAAAGGTGATGTATAAAGTCCCCAGGACACGTTTTGCCGAGCTCCTGTCGACTTCCTCAGCTGGGTAAAAGTCACAATACAATTCTCCCTCTATCAGGAGTCCTGCTAATATAACTTGTCCATACCTGGCGAGCCGATTTCTCTCTGTTTTCGACAAGCATTGTGTGTGTTCCAAGCCTCCCTCTCACTACATTCCACTTCCACATATGACGTCACCTGAATTCTGCTAAGTGGCTATCTCTCTAGTGAGAACCTCGATCTCTCATATCGAGTGTTTATATAAGTGCAGAGTAAGTCCAGGGGACGGTAGAAAGAAAAAATCATAAATACAACTACTAAAATAAAGGGAATATATAATTATATACATTTCACCCGTAATCATATATTTACAGGTATATATGAAGGGCAATGCAACAGAAAAAGCATACCATAAATACAACTAATACAGCCAATGTCTTTATCTACAATGGTATCCATACATGTACTTATGACCTCCAGTACCTATTAACATGCAATATAATTTCATGTATATAAATGGCAAAAGTATTTATGTAGTTTCTAATTCTACAAAGCAATCTTCACTATTTACCAACATATCAATCTTTCTGCAACGATTCTCACATTATACATTAAGATGTTGCTAATTGTGAACTTCTTTAAACCCAATGTATCAATCTTCATACAAGAATATTATTTATATATTTCTAATTGGAACAAATTTTAAAACTGTATCTATGCATATTTAAAATCGGGAAATTCTATTTCTTAAAAAGGTACACCTAAAACTTATCAAATTTTGTGTCACTTTTTATTCTGTAGTTTTTAGTTCTGAATTAAACTTCAAAGAAATAAGGGAATAGAAGAGACTCAATGCATTCTATTTAATTTAGTTCTGAAATAAAAATACTTTCCAATAGAGATATGCCTATTGAGTTGATAAACCCCTATTAGGAAAACGTCAAAGAAATAAGGGAATAAAAAAGGCTCAATGTATTATAAAATCATAAAAGAGGGGGCGTGTCCTGGATGCGGACCGGAGCAGCCGCATGTAGCTCGAGCTCCGTGCCGCGACGGCTAAACAGGAACCATAAATAGCACAATATAGCCTCGGATCAGACCCTGCTGCCGCCCGACGCCACAATGTCCCAGCCAAAAAGTAAGAGGACCGGCGAGAGGGGAGAGAGGAGCAGCTTCTTTGCCTCCAGAGCAGGGCAGGGGAAGGCCTCAATCCAGGCAGAGCACCCACAAAATGGCGCCGGAGGGGAACTGGAAACAGAGACCCAGGCTGGTGAAGATGAAAGTGACAACCCACTGACACACAGCACTCTGAAAAAACTGCTGGAGGAAATGTCAGATAAGATTGTGGGGAAAATGGACAGCGTTATCAAAGATCTCAGAATGGAACTTCAAGATATAGGCCATCGTACTTCACATACAGAGGACCAAATCTCGGAGATGGCAGAGGCCCATAACTCCCTAGCTGATACGGTAGAGGGGCTGGTAACAAGACTGGATAACCAGGACCTCAAGATTGCGGATATGGAGGACTGGGCACGCCGCAACAACTTACGAGTAAGGGGAGTCACGGAAGAGGTAAAAACAGAAGACCTCACCGCCCACATTACAGGCCTGCTGAAAGAATTGGCTCCAGACCTGCCACAAGACTTGTTCCTGTTAGACAGAATTCACAGAACCGCCAAACCAAAATTCCTACCAGCAGACACTCCAAGAGACATCCTGCTACGAATGCACTATTATCACGCTAAAGAAGCCATACTTAACGCTAGCAGGCGACGGAAAGACTGGCCCACGGCCTACAGAGGGGTTACCATATATGCGGACATCTCCTCATTCACCCTAAAGAGACGGAGAGACTTCCGAGACATCACCATACAGCTCAGAGACAACCACATCCCGTACAGATGGGGCTACCCCACCAAGCTCCTGGTGATGAGAGAGGGGAAGACCACTATCATCGGAACCCCGGAGGACGGCCAGCGAATCATGCGGGATTGGAACATGGAAATTGCTCCGTCGACGGACCAGGGGAGAAACCGAGCCAAGGCCTCACAAGAATGGAAGAAGGCGAAAAAGAGATAAAAGACAGAGACTGTGGGTGGGAGTGCTCTACAACACCTTAAGAGCCCAAGACTACCTACCGAGAGGCAGGGTAATGTACGACACCACATCACACCCATAGGGTAACTTAAATGCTCCAGATTGAGCAAGGGGACAGGTGGGGGAATCTATACTATAGAACAGAGGGACCAAAAGAATTGAAAACATAGCCTATTAGCCCCCACCCAGACTAAAGGGGCAAACCACGTCAGCATAACTTACCTGCCGATTCAGAGGGGATCAGTCGTGGGGACACCCACACGCATTCTCTTAACATATACCTAACATAGACGCAGGGGAACTGGGCCAAACTAAAGCTATTATAAAAAAAAAAAAAAAATTAATAGCACAAGCAACATGTTGTTACACACAACCAGTTTCATTTTCCTAGGCTATAGTCTACAGTTGGGACCTCCCAACGTGAAAAATAGTAATAGCCGCAGAGGGAGACAGCTCCCATTGGACAAGAGGTAATGAACCTCTTCCCCCAAGGCACGACCAGGCAGTGCCTAGCCGACCTACCGGCACTAACAAGGGATACGTATACACATGTAAATATTTTTGTTAATGTTATTGTTTTACTGTATGTTGTTGTATGCAATGTTTATACCCCACAAGTTTGGGGTTTTACCAACGAACAGAAGATAGGGTTAGTGGGTAACCCAACACGAACCGCCACGCGAATACTAGGGAGACCAATAACAGACGAGACCACGGTCCCAGACTGTTCTA
The DNA here is from genome assembly GCA_933207985.1 of Pelobates cultripes. Taxonomy (NCBI): domain Eukaryota; kingdom Metazoa; phylum Chordata; class Amphibia; order Anura; family Pelobatidae; genus Pelobates; species Pelobates cultripes. The sequence continues at coordinate 295,333,730 of OW240912.1, forward strand.
CAAGCCCAACAGGGACAATGCCCATCACACGGGGAGCCACACTGCTCAGCTCGACACAGCTAGGGAGAGCAGGGACCCCTCAAAATATAGATTACAGAGCGAGAATTAATAAGCACCATTACCATAAACCACCGTGAAGATCTGCTCTCTTAATGTCAGGGGCCTCAACGCACCAGTCAAAAGACACCTACTTTTCAGGGAGGCTAGAGCCCTAGGGGCAGACATACTGTGCCTCCAAGAAACCCACTTTAAGCACAACAACCACCCACCTATTCTTACCGCCGATTTCCCACATCAATTCCACGCCACATCACCCACGAAAACAAAGGGAGCATCCATCCTAATACACAAAGCCGTCTCATTTGCACTACACTCAGCTGACATAGACCCGAATGGCCGCTACATTATACTCACGGGGCTGTTTAATGACATGTTATATACCATCGCCAACATATACTCCCCGAACACAAACCAGAGGAATTTCTTGCATAAAATCTTGACCAAAATAGACCGCATCCAAACGGGGATTACAGTAATAGGGGGAGACTTTAATCACATAATAGACCCACAACTAGATACAACTCTCCCACCACACCGGAAACACCATCGCCCCCTCAAGAGACAATGTAGAGCCATAGCGAAACTCCTGAATGACCACCATCTATACGATGCGTGGAGAACCACTCACCCGGTAGAAAGAGCGTACACCCACTACTCAGCGGTACATAATTCCTACTCTAAAATAGACGGCTTTCTAATCTCAGGGTCCGCGTTAGACCAACTCCTTCATAGTGACATACAGCAAATCACATGGTCAGATCACGCACCAGTAACCATAGAGCTAAAAAATAATTACGATTTTAAACATCGCAGCCCGTGGAAAATAAATAATTCCCTACTGAGGGATGGTGAATTTGTAGACTCCCTGAAGGGGAGCCTTCAAACATATTTCCAGAAAAATGACACAAATGATACCACAGACGCAACTCTTTGGCTCGCCCACAAAGTAGTAGCTAGAGGCCTATTAATACGTAGGGCGACATACATAAAAAAGACACACCAAACACAACTTAGGACATGGCAAGCAGAACTGTATGAGATGAACAGACTAAACCAACACACCCCGTCTACAGAGACGAAAGCTAAGATAGCCCAGATCACGAAACTCATACACCAGCAGGCGTTAGCCACAGTGACCTCCAATATGCAAAAGCTCAAACTAACCCATTACGTACAGGGTAACAAAGCAAGCAGACTACTGGCACAGCGGCTAAAAACAAGACAGGCAGCTCAGAAAATATCTTATCTCACAGACGAAACAGGCGCTAAAATCTCCACTCCCAAGGGTATAAGCGAAGTATTTGCAAAATACTACTCATCACTATACAACATACAGGGAGACGCGCAAACAAAACACCCGACACAACTTGGTATTGAGGAATACCTAGAAGGGGTAAAATTACCCAAGCTCACACCCCAACAACAGTCAGCCCTTATTGAACCGATAGAAATTCAGGAGATTAGGGACCTAATTAAAGGCCTCCCATCGGGTAAATCCCCAGGACCAGATGGGTTTGACAACCAGTACTATAAGCAATTCAGCACAATACTGGCGCCCTACCTAGCCAGAATGTTTAAGGAGGCAGCCCGCAAGGGCGAACTCCCTAAAGAAACACTGGCCGCCCACATCGTCACACTCCCTAAACCAAACAAGGCCCCGACAATTCCACAAAACTTTCGACCCATCTCCCTCCTCAATACAGATGCGAAGCTGTTCGCCAAACTATACGCAAACAGATTGGGAAAAATACTACCACACATAATCCACAATGACCAAGTGGGCTTCATCAAGGGAAGACAGGGGGCGGACAATACCAGGAAGATTATTAACATCCTCCACCACCTGAAAAATCGGCGACGGGGGGGACTGGTGGTCTCCCTCGACGCCGAAAAAGCCTTTGACCGCCTCCATTGGGGGTTTCTTAGAGCAGTGCTGCACAAGTTCGAGATCCCCTTGGGGTTTGTGTCGGTGGTACAGGCCCTATATAGCAAGCCCTCAGCAAGAGTAATTAACGCAGGATTCCTGTCCGAACCGTTCCAACTCACAAATGGCACGAGGCAGGGCTGCCCCTTGTCCCCCCTGTTATATGTCCTAGCGCTGGAGCCGCTGGCGATCAAAATACGGGAAAACACTGCGATCCACGGTTTGGAGATAGGAGCTAGAGAATACAAAACAAATTTGTTCGCTGATGTCATACTCCTCACACTTACACAACCGCACATATCACTACCAAATCTCCTGCAGGAAATAGAAAGATATGGGGAGCAATCATACTACAAATTAAATGTCATGAAAACCCAAGCTATGGGGATAGGGATACCACATCACACCATAGACCACCTAAAACTCTCATTCCCATTAGACTGGAGAGAGGACCACCTCACGTTTCTGGGTCTACGGATCCCAAAGACTCCACAAGGTCTGTTGGACCTTAACTATGGCAAACTACAGGGGGAAATAAGCGACACACTGAAGAAATGGGAAGACAAATATATGTCATGGGTGGGGAGACTGGCGGCAGTGAAGATGATGCTCCTACCAAAATTTCAATACTTAATTAGAACTCTACAGATCCCCCTACCAAACACATACTTGAGACGGCTGCAAAGCACCATCACTAACTTCGTTTGGGCACACAAAAAAATACGTGTAGCCACGAAGATTCTCACTAGAACCCTAGCTCAGGGAGGGTTGGGAATGCCAGAGCTACAGAGGTACTACAGAGCGGCACTAATGACCACAGCCCTACAAACACACACTGCCCAAAACCCACCACAATGGATAGAAATGGAATCAACCTGGACCTGTCCCAAAGGTCTTAAATACCTCCTCTGGGTACCACACAGGCTACGCCCACCGCTCCCAGAAATACCAGCAACCACTGATATCCTATTGAAAACCTGGGATAAATCTAAGCCAAAACTTGGATATAACACCGACTGGGCGCTGGCCACTCCCATATACAGCATACATTTAGCATACCCTGCTTTTGACCACCGTACGTGGTTGGCAAAAGGATGTACCCTAGTTCGACACCTGTACGGGCAGGGACAACTGAGACACTTCCCAGACCTACAAGTAGAATACGACCTGCCACAAAGGATGATATTTTCATACTTGCAACTAAAGGGAATATTAACACATGACACCTCCCTAAACATACCGCAACATACACAAAGTGTAGACAGAGCGTGTATATCGATGACCATGCCTAAGAAACCACTCTCGCTACTATATGCTCTGCTCAGTGACTCCAACCAACAACTACAGACAGACAATTTTAGAGACGCATGGCACAGAGACATAGGTACAATATTCCCAGATGACCAATGGACCCTGGCTTTTACGGCCCATAAAGGCAGATCCAGATGCGCATCGCACCTAGAGCTCATGCGCAAGATACAATATAGATGGTACCTGGTGCCAACGAGACTGGCGACCATTTACCCTAACTCCTCCAAATTATGTTGGAGATGCTTAGCAGGAGAGGGCACAATGTACCACATTTGGTGGACCTGCCCAAGGCTTAAGGAATACTGGAACATGGTGGAGGCAACAGTTAAGGGAGCGTTGAGAGTCGATACTAAGCTAAGACCAGAATGTGCCTTACTATTTATAACACTGGACTCCCATCCAAAACCACAAGCGAGCTTATTATTCACATCTTAACAGCAGCAAACCTCCTGTTAGCCAGGAGATGGAAACAGACACAGACACCCACTAGGTCTGACCTGATTGAACAGACGTCACTCAACCTGACCTACGAAATAGGGACTAGTCAGCAGTTCCACCCAGCAAAACATATCATACAAGCCAAAGATGAGTGGGAAACCTACATATCACAGACTGGGGAGGGGATATAGATATAAAAAAATAAAAAAAAAGAGGCTGGACTTAGAGACACCAGACAGAGAGTGCAAGACGAACAGGGCGACCACTAGAATAGAGGTCTAGAGCAGGAGGCCCCCACAAAAGACCAAGATATCTGGGAATTGCCCAAACAATACACCAGCGCGAAGACGTCGCGGAATATGAACCCACAATGTACATAGTTCGAGGGGTAAAGACCCAAGCACCACGCTGCAAATAACAAATGAAGCATGACAATGAAACAAGAGCAGTACGGGCATGGTGCCGGGTCCACACACCCTCCTCACCCCCTCTCCATACCCACCTCTCCTAATCCCCCCCCCAAACTGAGGCGACAACTACTAGCCACAGGGTATGCAAGATAGGAGAGAATACCACAGGTCGAATGGCTGGACCCCGACCCACCCCACTAGTAACAAAACTCCACCATATAAGACCAAGTTCGTTAGGACTGTCTAACATGTATAAATATGAAGATGACTAATGCACACTAACCGCTTACCCTCCCCTTCTTCTTTTCTGTACCCCCCACTATATTATATGCATAAACAATACAAACATGAGAAGAAGGAAAAAAAAAAAAAAACGTAATGGAGTGGGTCCTCCACCACTAGACAGGAATGCTCCTAGACAAAGACCACTAAGCGACCAACTGTATAAGACGTACAACAGAAAAACACATAAATATGCCTAGTATGTCAAATGAATAATTAACACTACAACACCTCCTCTGTATCATTTTATTGTGCATGTATTAATGTCTACCCCATCCCACTTTTCCTTCTGTACCCCAATATCCTATGAAAAACGAATAAAAATTGTCAAATTGAAAAAAAAAAATCATAAAAGAGAATAAAAAACTTTTTAAATTCTGTGTCACTTTTTATTCCGTAGTTTTTAATTAAAAATACTTCACAATAGGAATACGCCTATTGAGTTGGTAAACCCCTACTCAGAAAAAAATAATAATAATAAAACGGCACAATGTATAAAATAACTGTAAAAATGATTATGGGCTGATTTAAAAGAGTCTTAAAAGTAGCTGTCAACCTATATATAATGTAATGATTAATCCCTTCAGGACGCAGGACCGTCCTCGGCATTTTTGCGTTGCCGACCGAGGATGGTCCTGAACCGTCCTAACGGAAAACGGGCGGTGGGAGCGATCAGAGATCACTTCTGCTGAAATCCCGTTGTTACTATCTGCCCGGCATCCCAGGCAGATAGTAACAGCCAATTGTGGCATGTGAACGATCCGCAATCGCTCACAATGTGCTGGTGTCAAAGTGGTTGTTACAAACACTCACTTTGACACTGATCTCTGCCTCTCTCCCCTCTGTAGCGTTTTGTGAGGGGAGAGGGACAGAGATTGTGATATATTGTTGCAGCTGGTGTTCCAGAGATTATTAAAACGTATCAGCAGTTAATAAAAATTCCCTTTTAACCCCTTCCCTGCCAGATCTGTTACAGACAGTGCATTTGTACTGTCTGTATTTTTTTTTTTTGCCCTTAAGGGTTAACTTTATTTTAAAAATCTGTGTCTTAGACTGTCTTAGTCTGTCTTAGTCTGTCGTAGTCTGTCATCGTCAATCAGTTTCCTTCCCCCAAATCTCCATTAGATTCTTCTAACAGGAGTTAGTTTAGGGATTGTTATTGTTTTAGTCTGTTTTAGTGTAAAAAATAAAAAAATTAAAAAATTGTGTTTAGTATTTTGTTAGTTTAGTCTGTTAGTGTGAAACATGCAGCGTATGTACAGCTTGGAGGAGGCATATGCCTTCTTGGCGTCAGACTCTGCTATGCCGAATGTGGAGGAGGAACGGGTTTCTCCACAGTTAGCTGAGCCCCAAATCCCCCCTTTTAGTGCCAACACAGGCATTAATGTCAATGTGGATGACTTCTCCCCTATGCAATATATAGAGATATTTTTAGGGGATACCATCTGGGAGGAGATTGCTCCCCAGACTAATTTATATGCTACCCAATTTTTTTATACCAATCCAGATAGCTATGCAGTCAGGGAGGAGCGTGCTTGACATCCCGCAGATGTAAAATTCTGGGCTCTTACAATTCTCATGGGGATTATAAAGAAGCCATCAATTCGCTCTTACTGGAGCACCAACCCAATCTGTTCTAGTCCAGTGTACTCTCAAACCATGTCTAGAACAAGATATGAGCTGCTGCTGAGATACTTACATTTCAATGACAATACCCTCTGTCACCCCAGAGATCACACCCAATATGATAGGCTTCATAAAATACACCCACTGGTAGACCATCTTCAGCACAAATTTACTGAAGTTTATACTCCTCAAAAAAATGTATCTATTGATGAATCGTTAATGAAATATAAAGGGAGATTAGGATTCAAACAATACATCCTCTCAAAGCGCTTTAGGTATGGCGTAAAATTCTACAAACTGTGCGAGAGCAAAAGTGGCTATACATTTGCCTTTCATATATATGAGGGTAAAGATGGTCAACTGGACCCTCCTGGCTGTACTGACTCTCTAGGGACAAGCGGGAAACTTGTTTTTGACTTACTGATCCCCTTGTTCAATAAGGGTTACCACCTTTATGTGGACAATTTTTATAGCATTGTCCGTTTGTTTCAAACTCTTTACTGAGATACTGGCCCGTGGCAGTGTGAGAAGATATGCCAAGGGTTTCCCCAGACCTTTTATAGAGGCCAAATTAAAAAAAAAGTGAATGTAAAGGTCTGCACAAAGCTAAAGTGCTTGCAATAAAATTTAAGGACAGGAAGGATGTTAATATACTAACCACCATCCATGACGAAAGCATGTCAGACGTCACTGTCCGAGGCAGAGTACAGACCAAACCTGTTTGCATCAGGGCTTATAAAATGCACATGGGGGTGTTGATTTGGCTGATCAGCTGATGCAGCCATATCTTATCTTAAGAAAGACAAAAACCTGGTATAAAAAGGTGGCTATCTACCTGATGCAAGTAGCGACACATAATTCATTTTTACTCTTTAAAAAAATGAATCCAGAAAGAACCACCTTTCTCCAATCTCAGTTCAAGCTGATTTCCACAATAATTTATCAAGATGGTCAAGTTCCAACAACGGTGCCAGAGGAGTCCAGACATTTTATTTTTAAGATACCGCCAACTGCAAAAAAAAACAAATCCCCTGAAATGTTGCTGGGTCTGTTATAAAAAAGGGAAAAGGACAGACACCCCTTTGCACAGTTTTTTTCTTTTGAAAGCAGCACATTTTAGTTAGTCAGTTTCCTTCCCCCAAATCTCCAGTTAGAATCTTTTTGCAGGAGTTAGTTTACAGAATGCTTCTAAAGGTGCATTTGATACCTGCACATTTGGTTAGAAACGTTTTATGGTAGTAACATATAACTGGCTGGCCAAAACCAGATGACGTGTGCATAAAAAGCAGAATTCAAAAATTACCACCATGCACGTTCTCTGAAATTTGTTTAGCACAATGGTTGGGGGAAGGTTGTGAAAACACCTCATATACAATACCCTGGAATGTCTACTTTATAAAAATATAAACTTTCATGCCTTTTAGCCCCCAAACAACCCAGCAAACCTATGCATGGGTGATATCACTGTACTCAGGAGATGTTGCTGAACACATATTGGGGTGTTGTTTGGCAGTGATACATAACAGGATCTGGTAATTCATGCCTAAAGTACAATGTATGTGTAAAAAAACACAAAGAAAATTACTACCCAAAAGTTTGCCAAAGGCTGGTGGTAGAATTATTGCATGAAAATTATTAAACTACCACCATTTAAAATACCCTGAGTTGTCTACTTTTCAAAAATATATGGTTTGATGGGGGTAAAATACATTGGCCCAAATAGGACAGGGGCGCCGGTTTACTACAAGTCAAAATTCCAAGCTGAAAAATGGATATGCGCACCTGCCAAATGTGGCCTTTTAGCCCCCAAACAATCTGACAAGCCTATGCATGGGTGATATCACTGTACTCAGGAGATGTTGCTGAACACATATTGGCATGTTGTTTGGCAGTGACACATAACATGATCTGTTAATTCATGCCTAAAATACAATGTGTGTGAAAAAAAACACACAAAAAATGACTAACTAAAAGTTTGACAATGTCTGGTAGTAGAATTAGTGCATGGAAAGTGTTAAAAAAAACACCATTTGAAATACACTGGGGTGTCTACTTTCCAAAAATATATGGTTTGGTGGGGGTAAAATACATTGGCCGGCCTTACAAATGTCCCAAATAGGACATGTGCACAGGTTGACTACATGTCAAAATTCCATGTTGAAAAATGGATATGTGCACCTGCCAAATGTGGCCTTTTAGCCCCCAAACAACCCAACAAGCCTGTGCATGGGTGGTATCACTGTACTCGGGAGATGTTGCTGAACATATATTAGTGTGTTTTCTGGCAGCATAACAGGATCTGTAAGTTTATACATGAATTGCAATGTATGTGAAAAACAAAAACAAAAAACTACCTATGTGAATTTTGGCAAAGACTGGTGGTAAAATGGATGCATAGAAAGTGTCACAATATCCTTTGATGAATACCCTGGGTTGTCTACTTATAAAAAAATATATACATGTGGAGTGTTTTCCAGAGATTTATGACAGATAATAGAGTTAGAATGTCACTATTGATAAATTTTAAAAATGTATGTTTTGAAACCGCCATATCCTACTTGTACCTATAGCCCTATAACTTGCTAAAAAAAAGCAAAAAAGCACGTAAACACTGGTATTTTTAAACTCAGGACAAAATTTTGAATCTATTTAGCAGTTTTTTTCATTCACTTTTGTAGATGAGTAAAAGATTTTCCAAGTAAAAGTCAAAAAACATGTATTTCTTTCAATTTTTCATCATATTTTTTCATTTTTTTTAAATTAAATTACATGAGATTATATAAATAATGGTATTTAAAGAAAGCCCCTTTTGTCCTGAAAAAAACAATATATAATTTGTATGGGAACAGTAAATGAGTGAGCGGAAAATTACAGCTAAACACAAACACCACAAAAGTGTAAAAAGAGGCCTGGTCGCAAATGTACAACATCGCAAAAACAGTCCAGTCCTTAAGGGGTTAATCGAAAAAGTGGCAGATTTCGAATTCGGAATTTAGCCCATAGGGGATAAGGGTGTTTAGTTTGAAGATCCATTTCATCTCTTCTTTACTAAGTTTCTTGTCAAAATTCCCCCCTCTCCAATCTTTTTCCACTCTTGATAGTCATATAAAGGACCTACCTAACAGAGTTTGATTGTGGTAATATTTTTTCTAAAATCGGATCCTGGCGGAGAATGGGCCAGAACCTTTTACAATTCTCCTAATGTTATAATTTTCAGTACTGTAATTGCAGATAAAAGGCACTCCTTCCATATTGTGTTGATCCAAATATCTTAAGAGGTTGTTCTGTTCCGTTTCTCTAACTTGTGCCCTTGCTTCTTCTAATTTGGTTTCCTCATATGCCTTGTCTAAAAAATCTTGTTTAATCTTTGTTGATTGAAAATTGTAGCTTTCTCTTATGATTCCCTTTATACTACATACCCTATGTCAAGGGTCTGGTCGGAAAGGGGTGCTGACCAGAGCAGCAACCTCTATAGGTTGAAACCCAAAGTGCAAGGAGACCAGAAAGCACAAATCAAGGCAAAACAAGTGTATTGTTATTTACATGGAACACAACAGAAACAAATACAAGCACAGATAACTCCAATGTAAGAGAAGGGCCTCTGGATACAGGGAACTCAGGAAGGCAGCATGTTTAAGAAATCATGGAAGCAGCATGGTCACATATACAGACTGTTACGTAGAATAAAAAGACCAAACCAACAACATTATTATTATTTATGAACTTGCAAACAAGAAGGGATGGGGCTCAAATAAATGGGGAGAAGATACTTGCAACATAAGGCCAGCTGGGAACAGAGAGATTTTTTTTCAAACACTGTATTTTCATTGTTATTTTCATAATCATAATGTGTCCTACCACTAGTCACTGCTAAAACCTCTGGGCCTGCTTTTCCACCTTGTTTTACACAAACACAATGGGCACACAGCCTTACAGACATTTTAAGTTAACCTTTTAATCATAATATTGACTAAACCAGCAAAACTCCACAATCTGTAGTTTTGTTTATTTTGTGTGGAAATCTACATATATATGTCATGATGCAGTGTGAGAATTTATGTGTGTACTTCAGTGGAGAGCATGTGAATGTACGCTTGTAGTATCTCAATCAGTGTTGTCATTAATTCCTGTGTATTTATATGGCGTTGCTGAGTAAACTCACTTTACAAAATCAGACCATAGTCAAAATAGCTGCAACACCTACAGAAGATTAATCGCTAAATGTCTTGCACGGTATTCTCTACTCATTTTCCTAGACCTACCTACTTCCATTGTGGATAGTGCCTGGAGGCTGATGTCTACTGGTATGTGGAGTCCACTTGGTTCATTATATGAGGATTAAAAAAATAATCCCTTAGAAATTCATTATGACTGTAGAATTAGTTCAGACATAAAAGCAATAACAATTAAAAGAAAGATATGTAGAAATCGACTAGGGAAAACTTTTTATGACTAAGTATATATTAATACCATTTAAATTATTAGTAATAACCAGGAACATTGCAGAGTGGTGCATATCATAATATATAGTACACAATTCCCACAAATCCAGCATCTTGCTAAAAGAACACATTGCCTACAGCCTGTGTCATCTACAATACATATTACTGTCAGAATTCATCCAGATAGTAGCAAATTGAATTGTGAATTGCAAATTTAGCTAAATTAGAGAAATTCTGTTGCAGCTTGGGTACATTATTCTTAATTGTATAATTATGTATTTGTATAATTATGTTTTCAATATGTCTTCATTTTCATGTGATATGGGGCTGATTACTGTAATATTAATTGTATATGTGCATAATCAACCTTCACAGCAACTCTCATATCAAATCATTATTTACTTCTGGACTGTACTGAGGACTATTTTTATTGTGTTTTAGAGATCTTTTGCGTGTGTCAAGGTGTGCATCTGTGTGTGTATATATGTCAGTGTGTGTCTGTGTGTGCGGACACATCTGTGTGTCAGGATATACATTTGTGTGTCATTGTGTGTGTTTTTATGTTAGTGTGTATCTGTATCATGGTGGTTGCATGGATCAATGCTTGTGTGTGTCGGTGTGTTAAGATGTGTGTATGTGTCTATATGAATTTGTGTGTATGTATATCTCCAAAAGAATACACAAACACACCCCTTCACTCAAACACAAATACTTCACACAAATGTACATGCGCATTTAAACGTGAACAATACATTCAAACACACCCCTGCAATCAAACATAATCATTACATACAAACACACCCCTATATTAAACCACTAAATCTATATACAAGCATCACTTCAAACACCAACACTGTGCATTACACTATAGTGCCAGTAAATGCTGCAGCGCTGTACAGATATACAAGCTAGAAATTTTGACTTGGGGTGCCTTGGAAAAATATTTAAATATTAAGGGCTTCTTGAACCTAAAAAGTTTGGGAACCACTGCCTTAGACTAAATCTCCTTTCTTCCAGCCTAAATGAGTGACATTGTGTCATATGTATAGTGCTGTTTATGAATAGAATATCAGACGATGGTTTGTACTGGCCCCGAATATATTTGTAAAATGTTATCATATCCCCTTTGAGGCGCCGTTTTTTCATACTAAAGAGATGTACATTTTTTAACCTTTCTTCTCAACTAAAATGCACCATGCCTTTTCTCAGTTTGTAACCCGTCTCTGCACTTTTTCTAGTGCCATAATATCCTTCTTTAGGAAGGTGCCCAAAATTGCACAGCATATTCAGCATTTTATAGAGAGGCAAAGTAAAATTTTCATCTCAAGAATGTATGCGTCTATTAATACATGACAATACCTTCCTGGGTTTAGCAACTGCCGATTGACATTGCATATTGCTGGCTAATTTGTTGTCTATAACAATTCCCAAATCCTTCTCATGTGTTGTTATCCCTAATTTACGACCATTTAGGATGAAAGTTGCATTTGCATTCTTTAACCCGAAGGGCATAATTTTGCATTTTTCAACATTAAATTTAATCTGCCATTTGAGTGCCCAGTCCCCCAGTCTATCGAAATCCCTCTGCGGTAAAGCAATATCCTGCTCACATTCTATTACTTTTAGAGTTTTATATAATCTGCAAACACATGGCTTTCAAGGCCTATTTCAAGATCATTTATAAATATGTTAAATAGAAGCAGTCCCAGAACAGAACCCTAATGGACACCACTTACCAATTTTGTCCAGCTTGAAATTTTAACATTAATGAGAACTCATTGTATTTTATTCTTAAACCATTGTTCTACCTAAGAACAAGAATATTCATCTAGAAAAATTTACAGGTGATACTTGAAAAATTAGAATATCGTGCAAAAGTTCATTTATTTCAGTAATGCAACGTAAAAGAGAAAACTAATATATGAGATAGACGCATTACATGAAAAGCAAGATAGTTCAAGCTATGATTTGTCATAAATGCGATGATTATGGCTTACAGCGCAGGAAAACCCCAAATCTACAATCTCAGTAAATTAGAATATTGTGAAAAGGTGCAATATTGTAGGTTCACAGTGTCCCACTCTAATCAGTTAAGTAAACCATAACACCTGCAAAGGGTTTCTGAGCCTTTAAATGGTCTCTCTGTCTGGTTCAGTAGGAATCACAATCATGGAGAAGACTGCTGACCTGACAGTTGTGCAGAAAACCATAATTAACACCCTCAATAAGGAGGGAAATCCTCAAAAGGTAATTGTGAAGGAAGTTGGATGTTCCTAAAGTGCTGTATCAAAGCACATTAATAGAAAGTTATGTGGAAGGGAAAAGTGTGGAAGAAAACGGTGCACAAGCAGCAGGGATGACCGCAGCCTGGAGAGGATTGTCAGGAAAAGGCCATTCAAAAGTGTTGGGGACTTTCACAAGGAGTGGACTGAGGCTGGAGTCAGTGCATCAAAAGCCACCACACACAGACGGATCCTGGACATGAGCTTCAGATGTCGTATTCCTCTTGTCAAGCTTCTTCTGAACAACAAACAACATCAGAAGCGTCTTACCTGGGCTAAAGAAAAACAGACCTGGTCTGTTGCTCAGTAGTCCAAAGTCCTCTTTTCTGATGAGAGCAACTTTTGCATTTCATTTGGAAACCAAGGACCGGTCTGGAGGAAGAATGGAAAGGCACACACTGCAAGATGCATGAAGTCCAGTGTGAAGTTTCTACAGTCTGTGTTGATTTGGAGAGCCATGTCATCTGCTGGTGTTGGTCCACTGTACTTAATTAAGTCCAGGGTCAATGCAGCCGTCTACCAGGAGATTTTGGAGCACTTCATGCTTCCTTCAGCAGACAGGCTTTATAGGATGCTGACTTCATTGTGTGAGCAGGACTTGGCACCTGCTCACACTGCCAAAAGCACCAAAGCCTGGTTCAATGCCCGTGGGATTACTGTGCTTGATTGGCCAGCAAACTCGCCTGACATGAACCCCATAGAGAATCTATGAGGCATTGCCGAGAGAAAGATGAGAGACATGAAACCAAACAATGCAGAAGAGCTGAAGGCTGCTATTGAAGCATCCCGGTCTTCCATAACACCTCAGCAGTGCTATGGGCTTATAGCTTCCATGCCACGCTGCATTGAGGCAGTAATTGCTACAAAAGGGGACCACACCAAGTATTAAGTCCATATGCATGCTTATACTTTTTCAGAGGTCCGATATTGTTCTATGTACACTCCTTGTTTTATTGATTGCATGTAATATTCTAATGTACTGAGATTGTGGATTTGGGGTTTTCCTGAGCTGTAAACCATAATCATCGCACTTATGACAAATCACAGCTTGAACTATCTTGCTTCGCATGTAATGCGTCTATCTCGTATATTAGTTTCCCCTTTTACGATGCATTACTGAACTAAATGAACTTTTGCACAATATTCGAATTTTTCGAGTATCACCTGTATTTCAGTTTGAACACTAACCTATTGTAAGTATGCTGCTAGTACTCTCACTACCATGCCGTCCAGCTTTACATCATGCTGTTTAATTAATTAATAAATAAATAAATAAATATATAAAAACAGAAAATTACAAAAAAAAACTTTATGCATAAGTGAAAAAAATATACAAACTTATACTTGTGTGGTACCACACAATAAAGAATAAGATACTTACAAAAACAGACAAAATGACACATAGTGTGAACTATAAAATATATAAGGTAAAGGGTTGGGTGGAATATCACTCACATGCTTGAGAGCCATGCCAGACTCTGTATACAGGACTCAAGGGTGAATGCAGAAGGATCCAGTGGATTCACAAGAAAATATTTATTAAACAAATATACATAAAATAATCTCTGGGTACTAAAACATGAATGTGGTTATAAAATATAATTTTTTAATTAGATCCCCCTCACCACCTAATAGTAACCAATGATAACAAGCAGAAAGTATCTATACAAAAGTTTATTAGTATACTAATGTCAGTGAACAACTGAAACTATATGGTAGAATATTGCATATTCTATGTTTCTATTGATTATATATGGATGTGTGGATTGACATAAGTAACAGATGGTATAAGTCACAAGGTTTTCTTGTATGAGAGCTCTGGAATGGAAGTTGGGGGTCTTGTCCTTATATGGCTAGAGTTACACTCTGATGACAGTATGGGCACATCTATAAAGTAACTGAACAAAGAGACATGAGGTCTCTTGGCTCTCTCTCTCGATACAACGATGTAACTCTCCCTTCAGGAGTCCAGCAATTACCATATGCTGTTGAACATCCATGATCATGTAACATCCTTTGTTGTTTTATTATGTATCAGTAACTGGGGCAGTCACTTCTTCCCAGTGCCTAACATCATCAGAGGGGGCCCGGTTGTGCTGTTAAAGTGCTGACCGGGCCTTCTGGAAATACATAGCATCAGGTGGCCCTAACAGCATTGGCCACCCGATGGGCCCCATCAATGCGGCACCAGTTGTTACTCCATGCAGACTGGGGCTGCATTACTTACCCAATGGGACCTGCAGTCGTGGGGGTCCTCAGGGTGGCCGTGACCCCTGGAGTGTCGGGCCCGGTCGCAGATGTGACCCCTGCAACCGTGGTAGTTCTGCCACTGAATACTGCTACAGGTTTTATTTGTTTTTGTGCATGCTAGTTAAGAAACAAATATTGAGAGAACCATAAAACAAGAAATAGAATTGATTTTACAAAATGATGTGACATTGTTTGGTCTAATTATGCATTTGATTAAACCATTCGCAGCAAGAATGCATTCTTCTGTAAGTAGGAATGATCTTTAGAACTTTCAGTGACACTCCTAGAAACATAATGTACAAAATTGTTGTAAAGTCCTTTAAGGCCTAAAAAGTTATTTGTTAAAATAATGTTTCAAGTAAAACTTGTAATACAACAGCAGATATGCAGCTACCAAAAGATACAAATACGCCTACAGTTGTGATAAAGAATGAAGCCGTAATTCTTTTAACATATTCTAACAATATTATGGTAATATATTATTACAATATCTTGGAATTACTAATACGAGGGATCAGAAAGCTGTTCAGTGCAAATGAAATGGGAAAGGGTCTAAGGGCACCTGGGGCCTCCTCACATAACTTGCACATAAACAACTGAAATGTGTGGATCCACGGATCAACTCATGGTGGGACCCCTAGGTCAGTGCATTGACCATGGGAATCTCGTTCATTGTATTCTGTTTAACTGTGGCTTTTAGATAAAATTTAAATTTTGACTTGTTCACAACAACTTGTTGTTTTTGAGCTATTTACATCTGTAAATATGGACTATCTTCCAGGAGATGTCTTCAATAGATTTGAAGTAACACCAGTCAACCAACATCTTTGTGATGCTAATAGTAACCCCATGTATAGTATTGGGTTTCCCCCATGGTCCCAGGTCAGGTTTAGGCCATCATTCACCATTAAGAACTGTACTTAGGAAGTCATTGAAATACTTTATGTGGAATGGTTCACAGTACATTTCTGAGAAAGGGAGGGAACATGTGTTTAGCTAGGGTTGTAGGACTGACTTAAATAAGTATGAATACCCACTTCCTGTTCTCTGAAGAATTGCCCACAGGGAGGAGCTGTTAAGCTTAGTGAAGCCTAGCAGTCATTTTCACACAGAAATACAGCACATACCTGCAACATTTAGAAGGTATCCAGAGAATGTGAGTGAACAATTGCTACCTGTGGCACTGAAGGAATTACCCGTTCACAGAGGACACATTTTGAACTAGTGTAAAGTGTGTGCTTGTTTTTCTGCCCCAAATTCTATTATAGTATAAACAGTTGTTTATGGTACTTTTGTCAAATAATAGAATCGCCTCCTCAGCCCTTGAATCTAATTTCCAAAATGATGGCTACATATACATTTTCTGAGTCTACGTTACAGTAGATTAAGTGTTTTGTTTAACATGGGTGGCCTGAAGTAATTCCCCCTGACCTTTAGACATATTTTACAAGGAGGAATGAAATTGTGCATGACTCGGGTTGTCTTTTCTTGGATTCACAATCACTTTGCTGCAAACATACTTTGCTGCTGACTTTACGAAGCTCACATCATGGTGTAGTAAAAATGAAGCAAAAAGGATACATTTGGTGGCCTACATTGGATATAGATATTTATTCTTATATAGATACTTGTAATGCATGTGCACAGATTGGATTTCCAAGCATAAACATAGAAAAAAAGAAGACTCCAATAGTGTAGTATGCAGTATATATAACTTTTATGTAAAGTATTGCTTTTTAAGCTCATCTTATTTAAAGCCCACAAATCCTGGCTCTGAGGTTGAATGCATGTTGCCAGTTTGGGGGCTGGCAAAAACCCAAAGAGGAGCACTTCTGGTACTGGAACCATACAGGACCATAAAACAGTGCTGGGCATATTTAAAAGGTTTATTAACCAAATAGAATTAAATGCGCTTATTAGCAGAAAATAAAAGCAAATAAAATAAAACAATTATAGCAGGAGTCCATATAGTGGGTGCCAAAACATGTTTTGCTTGGTTGAGCTTCCTCCGTTATATTTGTAACTATAAGTAGAAAAAAAAGTAATATATCATAACAATTATGTTAAATAATAGTTATTATATTCATTTACACGATATATACTTACTATAATTTAGAACAATGGCAGATCTTTATTTTTAGACATAGGAATACACTGGAAGAAAATACTATAGCAACATTATTAGTAAGAGTTGAATAATACATATTTATCTGTTCCTTTTCCTCCTCTCCTTCTTCAGGTGTTATCTTACTGGAGGACGCATCCCATGGAGCCTGTATTATGGGGTGAGGCCATAAGAAGGATGGAAGTATATATATATATATATATATATATATGTTTTATATAGCACCTGTTCACAATTAATTTTGGAGAGTTGAAAAAGGGTTACTTCCACACAAGTGTTTTAGAGTTGCTTTTAATCACTATTGGTAATGTGTAAGCGCTAATTTTAAGAATGCACTTCCTTGTCTTAAGAGTTTATTTTTTGTTACACCATTACCCAAGAATTCAGTTTTCCATAGGCAAAGAAAATCCTTAAATATCTAGGTACAAATCTAACCATTACTTACTCTGACTTGTATAAAGCAACTATGTTACTTTATTAGACATAACCTATTTCTATTTCTGGTCTCTTTATTCCTCGACTGAAATATTTATTTTTGTCTTATGTGTCGCATTCTAAGCATCGCCGAATGGCAAATAAGATACTTACTGGCCTGAAAGAAAGTGGAGGGATGGGTCTCCCGTATAGGTTTCATTATTATTTGGCCACTGAGACTCTTAGAGTAGACAAATTCTATTGTTCGTAAGTCCTGGTAAGTGTTCCTTTAAATACATTACTGTGGCAGGAGAGTCAAATACATTTAATACTTAAATCCTCTGAACCCTTAGATCTGAATTTTTTCGGTGGACATTGGCAAATCCTTCCCTTTTAAATCCTCCCCTACCTAGTGGAGCTTGTATGGGACACAAAAATAAAAAACACAAGGCTGTCAAGAAGCCACTGAGCTGAGACAATGGAGAACTGTTCCAAAGCACAAAAAAGGCTGCATGGGACAATATGGTGCTCCTGGACGAGGGATTTACATGTTCCTCTGAGCATTTATCCTATGACTCTGTTGAGGGAGCATCAGCCTCCGGTGCCTGCAGATTTGGACCCATTCACTGCCGCTCAGCTAAAAGTGCTGCTGGCTGAACTCTGAACAGATCTTGATGGGGACATGGCATGTTAAAAGAAGGCCGTACAAGAGCCGAACATTGTACTAACGATTCACGGTTCTCCAAGGTTGAAATGAAGATTGCGGAGCTCCAGCAGCAACAACAACAGGCTGAGGGAAGAGTGGATGACTTAGAAGATGCATGGAGGCGGTACAACTTGAAGCTCCAGTGTGTACCTGAATCAGTAGGGCCTGAAGACTTCCTCATTATCTTCAGAGGTTTCTCGCAGCCTTCCTGCCTCCCAAACCAGCAGGTGCACCACCATCTGTAGGTCCAGACCTTATTGTCCGCTTTCAATTGCTGGAAGACAAGACCCTACTCCAAACAGTGGTCCGTGGGAAGACTCCTATATCTTTTGAGGGTTCCACGATTCAACTCTTCCCAGACCACACTAGAAATAGTGTTGAAGACTACCACAAGCCCTCTTGCTTACGACACAGGGTGTAACTCATCAAGTGGGAACCTATCAAGACCTGGAAGCACAGATGCACAAGATGGGCCTTCTTGCCCTGACTGGATTCAGAGGGACAGACCTGAACTGCATTGATCCAGCACAAGTCTTGGAGTTTACTCCCCGATCAGCACAACCTTCCATGTCCTCACAAACTGGGACCAGACTACCAGAATGGCGGCAAAGTGGGAATGATATATCCTGGCTATTTTTATTCTTGGTTTAACCTTATTATTAATTATTATTGTATTATTTATATAGCACCAGCAAATTTCATAGCGCTGTGCAATGTTCCCTAGTCCACAGTGCCTCACCATGGTTTTCCTTTTTGCTCATTGCTACATATGCAATTGTAGGGCAGCTTTCTACATTTTGGCATAATGTTTACAAATGATCATACATATGACCTGGTTTGATGGGCTCACTACTTAAAGGACCACTCTAGGCACCCAGACCACTTCAGCTTAATGAAGTGGTCTGGGTGCCAGGTCCAGCTAGGGTTAACCCATTTTTTCATAAACATAGCAGTTTCAGAGAAACTGCTATGTTTGTTTAAGCCTTCCCCTATTTCCTCCTCTAGTGGCTGTCTCATTGACAGCCACTAGAGGCGCTTGCGTGCTTCTCACTGTGATTTTCACAGTGAGAGCACGCCAGCGTCCATAAGAAAGCATTATGAATGCTTTCCTATGTGACCAGCTGAATGCGCGCGCAGCTCTTGCCACGCGTGCACATTCAGCCGACGGGGAGGAGAAGAGGAGGATCGGAGGAGGAGAGCTCCCCGCCCCGCGCTGGAAAAAGGTAAGTTTTTACCCCTTTCCCCCTTCCAGAGCCGGGTGGGAGGGGGTCCCTGAGGGTGGGGGCACCCTCAGGGCACTATAGTGCCAGGAAAACGAGTATGTTTTCCTGGCACTATAGTGGTTCTTTACTTACTTCTAGTTGAACAATATTGCTACACATTTCAGGGTGTGCATCCCCATGGGGGTGGTTCACTACCATAAGCATTATAGTCCTTTGAATACACACTAGGAACCCTAAGTGGCACAACCCTCGTTCCACCCTTCTATACACGACTGACGTTAATATCTACTTTTCTTTCTCCTCTTGTGATAGCCTCAACTGTAGTATTGATGCACTGAAGCTTTTTATATGTATATGTTTTATGATTCACAACTTTGTTCTTCATGGTGGAATGAGAAAAATTAAGATTAAAAAAAGAATGGAGACAATATTAAGCGAAATGTCCCCTGGTATTTCTCTCTTGTGCCCATTAACGGACAATCCAGATTTTGTATTGAATCAAGGGTTTCCTGTTTCCAGAGGGCTTGATCATTACCATATCAAAAGACTTCCAGGACACGTCTGTGTGACTTCCCACACCCTACAGAATAGCTCTGCTGGAGTACAAGCTTCAAAGAGGGACTGGGGTTCTAAGCTAGGACATTCAATGCAATCCAATTGACCCTTTTTGAAATGGAAAGGTACTTTTGAGGTATGTTGTATGTTTTTTTTTTTGTATCTGGGGATAATTGAGTTGTACTGTTCCTGGCTCAATTATCTACCAGACACAGCGAGGCCGGGGCGGACTTATGTTTTGGGTTACTTTGAAAGTGAGATTTCAGTGGTAAAAGAAAATCTTATGGCTCACCTGGTATGTGTATTTGTGTTTAACATTGCATTAACTATCCACTTATTTCAGGTGGAAGGGGTTTTTATCCACACTTTTTTTCCCTGCCACCACTTATTTGGTATGTACTTAACAAGTAACGACAAGCCTCTATAGCAAGCCAGTAACCTATTTCATGCTGATGAGTTGAAATAAAAACAAAACAGCTGTCCATGAGTGGTTCACTGTCATTGCACCTCTTCCTGAGTTGTGTTTCAAAGCTGTTGCATGCAGCAGACACATACTCCAAGAAATCCATGTATAATGTGGAATTATGAGGCAAAAATGTAGTTCTTTGTTGAGCTCATTTGCATACACCTACCCAGAATCCCTTGCAGTAGTGAGATCATTGTTAAAGTGATATTTCTCTGGGAAAAGCAAGTCTTATGGCTTGTCTGGTGTGTGTATTTGTGTTTAACATTGCATTAACTGTGTATGTGTGTGTGTATATATATATATATATATATATATATATATATATGTGATCATATACAATAAGCCGAGTTATAGAAAAAATGGTGTAAGTCGGTTGTTGTGTGCTGGAACCAACGTTCGGGTAGGCCTATAAAAGAGGGACCACCAAGATGAATGGCTTATTAAAGGGAGTGGTGGGTGGGTTGAACCAGGCAGTCTCAGCCTAGAGGAAGGGGAGGTCTGTGTATTTATAAGTCGAGGAACTCCTCCCACAACTTCAGGCTTGATCTAATGGCTCACCCTTCTCATTTGTGGTCGTATACAATAAGCCGTGGTATAGTAATGGTGGTGTAAGTCAGTTGTGGTGTGCTGGAACCGATGTTCGGGTAGGCCTGTAAAAGAGGGCAAAAGGTTTAAAAGTTTATCACTGCATACTTGTTGACATTACATAACCAATACTTAAATGCATGTCTCAATTCCCTCTTAGGTTGAGGGATATACATGGCATATGCAGATGACTCTACTGTCCCAGCCATTAGATGATGTGTACTGGGATATTACTTGAGGTAGTAGGAGCATTTTTTTAGAATGACCTGAAAATGTTAACATTTGTATTCGAATAACTTTAAGGTGTTAAAGGTTGAGGTGGCAAAAAAATATATGAACACCACCATGGAATCGAATGAGTATGGTTTGATGATTTCATATGCGGAAGTGAGTTTATTGAAAATGTCCAGAGCCCAGTGCATGAACAGGTGGCATTGGCAGAGAGTGTTGTGTGTACCAGCAATTAAATTCTGGAATGTAGGGGTTTGGTATGTCATTTGGCCACCATGGGGAGAGGTCGGAAGAATACGACAAATTGTGATTGAGTCACCTCATCAGTTGCTATGTTGTGAAAGCCTGGTATGGGTATGTGAACAAAGTAGAGTTTTTGTGATGCTGCCAGCCAGATCTCTTCCTAATGAACTTTATTATTGTTAGTGAGGGGGACTGACGGGTAATAATTCCCATGCTGCTGATTTACTAAAAGAGGGTAGGTTCCGTATCACTATGGGAAATGTGTCCGACCCAGTTAACTATGAAATTGGCTGCAATCCAGTGTGTGTAGCTGTATTAGTCCAGAAATGAGGGACAATGGTGGAGTGAACATGGTTTGCCTTTTCTGGTGGGATAGAAAGTTTAATGAACAGGACTGCTCAAGCATGTGTCGAATGTAACAGCGCTATTGTTGACAGGTGAACCCGGGAGCAGGTTAAGTGGATGGCAAATTAATGAGCTAACTTGTGTATGGTGTATGGTAAAGTTCAGCAGACCAAGGAGAGACTTGAGATTCATATGGGAAACAGGCATCGTTGCCCAGAAAGGATTTTCCCTTTCCCTGATATGCTGGACTTAGTCTGCGGGGAGGCTGAACTTCAAGGAAATAAAGTCTAATGTATTTCCAGAAATTAAAATTATTGTAGGGACTAAAGGTTGATTGAGACAGCGGAGTTCCAAAGGATGTACCAGATACAAAAGACACATCTGCTTCAGGGAATAGCATTCGTTTCGATAATCGTTGCAGTCCTGTAGATAATGTATTACTGAGGGACAGTACTGATGTACAAGAGGATCCTACAGAGATTATGCAACTATATTGAATAGTTGTGGCATCCAAGCGTAAGACGGGTGGCAAAGTAGAATTCTCTGTTTGCTATATAATGTGTAAATGCCACTGGGAGCAACTTGAAGATGAGGAATGTGGAATTTTCCTAGTCAGGCTGCTTCCATGGCCCTTAAGATACCATGGCCTAATATCATGGACTAATGCTGAGAACTTTAAAGAACGAGGTGCAGATAATAAGATTGAGCAGATATTATTGGGATTCCCATTGATTAGGCTACTATGGTAGGTGCACCCGCAAATAAAAGGGCTGTCAAAAGGGCCCCAGCAAGAAATCCATACTTGATTCTCCCACTAATAGTAATTAAGTTGAATGAGTCTTAACCAGTAGATTGGAGGTTAGGACAAACCCTAATATCTAACAGAAGTGAAATGACACTTGTGCAGAAACCTACTGTGAAACCTGTAATTAGAAACTTAACTAGAGGAGGGGGAAGTGTGAGTATTGAGGAAGAAGCCTCTTAGTGACAAAAGTTGAGTACAAATACGGAACAGTCAGATTGTACCATCTGTGTTCCCTAGCTTTGAACTACTGACAAGTGTTGTAGCTATGTCCTTCCAAAGGACAGGGGAACTTTCTGTACAGATAATAACATTAGACGAGGAAATATGTGCTGGATAGCAACTGGCCATATAATTCTGAGGAGATGGAAGTAAGGAGCATGATGTAGGGTACTACATGGGATGGTAAGATGTCCAAAGTCAGGAGATTCTAAATGTCACTAGTGTCAACAATTGTTCATGTTCCTGCTGACTTTAAACATGCCACTGTAGTACCTATTCTGAAAAAAACATCTCTTGACCCATCCTCCCCCTCTAACTATCATCCCATATCCCTGCTCCCTTTCTCATCAAAGCTTTTGGAAAGACTTGTCTTTACCCTTGTGTCTCGCTTCCTCAATTCCAACTCTGTCCTTGACCCTCTTCAGTCTGGCTTCCGCCCTTTCCATTCTACTGAGACTGCTCTTATCAGAGTTACTAATGACCTAATCGCAGCTAAATCCAAAGGTCACTACTCCATATTAATTCTCCTTGACCCCTCTGCTGCCTTTGACACCGTTGATCATGCTCTCCTCCTTCAAACTCTTCAATCGCTCGGTCTCTGTAACTCTGTCCTCTCGTGGTTTGCCTCCTATCTCTCCCAACTTTCATTCAGTGTCTCCTTTTCCAAGGATACCTCCTCCACTCGTCCTGTCTCGGTTGGAGTTCCCCAAGGCTCTGTCCTTGGTCTCCTTCTATTTTCTCTTTATACTGCCTCTCTTGGCAAACTTATTGCCTCTTGTATTCCATTACCACCTGTACGCTGATGACACTCAGATATACCTCTCCTCCCCGGACCTCTCCCATGCCGTCCTGCAATGTGTCACTGTTTGCCTTTCTTCCATCTCTGACTGGATGTCCTCACGCTTTCTGAAACTCAATATCTCTAAAACTGAACTCCTTGTCTTTCCTCCTCCTAATACTGATCCTCCTCTCTCGCTCTCCTTTCAAGTCAGTGATATTCACATAAGTCCATCCTTGCAAGCACGCCGTCTTGGCATCATACTTGACTCTGGCCTCACCTTTGAGCCTCACATCCAGTTTGTTGCCAAATCCTGTAGATTCCAACTTAAAAACATAGCCCGCATCCGCCCCTTCCTTACACAAGATGCAACCAAGGAGCTTGTCCATGCTCTAGTAATTTCCTGCTGGGATTACTGTAACCCTCTCCTGATTGGTCTCCTCAAAAGCCTTATTGCCCCACAACAGTCTGTAAAAAATGCTGCAGCTAGACTGATTTTCCTCTCTAGTCGGTCCTGTCACACCTCACCCCTCTGCCAGTCCTTACATTGGCTCCCTGTATCCTATAGGAGTAAATTAAAAGTGCTAACCCATACATTTAAAGCACTGAACAATTCAGCCCCTCTTATATCTCTTCACTGATCCATAGGTATGCCCCTCCTCGTTCCCTCCGCTCTGCCCGTGACCACCTCCTGACCGCTGCTTGCGCTCATAGGACCTTTCACGGGCGTCTCCTTTCCTATGGAATAGCCTGCCTACCGCCATAAGTCTCTCCCCCGTAGTCTTCAATCATTTAAGGAGGGCCTTAAAACCCATCTCTTCAGGAAAGCTTATGGCCTCCCAGAGTAACCTCTACCTTACATACCTGTCTCTTGCTCTCTCCTATAGGGCAGTGCTTTACTCTCTCCTCCATCTCTGCTTCACTCTGCTTCACCCTATTTGATTGATATTTCCTGTCCTAACGTGTCTTATACCCCACCTTGTGGCGAAACCGACCTCGCCACTGGGCATTGGAGAAGACTGATTGCCAGCCTCCTGCCATGTGACTATGGCCCCTGGGATGTATTGCCCTTTTAAGACATGATTTGGGCATAAGGGATTTGTGTTGTGCTGCTGCTGGCCCTTTAAGAACCATCTGGGGACATACTGTGGAGTTACTGGGTGGCCACCATTTCCTGTATCAGAGGCACATGGTGATAACAATGGATGAAGCACATGGTGAGAACAATGGATGGCGGCCATTTTAACTCACAGACACTGTTTGGACTTTTCAACACGGTGCCATCTCGCCAGTATTTGGTGCACAGAGACATCGTGCAGTGGTTTTGGACTATACAGCAGGGGACACATTATACAGTGATTGTTTTTCATTTAGCCTGTATATGTTCTACAGAATCTGCATTAAACTGTATCTTCCAAAGTACTGAACGGATCTGGGTGAATTTTGGATATGTAGTTCACCCAGATCCCCCGGTACCAAGGATATACTTTATGGGGTTATTGCATGTTTTGGGGTCCCTGTGATGTGTTTTATGAAACTGTATTTCTCTGTCTGTGATAATTAGATTACCCATTGTGTAAGGTAATTGTATTACAGGCAGAGGGGAGGATTTTGTGTGGGAGTGTCTGTGTGTATTGTACAGATTGATTGGTTGTTCTGTAAAACCCTGTGGGCAGTACTAAGTTTGTGGATTGGGAATAAAAGAGGCTGTATGTGCCAGTACAGTCAGTTCCTGCTTAACCCTCAAAGTGAAGTGTCGTCTCATTATTGGGGGAGGATTTATTGTATGCTGTTCCAGTTTGACTGCTAGGAGTGTAAACCTATTCGCATGGTTTTTCCTATTCGGCTGTATACAACATTCATATGCTTAAAAGTACTCATATGCTTCTCCGGTTCGGTGATTGTGGTGTCTGCCAGAGTGCTTGGAGTCCTCAGGAAGTGCTAGGAGCATCACACCTCCTATAGACTGTAAGCTCATTTGAGCAGGGTCCTCCAACCTTTTGTTCCTGTAAGTTTTCCTGTAATTGTCCTTTTTATAGTTACACCCCCCCCCCCTCTCATAATAGTGTAAAACGCTACGGAATCTGTTGGCGCTATATAAATAATAATAATAATAATAAAACTGTTAATGGCTCCATAAAACCCTTACTAAGTCTTCATTGAATACTATTCTACCACTCTACTTCCCTAATATTTCCCTTACCTTTTGTGTCACTTTACCCCACTCCCTCTAGCATGTAAGCTCATTGAGCAGGGCCCTCAACCCCTCTGTTTCTGTGCATCAAACTTCTCTGGTTACAATTACATGTTTGTTAGTCCACCCATTGTAAAGCGCTATGTAATTTGTTGGCATTATATAAATATAATAATAATAATACATAACTAAGACTTTCTGACAAAACTTTGTATTTTGAATTTTGTGTTCCTGTTTCCAATGAACTTACATTTATGTGCCTACCCTGTTGAACCCTCTAATCCTCTCCTATTGGTACTGTAACACACCCATGTTAAGAAATGACTCACATCCATTATATGTTTTATGTTTTATGTCAAGAGTGATGCAAGTAACTTACTACTCTTATTAAAATTATATTACTATTACTTTCCTTAATAGATATTTTTTTTCTGAAAAGGAAATGTTGTAATATTCCTACCAAGACAAGAAATTGATTATCTTCATCTCCAATTGCTTTGCTGGCTAACATGTCAAGAAATATGTGAAAGAATAATCACCAATAATCACGTAAGCCTAAATGTTGCACTGCAGAGTCTTTCC
Organism: Pelobates cultripes; assembly: GCA_933207985.1. Classification (NCBI taxonomy): domain Eukaryota; kingdom Metazoa; phylum Chordata; class Amphibia; order Anura; family Pelobatidae; genus Pelobates; species Pelobates cultripes. Next base: position 295,360,226 of record OW240912.1, read on the forward strand.
AATATGTAGAGTTTAGCTAATGGCAAATATAAGTATATATGTAATGCTATTATTTTTGATAACCTATATTATTTTAATTAAGCTCACGTTTTCTCTCATCCCCATGCCCTTTAGAGTGTGAGTTCATAAGTCATATTGTATACACTATGTATAAACATACTACACATGCCAGAATATGTCTCTCTGAGCATGGTTCTTTTTAAATTTAACAGAAAGAGACTGTGCACTTAAAGCGGCACTGTCATGGCCGAATCCATTTTTGTTTTAAATCCCTCCTGACTCTACCACATCTAATTGTTCCCCTAGTCACCCCCAAATGCCCCTAAGCTCCCCATATTACCTCATTTTTAATCTTTATTTTATGCCTGTGGACACATCATCTGCTCACACTAGACAGCGCTGTGGAATTCCAGTTAAACACTGGGGCATTTGCTATTGTCCAAAATTCAGACGGGAATTTCGTCTATTCCTTCATTCGTCAGAAAGACAAAGGAATGAATAGAAATGTCAGACGAACAAACACCGAATGCTCCTTTACAGTTCCTTCCTTGTAATATGCAAAAATAGAAGCAGCAGGGAGCAGTGCTCCCTGCCACTTACTAAGCCCCCCATGTCCTCCCTTAGTCTATGGGGATCAATATTGGCAAAAGGGAGATTGAAATCTTCTGTTGCTGCTCAGTGTTAAAAAAAGCCCCCCCTTCCAACAAATTGCCCCATGGTGAGGCAACTATTAACTAGCAGGGGGGGATATAGCATCCCCACCACGAAACCCTCCCCCTGTGCCCCGTGAGTTGGGGCTATGCAACTAAATGGGGGACATAGGGTCCACCTTAACCCCCACCCATTATCGGTGGGGGGGGACTTATTGTCCTCCCCCCTAATCCTGCACCCATGAGTGGTGGGTGGGGGCCCTAAATGATAATGCGGGGATGGATCTATTGTTGCCCCCCCTCAACCCCCACCCATGGGCGACCTGATTGGTTATCTGTAAAGCTTACTATTTACCTATCAGAGCACTCTTATTGGTTGGCTTAAACCAACCCATCAGAGCGCTATGAGTCAAATTGCAGGGTGTGGTAAGGCTTTATAAGCCTTTCCCCGCCCTGTGGAGCTCAGTGTGTGCTGTGCCCTCGTTGGGTGTAGAAGGATTATTTTTTTACCGTTCAGGATTTTTATTTTTTTTGCACTCTGGTTTTTTATTTTATTTTATAAGTTCAACGGGTATTATGGATTTTTATTTGGCCTTTTTTAGGGCTGAAAAAATAAGTATTTTTCATTTATTTCTTTACAAGTATTTAGTTTTATTGTTTCCCTCTTACTATTTTTATGGTGAGGGGAGTAGGTAGGGTTTTATTTATAACATTTTTTGGGTGGGGGGTTGATTAGGGGCTTTGGGACTGGGGGCTGGGGGGGACAATAAGTCCCCCCATTGTCATTAAGGGCCACCACCCTGTGTTCATGGGTTGGGGTCGGGGGGGGGACTGTGGCGTTACTTACCTTCGCCAAGCCACGCAGTCCCACTCCTGATGCGCGGTCCGACCACTCCACGCGATCGCACAGCACACTGAGGGAAACTCACCTTCCTCGATCCTAGTCTACCTCCTGCCGTACGGTCCAATTGCTCCATGACAACGCAGCCCACTTAGAGACACTCACCTCCCTCGATCCTAGCCAACCTCCTCCTGCTGCTCGGTCTGAGTGATCCTAATCTGTTTTGGATCGCGGTGATGACGTGGACCTATGAGAACATAGGTAAGCCTATTTAAGGCTGTGTTAGCCCCCATTCATTGCCCCATCGTGGTTTCTGTAAGAACTTTGTTTAGTGCTCTTAGTCACTAGATTCTTTTGTGGTTTCCTTTGTTTGACCTCGGCTTCGTATTTGACTCATGATTTCTGGTATTCTGACCCCGGCTTTGTATTTGTCTTGTGATTTCTGGTATCCTAACCTCGGCTTCGTATTTGACTCGTGTTTCTGGTATCCTGACACTGGCTCTTTCTTGACTCTGAGTATTTCTGTTCTTGCGATTTATTCTTGACCCTGATTCTTGTTTCGTTATGTTAAGTCTGGCCATTGTAAGGCTTGGTAATACGCCTTTCGGATCCACCTTGAGGTTTCCTTTTTCCTGCGTGTTGGGTTACGACTCTTGTGACAGGGACAATAGGTTGCCCCACCTTTGTCTTTTATGGCCCCCACCTGTCGCTCATGGGTGGGTCTGGGTGAGGACAATAGGTTCCCCTCCCTTGTCTTTTAGGGCCCCCACCTGCCGCTCCTGGGTATAGGCCAGGGGGGAGGACAATAGGTCCCCTCCATTTTCATTTAGGGCCCCCACCCGCCGTTTGTGGGTGGGGGAGAGGGGAGGACAATAGGTCTTCCCCCATTTTAATTTAGGGCCCCCAGCTGCCGCTCATGGGTGGGGGCCAATGGGGACCCTATGTCCCCCATCTAGTTGCATAGCCCACACTCACAGGGCACAGGTGGGGGCTTGGGGGGACACTATGTCCCCCCTCTAGTTAATAGATGCTCCAGCATGGGGTGCTTTATTTATATTCTATTTTTTACAACCATGAGCAGGCACAGGCTACTCACTGTTTGCTTAGTATTAGTAATTAATTAATGAGTAGTGGCAGATTAATTACTAATACGAAGTAATTTTTAATTAGTATTAGTAAAGATGGCTGAAAGACCAATCTTGGTCTTTCAGCCTTTTAGTAGATGGTTCCCAAATACCATGGTAATTAGGGAGTTATCTACTAAGCGGCTGCAGGATTTCAAATAAATTTGTAACCGGCATAAAAGTACCAACTGTCATCCTAACATTAATGAACAAACTGTTCTCGTTCTGTTATGACGAAATTCAGTAGTTTCACAGGCGTTCTGTCTAAATGAGAGGACGTTCGGGAATAGTGAAAGCAGGCATCGCAACATCACGGAGGAAAGGGTGAGTATTGTGGGAACATTTTTCTGACCCACAGGTAGTGGGTCAAAGTGGGTCAAGCGTAGGAAAAAAACATACAAAGTAGTCTGTACTTTATCTTTTGTTTTAAACAAAACTAGAGCAGATAGAAATAAATGAAGAACAGTTCCTGAGAGACAGGGAAGGATTAACATAGGGACTGATGGAGCTGCAGCTCCAGGCCCAGACCCGTGGAATAGGCCCATGTAAAAAAAGTAAACTTTTTTTTTTTTTTTTTACACAAAGTACTCTTGGGTTTGCCACCTGACTGGCCGTGACAGTATTGCAGTAATTACCAGCAATACAAATGCAGATATTTTTCTCAGTATGTACAGAGATTACTCTGCAATATCAGCACCAGCCAGTAGGGGTCACTGTGTGTGGAGAGAGGCAGGGATAGGAAGTTACAGCATATCACTCCCTGCCTCTCTCTACTCACTGATCCGCGGGGGAGCAGCTACACCACACAGAGAGTTCAGACAGCAGCTCCCAGGCTGCAGAGAAGGCCTACAGCTCAGGGAAGTGAAGGATGGGGGGAAAGGCAGACATAGGGACATTGGGAGAACATTGGGACACAGAACACTAGGGACACAGTGTCTCCATGTCTGCCAGTGTCCCCATGTCTCCCAGCCAGTGTTCCCAGTTTATGTGTACCCATGTCTCTGTGTCCCTAGTGTCTGTGTCCCCATTTCTCCCAGTGTCCCCAAATGTCTCAGTGTCCCCATGTCTCCCATGTCTGTATCCACAAGTGCCCCCATGTTTCTCAGTGCCCCCATGACTCCCAGTGTCCCCAAGTGTCTCAGTGTCCCCATATCCCCTAGTATCCTAGTGACACGGGAAACACAGACATGGGGACATGGTGAGAAATGAGGACACTGGGAGTCTAGGGGACTGGGCAACATGGGGACACTGGCACTGTGATACATAGGGACACTGATGCCAGGCTGTCCTTCCAATTCTTTGGACAGACATGCCCCCTTTTTGAGCATGTTCGCCCCTTTTGGCAGTTCTGGTCACGTGATTCGCATCACTGGCCCACCCTTTTACCCTGCCCATAGAGTTTCTGCTTCACTGGACACTGCTGTTAGTTTGTATGGATTTACTTGAAAGATGAAAGCATAAATTAGAGACAGATTAGCATAGAGTATGTGTTTTCTTATAGCTGCATCCTTTGAGTTTCCATCCAACACCATCTCCATCAGATACATGACGCTTGGGATGTATGACTGTTTCATTGTTTTTGGTCGATAAGATTCTGTAATTAGGCCCCATCATAACTGTCAGCACCAGGCCCACTGGGCTCTTAATCTGGCCCTGCTGAGAGAGGGAGAGAAGAGGAAGCGATTGGGGAAAGGTAGGTTCGGCATGACAGTGCAGCTTTAAGGATTGTATAATTCTATGGGAACAGTTTATGGTTTGCATACCTTTAAAAACACATGTCAGAAAAAACTGAAGATTTATAGGCAAGAAGAATGCATATGTTCCAAAGAGTTCAAAATAGTACTGAGCAGCACCTAAACCCTATTTCAAGTTTTATTTTGTTTACCAAGTAGGTAATATACCATTGTTTTAAAATTAGAGGGTTTCATATTTTAGTATTTAAGAACCACTCCTATTGAACTGCTTTGTGGATGACAAGTAACTGTTTTTCAAACACACCTTTAATTAAAAACAAAACACCTAGTTATTATGAAGCAAGGTGTAAGTAATATATATCTAATATACTCTTTAGATACATTATTATGGAAGAGATGAAAACTGAGATTAAATATTGTTGTGATATGTGGAACCTGCCGGAAAACAATGCAAATTATAACGTAAACTACAAAATATTAATAATAATAATAATAATGTAATTGCAAAAAAAAAACTGTATAAACATTTAATATAGATGACATTAATATCTTTGGAATGAAAAGCTTTCAGGAGATATTTTATTTCTCAAGTATCATATGTTATTGCGCCATAGCTGTCCTTCCCTTAACCCATGACCAGTGGTAGAACTACTGCAGCCATACATATAGAGGAAATGCGATAGGCAGGCTGGTCTGATTTGTGGTCCAGTCGGGTTCTTCAGCCCATTAGCAGCACAACTGGGCCGCTTTAATGTTGCTACCCAATGCTTCCTCCCAGCTTACAGACCAGAGGTTGCCAGGATGGAGAAGGACCAGAGTGGAGAGGAGGGAGAACACTGCAGGCAGACTCTCACCATTCTCAGGCAGTCCGAAAAGCCACCTTCCTGCCTCCAAAAGTATTGAAGCAGAGGGGTGGCTAAAAATATGTAAATTGCAACTGGTGTGTCTGTGTGAGTATCTGTTTGTCAGTGAGTGCGTATATCTGTATATGCCAGTGTGGATATATGTGTGTGTGTATTTATATCTATATTGAGAGCAATATGGTGTGAGCAGGGTTTAATGTCATTGAGTCTCAGGTATCAATTGAGGATTTGACCCAGGTATCTCCTCCTCTCAGCTGGAGCCACAAAGAGTAGCCCCAGAATGACAGATGAGCTGTATGCAGTGCTCAAGTGAGCGCTACATACAGCCTTTTAAATCAGTTGAAATCAGCACAGCTAAAGAGACCCTGACAGGGTCTACATGAATGCTCCCATGACATTTTGATCAATGCTGGGCTTTGCTTGTTGCCCAGCACTGATTCTCCCTGTCACGCTGAATACAGCTGGTAGATGACGGCAACATAACACTGTTTTGTTTTAGCTTACAATTCCCTTTCCTAATAGTATGGATCTGATCAGAGGGAAATTCTCAGGATTAGGATTATATTTTATGTTTAGGATTAGGTTTCAGATTAGTATTTTAGGATTATGGACTGAATTAGTGTATGGATTATGGTGCAGATTACAATAAGAACCAACAAGGAAATCGCTCTGCGTAAATAATTCATTTCTCTGCTGACAAGAGCATAGGGCATCATTTTAATAGCATTGCTAAGGTTAGGATTAAGATTAGGATTAGGTTTATAACTAGAGTTAGATTTTTTTATAAAATATTTGACCAGGATGGTTACATTGAGATTTATCTCATTTTCAAGTATGTCCTTGGTCCACAAAACATTGCATTGTTACAATAGGATACAATATTACAAAAATAAAATATACAAACAATAAATATATATATATATATATATATATATATACACATACACATACACACACATACATACACACATATATAAATGTAATACATAACAGGTAATAAATATATTCAACCAGTGTTTGATCAGTGTTTGCACCTGTCATTATAGGAGAATGAAAGTTGTATGGGAGACTATCTATAAATGAGGAAATTAACTTGGGGTAAGTGAGGGGTAGGTTGGGAGGAAAACTGTCCTCAAGAAGGCTACCTGTTGCAAAGGGCAGTGGAACAGCTGATGGAGCTCTGTGTTGCCTGTACGTCTGGGGCTGGGTAAGTTTTAAATCAGGCCGAGGGAGAGAAATATATTAGGGTCAAATGGGCCTGCAATAAAGCTAAGGGATGGGGGAGATGCATCTACGGACATTTGAGGATAAGGGTCATTCAATCAAATACAAAGGGAAAGATCACAAATCACATAGATAAGACAGAGGTATTCATGTAGGGAAATAAAACCATTAAACAAATACCAAGAAAGACAAATGGGCGTGAAAAATGGTGAAAAAAATGGCACTTTAATAAAGTTCAAAATATATAATCTAACAGTCCCCAAGGTGTCCACATTTGAAATGGTATGCATTAATGGAGTAATTTAAATGTGTGAGGTACCGTAATTTCCCTAAATGCACTACAGATCCATTCTTCAATTTTTCATGTTAAAAAAAACAAACTGCACTGGTATGTTATCAGTTTGGCATTATATTTTTACTTGTCAAAGCTTGACAAAGATATGTGAAAGAGGTCAGTCTGTAGTCAAGAGATATAGCTGTGCACAATTGAGTGATTATTTTTATTACAGCAGCACAAACGAAGTAAAAAAAAAAATATTGCTACTTTGCAATGTGCATGCAACACCCCCCACAAAAATAACATAATACCATAAACGTTGAAAAAAGCTAGTTAAATTGACTGTACAATTAGGCTCAAAATATACCATATGACACATTGCATGGTGTGTATGCGTTTAAGGGGTAACTGTCAAACTGCTATAATGCCACAAAATGCAAAATAGTCCAATTAAATCTACCTACAAAAATTCTAACTATAATAATTGAAATAGTCAAGTCTGTTATATGGCACTATAGCTTCACAGGATAGTGGTAAAGGCATACATTGGTTGTATTGTAGTACTCAGAATATGTAGCAGCACACAACAGTACATATCTGGTTTATGAAATACAATGCAAAAAAAATTGTTTATGTAGCAAATAAACTAAGCAAAAAACAAACAAACACACATTACTGGCACTTAGATGGCTATGTAAAAAGTGTAAAAATACCATTATTTATCAGTCTGTAATTTTGTGGGGGGTTTTCTGTTGCTATTAAACTTGCAAAATAAATAAACCAAATTTTAAAATAGATTCACGTTGATTTTTTTTTTTACTCCTTTTATTTTGTGGCCTGTAACTGCTACTGGAATACAACAACACTGTGGTTGTTATGGAAACATCCCAGCCAGTGCTGGCTATTGAGTATAGGAACGGGGTGATGTGACATCAGTCCGTTCCAGTGCTGCACGTTGGCAACTAAGGCAGTGTGCCGATGTTATTAATGGGCTTTGCCCTGCTTGTTTTGCAAGCAGGACAATCAAAGAGGACAGCGGGAGGATGCAAAGCGGAGGATGGCCTGGAGGTAGTAAATCTCTATATTTTACTACCTTTGTGATATATTGTGTATTCAATGTATAAGGGTTCGCTGTCAGGTAAGTGAAAATTTGCATGATGGGTTCACGTTAAGTCACACTAATTATGCACACATTATTATTGCCAAAAGTGTGATTTTTTTTTCCATTTAGATTTGCATTTTTTTTTCATAATAAATGAGAATTTATATCTATAAGTCACAACAAAGTAAAGTCTTGTTTGTCCTTTAAAGAGCAGTATATAATATGTGTTGGTGCAATAAATGAGAAAGATAGACATTGCGGTAGAACACACACAAAGCAAAAATAGCTTGAGTCCTTAACTACAAAACAAGCAAACTGAAGCTATGTTCTTAATGGGTTACAGATTCACATTCACGTAAGCATTCAGTTAATTTACCACAAAAAAATAGGAAATTACTTTAAATTAAACATGTTTATTATTTTCTTAAAAGTCTTTCAAGGCACTCCAAGTACAAAAGTTTTGTGAGCAGATATATATGTACAATTTGCAAGAAATAAATAATTGATAAAATTCACTGTATATGATTTTGTAAAATAATTCTTTAGTGCAGTACTTTGCAATCACTCACAACAAATATCCTTCTGTGTAATGCATTCACAAATTGGCAAATCTTCAAAAGTTACAATATGTTTAAAATAAAGACTTAATATTCTGACAATTGAATATTTATCTCTACCTAAAGCTTAAAGTGCATATATAACTAAATTACAAGGTGTGTTGTTTTTCAAGACATAAAAGTATATTAAGCTTTTGCATAATAAACAAAACGTGACGGTGAGTTGACAGTTTGTTTAAAAAAACGAATAGGGTTTACTGAGCCCTAATTTATCATTTTAAGTCATACCATACTTTTAATTTTCAAGGATATATGATTAATCAAAAAAACCTAAAAAACTAAATTTTCTGGTTCCATTGATAAGCCGTTTTGTTAGTTTTGCAAAACTAAAACAGCATTAAACTTTTAATAATTTTCAGTGTTTTTTTATCAACATATTTTTACTGATGAATCTTGTGACAAAATCAATAGCCAGTGCTTTATGATGATATATCTATATATATATATATAATAATCAGTATTGTGTTTTTTGTTTTTTCTTAATAAGTTGGGAATTGTGGTGTTTTTGACACATGACCTGCATATTATATGTTAAAACAGCAGAGCTGGAAAAATAGTTCACATAAAGACTATTTCAGCTCCAGCTATTTTTGCCTACAATGAAAAATATAGTTTCCACAAATCCAAGTTTACCTTGTAATCCTATAACACTTATTTACAAATGATAAAATCTGTTATATTACAAGCCTAAATGTGAGACGTGAATTGCTTTTGAGTGTTTGGTTAATATACTTACTGACAAAATCTGAATGTCCAAGTGGTATCGTACAAGCATAGTACATGTTGCTACTGAAGATTATAAGCATCAACAAAGGGTATAGACACATCAATTGGTGCACTTAGAATTTCCAACAAATATACTTTAACCCAGTTAATATTTTCAAAGTCTTATGCATACTTGATTTTTTTCTTTCTACAAAATGTAAATATATATATTTTAAAAAAAGGACAACTTCTTGTATAGAGAGCAAAGGTTCTTAAATTGAATACACAGTGCTCTCCACTAATATTGGCACACTTAGTAAATATGAGCAAAGAAGGCTGTGAAAATAAGTCTTTATTGTTCAACTTTCTGACCTTTTGTTTAAAAAAATACACAAAAAATACTCTGCTCTCATCAACGTCTATAAACCATTTGCAAACACAACACAGGCGTATAAAAAAAAATCTTTGTTAAATATATGTGTGAAACAATTATTGGCACCACTATGAATTAATATGATAAAAATACACCTGAAGATTTTCCTGAAGATTTTTCAGGTGTATAAATATGAGGTAACGCATTGGCAAAATTTCCTCAGTTATTCCTTACAATGTGACCAATGAACTTAGCTGTGTTGTGCAAAAAAAGGTTTAAGAACTTCAGTAAATGGGAAGTGGCTATAAGAAAATAGCAAACGCATTGAAAATGCCCATTTACACCATCAAAGCAATCATTAAGAAGTTCCAGTTAACTAGAAACGTTATGACTCAATCTGAAAGTGGACATGTGTCTATGTTGTCTCAATGCACTGTGAAGAATATGGTTCATGTGGCCATAAAATCTTCAAGGATCACAGCAGGAGAACTGCAGAAGTTTGTTGCATCTTGGGGTTAGAAAGTCTCCAAAACTTCAGTCTAACATCACCTACATCACCACAAGTTGTTTGGAAAGGTTTCAAGAAAAAAAAGACTACTCTCATCCAAAAAAATCAAGTGTCTTCAGTTTGCAAGACACTACTAGAACATTAAATGGGATTGCGTTCTATGGTTAGAAAAAAACAAAAAATAGAGGTAGGTTTGCTTAAAATGGGCCATAGTTGGATCTTCCAGCAGGACAATGATTCAGAAAACACATCAAAAAACACAAAAATGGTTTACTGACCACAAAATCAAGGTCCTGGCATGGCCATTCCAGTCTATAGAAAACCTTGGGGTGTACTGAAAAAGAGAGTCCACCAGCGTTGACCTCAAAATCTGGAGAGGTTCTGTATGGAGGAATAGTCTCAGATCTCTTGACATGTATTGTCCGCCTCACAGCTGTTATCTTGACAAAGAGAGGTGGCACAAAGTATTGACTAAAAGGGTGCCAATAATTGTGTGCATATATATTTAACAATTATTTTTAATAAAAAAAAACTGTGTTGTGTTTGCAATTGTTTGACATCCATGAGAGCAGAGTATTTTTGTGTATTTTATGAAAAAAAAGATCAAAAGATTAAACAATAAAAATTCTAAAAAAATATTTTTGTCATCATTCTTTGATCATATTTACCAAAGGTGCTAATATTAGTGGAAGGCACTGTACATCTGTGCACATGTATCCCTGAGATCTGCTATGTTTTATTTGTTGGTTTTAATGATCTAGTCAGTGAGGCACTTTACATTGCAACAAAATAGTTGATAGCTTCTTAAAATGTGTCATGATGGTTTAAGTCTGTTGTTCTAAGACCTCCAAATAGTCCGGTTCAGAATGGAGATTGGCTTTAAGCTCAAAATATTCATTTTTAGTCTGCTCTACCAAAACCTTCCGTGGTCTAGAATACATAAATGTTTCCATTAATTTTAACTCATCGCGAGTTCTTGGATAATGTACTTCAGTATCTGGTTGTAAATTACTGATGTTTTTCCTTAAATATTCAGCAATTCCAAGCTGTTGAATTTCTTTTTCTTTTTCAATTATGTTTCTGTACAAATAACTTGCATCATGGAAAGGCAGAAATTCTGCAGAATGATCTTTGCCACCGAATTTCATATTTAAATTAGCCAACATTGGATTACTTTCTTCATTGAAAAGACCTCTATACATTTTTTGGGGGTCTGTGACATCTTTGTCGTCATCTATTTCTTGTTCAGATTGTTTATGGCTAAATGGCAGACTCTGATAAACCTGAATGGCAGGACTTGTAAGTTGCTGCTCAGAAAGAGTTGAGCATGGTTGTTCTGTTGTATGATGTGTGGTTTTATGGCCGTACATACTGTATTGAATATGGACGGGACTGGTTTCTCTAATGTTTCCATTTTCCTGTTTCTTTTTGTGTCTGCGACGTTTATGTAAAACAAGAACAATTATTCCAGCAGAGCAGAGGACAGCTGTAATTAAAAATATAAGGAGACCAAGAATCAAGACAGACAGTGGTATGTAATCAGAAAGTGATTTTAATATATTATCAACTTGACTGGGTATGGTACTTGGAGAGGTTTGGTTGATAAAAGTTAACTGTGTAGGAATCTGTTGATTGTTTATGAACTCTGTGCACAGTGTTTCCGTATGTAATGATTTTAAATCCATTTTACTCAGCTCTTTTGGGGCATTGCACAAAATCTCACTGACAATGGCATGTTTATGCGTTTGTATCCAGATTTTAAGCTCAACTAAATTGCAATTACAGTTCCAAGGATTGTCTTGAAGTTCAAACTGTACTAACCAGTTTAGGTCTTCTAATACATTACTTGGGAAAATTGTAAATTGATTTGTTTTAAGATTTAATTTTGCTAAGGGAACACCAGCAAAAATGTAGTCTGGCAGTGTATGCAAAAGATTGTTGTTTAAATAAAGAACTCTAAGTTTTGGCATTAATGAAAATGTTCCAGGTAAAATGTCTTTGATGGCATTATATTCCAAGAACAAATATTCAATATTTGGCAGTCCAATAAATATGCCTGCATTTAAACTTCTTAACTGATTGCCATTTAAATACAGCTTTTCTAGTTTAGTCAAATTTAGGAAGGATGCTTCTTCAATGATTTCAATGTGGTTATTTCCCAAATGAAGCATTTCTAGGCTTCCATATTCAATAAAGTTCCATTTATAAAGCATGTGAATTATGTTTCCTGCCAGAAATAGTTTTCTTGGATTTTGTGGTGGTGACCCAAGATCAGACACACTTTCAATGTTACGTTCTTGGCAATGGATTAAAGTTCCTGATGATGTGTGACTAGAACAGTGACACGGTATTGGACAATGTGTGTCTGGGAGCAGAGTAGGTGATTTAGGAAAAGCAAATATGGTTTCCTTTGTAGGAGATTTCTGAACTGATGTTATCTTTGTTGGAGAATGGCTATCAATGACTGAAGCTGTGCCAATAAGCGATAATGGTCCAGAAGAGTCTATGAGCTCATTGTTAGGATATGTAGAACAGATCATTTCTTTTTTTAATTTTCTCAGAATAGACCCTTTCAAATGTGGAGGATTATAACATACAACATCACCTACTGTTGATTGCTGAGGCAAGTTTTCCAGCCAGATCTTCAACTGTAACAATTCACAGTCACAAACCCATCTATTGTCATCGATCTGGAACTCTATTATTCTTCCTATGTGTTCTAAAAGACCAACATATGGTAAAGTCTGCAACTGATTTCCTCTTACATCTAAGTGTGTCAAGGGTACAAAGCGAAAAACATTTGCAGGTAAGAAATCAATGGCATTATCATTGAGTATTAGCACTTTTAACCTGTTAAGTTTGCTAAATGTATTGACTTCAATGGTAGTAATAAAATTGTTGTCTGCTTGAAGAAACTCCAAATTTTCCAGTCCCATAAAAGTGTCTTCCTTAAGTATCTCTAATGAATTGTGGTTAATGTGAAGTTTTTTAAGGATACGGAGGTCATTAAATGCTCCTGGTTCAATATCTTCGATATAATTAAATCCAAGGTGAAGTGATATGATGTTACTAAAGCTTGAAAATTCATCCTTATGCAGCTTATACAGACCACTATTCATGAGATTAATATCCAAATATTGAGATGGTGGTATGGTTAACTCCATTAATTCAACAGAATGTTTTCCTTCACAGTTCACAAACAGTGTGCCATCCTTTTCCTCACAAAAGCAAAGTGATTTACAAGAATTCATCAATGAAAATTCAGACTCACTCATTTCAGATGATGATATAATAAGAAGTATTAGTATAACTGAAAAAGCCATGTTGCGTAGCATTAGGATCTTCTCCCTAGAAAATAAGAAGTTATACAATTTCATTAAATATTTTAAAAATAAACATACTTAAAAATGTCAAACATATTCCCTTAAACAATTAAATTTATAACCATTATTTTAGTAAATAGCATTGATCACTGCATATTATCTATATGACATTAACCATTAAAGTCATGTTGTACTTTACATATAATTCCATTATAATCAATTAATACAAAAGTCAAGGTAGCTCTTTTTTCATTTTTATTGAGTATGATTAGCCTAATAGGTGTGTAAATTTGTACGGAGTCTTATTATGTTTTATCAACATGAGTTTCAATAGCACGACCCAATGTTGCATAAATGTCTTGCAGCTATTGACCTACATACAGAAAAATAAACCACAAAGCTCTACACTATATGTGTATAGTTTAGTAATCAAGTTTTCTGGTAACACTAAATATAGGAAAGGTAAAATCCAACTTGATACTACAGATGTCTGCTAAGAAGTGTATACATTTCTCTTTTTCAAAGGAAGAATAATTTAAAAAAACCAACATACGATCTGTGAGACAATGGCAAATTTCACTTTAAAGCATATCAAATATAATGCCTTAAGTCTTTCATGTTTATAAAGTGTGTCATGAATATGATATTATTTTGAACACTGGTTAGTGTTACAAAACAAAAGCAAACATATTTATATGAGGAAATATATATTGTTATAGTGTGATAGCCCACAGGTAGATCTGAGAACCTTTAACTTAGATTATTTTTAGCTAGCCACATGCATTAAGACTAAGGAAAATTTTGCTTTTCATCCCAATTGTAGTGGGATAATGAGGGGTGAAATTAAGTGAAATTGGTCAAATACCATTGAGGGAGATGATGTAGATGCGCTCACGGAAGCATGCCGCGTCTCGCGGGTTTTTTTTTTCCCCTTGGCCAGAGGATTGGAGACACTGAGTGGGGAAGGGCATTATGAGGGAAGCCGTCAGGACCAACCCAGCGATTGTCGCGGTGCAGGGTTAGCAAGAGAAACCGAGAGGGAACGAAGAGGAAGCCGATGCCTGCCTGCATAGTTGAAAAAGCAAAAGACCTATAGGTCTTTCTCTGATAGTTGCAGAAGAGATAGGGGAGTGACCTCTGTGGACTCTTGGAACAGAGAAATGGATAAGTACACTGGCTGGTTGATAAACACCTATGTTATAATTAGGCACTAAGGCACTAAGATAAGGGAAGTTACTTATTATTTAGTGTGTATTAACGGTCTGCAATTATAGCTTACTACTACTATAACTTCTTAATATAACATACTTTAATAACTGTCTTCTGAAAATTCAATGAACCTGGTATATTGCTGGGACTAGTTTATTTACTGGAAGAGTAAAAGGGGCCAAAAAATTAAAGGAAAGGCGGAGAAGAAAAAAAGAGGAAGAAGAAGGGGGAAGGGGAAATAAAAGAAAGAAGGAAGGAAAAAGAGAAGGAAAAAAGGAAAGAAAAAAAGAAAAAAAAAGAGACAACGTAATATAAGAAAGAAAGGGAAAAGAAAAAAAATAATAAAAGGGCTGAAAAAAGCCTATAAAATATGGCCTCAAAAAAAAAAACAAGACAGTAAACAGAGCTTTAAAAAAATAAAAAATAAAAAAAAAAACAGTTACAGAAAGGAGGGCTTCAGGTTTTTTTCCCCCCCAACTAAATAAAGGGAATAATACTAAATCTATACAAGAAGAATCATTACCATTACTAGACTCTAAAGAAGCTGAGACAGATAAAACAATGTCAGACAATTCATGGGAAGAGAATGTATCTATCACAGCTGGCTACTTATCCAAATGTTTGGAGATCCAGTTAGAAGAAATAAAGGAAGAAATAAACTTGCAGTCTAGAGAAATAAAAAATGAGATCCAAAATATAGGAAGAAGGGTAGAAGCTCTAGAAGATAAAACGGATCAAATAATTATACAACAAAAAAGTACCACTGACAAAATAATTAAAATAGAGGAAAAATTGGAAAGCCTGAAAGAGAAGATTACAGATCTAGAAGATAGATCTAGAAGAAATAACCTCCGAATTAGGGGTATTCCGGAGACTGTAGTAAATACAAATTTAGAAGGTTACTGTGAAGAGTTTTTTAAGTTTCTGGGGATCAATTTAAGAAGTGGAACAAGCAGTATGGAAAGATGTCATAGAACTTATAAGCCCAGCAATGTACCAGATCAAGTCCCGAGAGATACAATTATTTTCTTGCAATCATATCGATTTAAGATGCAAATTATGAAGGCCATGACAAGTAAAGACCTAAAGGGGTCAGTTTATCAGCAAATCAAGATATTCCAAGATCTCTCATACCAGACGAGACTCCAAAGGAAATTATTTAGCAGGCAGACAGAAGCTCTCAGGAAAAATTTAATTAAATATGCATGGGGGTTTCCGACATGCATAAATCTAACTTATAATAATCAAAGGCTGACCTTCGATAAACCGCAGAAATTAGAACAATGGATACAAGAAGGGAATATAAGATAAGTAAAAGAATGAGTTAAAGGTTATTTTATTTATTTATTTATTTTTAGAGATTGCACATTAGAAAATAAGTAAGAAGATTATATAAGACATTTTATATGAAATACAGATGAGAAACATTAGAATTGCACTAGTAAGTTAACACTTTTTCAAGACAAAAGGAAAGGCTAAAAGGATAAAAGAAAGGAGAGATCACAACAGAAATGAAGAGAATTGGACTTAATATTAACTTTGCACTCTTTTGCTAATTAATGATTTACAAAATAAATATATGCACTAATAATTAGAATCACAAACAGAGAAAGATATAGGCACAAAATAAATTTAATGTCATAGAAGTATATAAGCACTACATTAATTAATAATATAGGGTTATGAAAGTTAAACAAATAAGGAAAGGAAGAGGGACTATGACTAAACATTTAAGTTTAAATTGGGAGGTGTAAAAAGAAAAGACAGAGGAAAATAGGAAAGATATTTTTCTTTTTCTTTTTTTTTCCTTCTTGTGGACAAACAACTAGCAATCCTCCTGGCCAAGGAGAGTATTCTAGCTCGCAGATCTCGGTATTGAAACCTTTTGCGAGTTTAGAGAATGGGGATATATACGACACTGAGTAGAGAGTTAGTGTTGTTTGTTTTTTTCTCTCGCTATTTTTGTCTTGCCCCCCCCTCTGGAGGCAATGGGAGATCCAGGAAAGGAGAAAGACAAGGGAGGGAGTAGATACATAGGTCTAGGCCTAAGAAAAGGCAGAATATGTACAATTTTGTGGTGTCTTAAATGTTTGTTAGTTATGATGGTGAACCTCTTAGTCCTCCAATTAAAGGAAATAGGATTTATAAAATAATTTGAAATTAGCAACGATTAATGCACAGGGGATTAATTCACAATTTAAAAGATATACAATACTTGAATTTTAAAAAAAGGAACAAATTCAGATAGCAGCTCTTCAAGAAACCCACTGGAAAGTACAAGAAAAAAACAATCTTACATCTAAGTTTTTCAGTACTATAATTAGTGCCTCTATGAGTCAAAAAAAGAAAAGAGAAGTAGCTTTTTTGTTCTCGAGAAGTATTTCCTTAAAAATTTTACATCAGGAATTAGATATAGAAGGCAGATATATTATTTTGGTAGCAGAAATTAATAACCAAAAATATATGTTAGTTAATATATACGCGCCAAATCAATCACAAATTACATTTATTAAAAAAGTGCTTAATAAAATTGAACGTAATAAAATAGGCCGAGTTATCGTTATGGGAGACTTCAACTGTGTTTTCGATGTAGAGCTTGATAGGAGCTCTAAAATAAAAGGAATTAATTATAAAAACCTGAAGGTGAATGCAAAAAAATTTTAGAATTGATCAAACAAGCTGAGTTACTGGATTATTGGAGGATATTCCACACGAAAGAAAAATATTTCTCTTGCTTCTCCAAAACCTTCTGTTCATATTCTAGAATTGATCTGATTCTGGGGGACAGAAACTTAGCGAGTCAAATTAAAAAGGGTTTTATAACAGCTACTACCTGGTCAGATCATAAATATCAAAGAACAAGATCAGACTGGAGAATGAAAGACTGGATACTGAAAAATAAAGACAAAGACAATCTTAAACAAATTAAAGAAATAACAGATAATTTTTTTAAAGAAAATAGAACTAATGAAGTCTCTCCAGCAATGACCTGGTGTGCATATAAATCAGTAATAAGAGGCCTTTTTATAAGTTTATCAGCTAAAGAAAGTAAATGAAATTAAAAAAAAGCGAATTTAGCAGAGCTGTATATAAAGTTAGATAACTTACTTGACCAAAATAAAAATAATCCATCAAGCAGTATCACTAATTCAATAATAGAAATTGAAAAATTAATAAATGAACATCTAATGGCAAAGGCTAATAAAGCTCTGATCTACTTTAAGCAGAAATGGTACTATACCGGAAATAGAGCGGAAGCATTAATGACGAATAGACTGAAAAAAGAAAAATCGAAAAGAGTCATTACTAAAATCATCCATAAGGGGGAGACTCTACTGAGGCCAGAAAAAATAGCAGAATCCTTCAAGAATTATTATCAGGAATTATATAATATCCAGCATCCAATTAAAAAGACGAATATCAGTGAATTCCTTGGGAACACTAATAGTCCCAAAATTACGCATACACAATTACAGGCGCTGAATAAAGTATTTCAAGAAGAAGAACTGATCTTTTGCATTAACAAATTAAAAAAGAATAAATCCCCAGGGCCAGACGGATTTGACAACCTCTTCTATAAATTACTAAGAGATAATATCAAAATGGATTTAAGTGAAGTCTTCAATTCTTTCGGAACACCTAATAGCATTCCGGCAGAATTGCTGCAAGCAAATATAGAACCAATCCCTAAGCAAGAAAAGGATGTAGAGAAAATAAAGAACTATCGTCCAGTCTCTCTTTTAAATACTGATATTAAACTGTACTTGGCCACGATAGCAGAACGCTTAAAAAAAAATCATACCAGAGGTGATTAATAGAAATCAAGTTGGGTTTGTGCCAGGTAGGTCATCAACACATAATATCAGAAGACTAGTTGACATTCTGAACTCCGTACAGAAGATGGGAGCTCCCATGTTGACCCTGTCATTGGATGCAGAGAAAGCATTCGACAGGGTCAACTGGGAGTTCATGAGGCAATCACTACAAGCATTTGGACTGGAGGGAAGACTTTGAGAATATCTCGGCTCTATACATTGTACCAACAGCAAGAATTATGGGAAAGGACATTAGATCAGAGTGGTTCCCATTGTGCAATGGAACAAGACAGAGGTGTCCCCTATCCCAGCTACTTTACATAATATCTTTAGAACTTCTGGCATTAGCCATTAGACAAGAAGAGAAAATTTCAGGTTTTGACCATAAGAAAGAAAATATAAAAATAAACCTATACCTTTTTGTGTCATTTTACCCCACTCCCTCTAGCATGTAAGCTCATTGAGCAGGGCCCTCAACCCCTCTATTCCCATTCACTTGTCTGGTTACAACTACATGTCTGTTCGTCCACCCATTGTAAAGCACTACGTAATTTGACGGCGCTCTATAAATATCATAATAATAATAATAATATACGCCGATGATGTGATTATAACTATAGAAAACCCTCTACAATCAATAACACATCTTATGACAATTGTAAAAAAAATCTCACAGGTTTCAGGTTATAAAGTAAATATAGACAAATCAACTATCTTAGCTAGTAATGTAAATATTGAAGAAAAGAAAGATATAAGAAAGAGGTTTGATTTTGAGAAATCATTTAATTATCTGGGAATAAATATTTGTGTGGATCCACAAAAAATAGTTGAGATCAATTTTCTTCCATTACTTCTTAAAATGAATAAACGCTTAAAAAAACGCTCTGGAATTTTCATGGTGGGGCCGTATAAATATAATTGAATCTTATATCCTACCAAAGGGTTGTATTTGTTTAGAATGATCCCTTTAAGAGTACCTGATAGTTGGCTGTTAATGATCCAACAATCCTTCTCCAAATTCAAATGGCAAGCAAAGAAACCAAGAATGGCAAAAACATTTTTAGTGATAAATCAAGTCCATGGAGGAGTAGGACTTCCAATAATACAACAGTATTACCAAGCGAGTATTCTTTTTCACTGTATTATTTCACAACAGACAGAGTCTAAACTAGAAAGATGGTATGCAGTAGAAAAAGAAATGTCTAACAATAAAGATCTGTTAACTTTCTTTTGGTTCACTCAAAAAAGGAATACTGATAATAGTCAACCAAGTTCTGAAAGCATGGTGTTACAAGATATTAGAGAATTATGGAGTAAGATAAGGAAAAATCTGGGACTCAAAAATTGTATCATCAATACTTTACTGATCTTAATATTGAAAAATAACATGGAGGATCTAAATTTAAAGAATTGGAGCAAAGCAGGTATACAAACTATAGAAGATTTAATGACATGATCAAATCTCAAAACATATGAACAAATATGTACTAAATTTGCTCTTCCAGAAAGTGAAAAATACTATTATATAAGGATTAATTAAAAAAGAGTGGGAAAAAAGCATGGCTAAGCACATTAAATGTTTAAACTTAGTGGAGTTGCATTTTAAGATAATAAACAGACTCTATCTGGTCCCTAGCCGCCTGAATAAAATAGATCAGAACATATCAGACATATGCTGGAGGTGTGACAAAGAGGTAGGAGATTCGGGACACATTTGGTGGAGCTGTCCCCTGATGGAAGAATTTTGGAAATTGTTTCTAAGTAAAATTCAAGGACTAACTGGAACTAAATTCCCCTTCTCTCCTGAAATGTTTATATTGCACCTAAACTTTAGCCAATACAATTTGGATCTGCAATATTTCTTCACCCATGCTCTAATAGCAGCAAAGATCTCAATATCTAGAAGATGGAGAAGATGGAGAACTAAGATATTACCAAACTGAGAAATTGTAAAAAAACAGCTAATCCTACAATTAAAAAGGTGTAAATAGAAATCTGAAGAAAAAAAAGATTGTTGATATAGAAAAATGGCTAAATAAGCCTGCTGTAGCAGCTTAAATTAGGAAATAAATTAGGAAAGAAAGGGAGAATAAAGTAAAAGCAACAACAAAGCTAACTCAATTATTAATATAGGAATATTATAGAGGACTATAAGAGAGGGAACTGTCACCATCTTTGTGTTTGTAGTGTATTTGTGTTTATTTTTTCTCTTGGTAAATCAATGTTTAATAGAGTATAATAAGATATGTGGATTGATTAGAAAGGAAAAAAAAATATTGATGATGACTAATGTACCAAGGCCTGAGATGCAGGAATTGCAGTAGAATACACAGGTGGGTACTGTCTAAAAAAAAAAAAAAATTGGTCAAATACCAAACAATGTAAATACATTTAATTAAAAGGTACTTTTTGTGTATCATCTTACATATACGTAATCTTAAATATATATCCCATCCCTGGCAGATAGGCATGTACCTAAGGTTTTAGAAGACAGGCCTTGTAGCCAACTTGTTTTTCACATTATTTTCTCACTTTAAAGCACACTTGTAATTAACCTTTTATGTATTATTTTGTCATGGTAATGTAATATTTTTAGATGGCTGATTCAGTCTATAAAACACTGTGCTCCTTCTACAAAAAATTGTTAAATTAACTGGTATCATCTTGTAAAATTACCTGCTTCACTATTCTATTGAAATAAATTCACCATGCTTGACAGCATAGGTTTGTTGACACCTTACTACCCTATGAATCCATATTTTATAGAATCCCTATTCCGGCATAATATACATTATTATTATTATTTTATTATTTATATAGCGCCATCAGAATCCATAGCACCGTACAATGGGTGGTTTGTCATTTCAGGACATCTGTACCACTACCAACCAAAATTAAATCTGGAATGTTCCCAACTTTATTTGTTTGGTATTACAATTTCACTTAAAATGAGACCTTGTTTAGGAATTCCGTAATGTTTCTAGTCATAGCCTGCTTATAGAAAGCCCATCAATTGATAAAGGAACCAACTTTTATTTTTAGTGCATAGCCACAGTATTTTTCTTCAAGCTAGTTGAAGAGCCAGTCAATGCAACATCATTGTAAATTATTCATTAACAACAAAAAAATAAAAATTAACTATAGCTGCATGAAATTATTCCAACTATATATCCTTAACAGTAGGGCTCTAAAAATACAGCATTTTTATTTTCCATTATCTAACTCTGGTTACATATAGAATGATGTTTCAGTTTTAATTAGCAATATAATGTAAATCCCTGGAAGTCTCAACATAGGGCAATAATGTATAAATCTGAGAGATGTTTTGATATCACATTTTCTTTGATCAGATTCATTGTAGAGAAACCATCTACACTGATAAATACATTTTTCTATACTGTGCAATGCAAACATATATTACAGATAACAGGAGATTGCAAACTAGTAAAAACAAATATCCCAGGCTCAGATAATTGACATACGGCTTCTGCTGAAAAGTAAGGTCAACATGCCAATGACAGTGCAATGAAGGTAACAGAAAAAGTGATGAGCGTAAGTCTCTTTTCAGCCTATATAACTATGGAAGATAAGTAGGAGAGCATACACTGTTGCCTGATTACCTTACAGGTGCTCAGAATAGGCATAGTGTGGAGAATGCAATGAACAGTTAAAGTGGCACATAATTGTAAGACAACATAGTGTATAAATCAGAATGTCATTCTTTGATTTGTAAATCCAACCCCTCTGACTGATCCATGTAATATCTGTGGTGGTAGAGATTGAGCTTGGGAGGGTCATAGCCAGATTGTATTGTGGTTTACAGAAAAAAAGTATGTGTTGTTTATACTCTGTAATAAACTCATACACCATACATATTATCAGTGATAGGAATAGACATTTTTTCACCCAAGACTAATCTGAGTGCCCTGTATTTTACCTTTCAAGTGCAGGAGGCAGGTGCACACTGGGATCAATGACCTTGCAAACTGGCTTCTGCTCTTTGACTCCCACACACAGCACTGGAATCACGAGGGAGAGAGGCTGCACCATGGACAACCAGGGAATTAATTTCTAGAGAGTGGGTAGGTATATCTTTCTCCATCTCCTGCCACTTCTATCCTTACCTCACCCACCTGTGTTGCTTCTCCTTAGTCCCATACTTCTTCATATCTCTCCCCTCTTTTCTTTATTTTAACCAGCAATGCATCTGTCTCACCTTCCATTTGTCCTTCCCATATCAACACTTGTTTCCTTGCCTGTAATGTTACTTACCTGGTAAGCGCAACAATCAGATATCCCCTTATGAGCCGTGTTCGCTGAAAGGTTAAGCCATTCACACAGAACAAATTCCAGGAAGAAGAATGCTGCTCACATTCAGAGTGTATTTTTAAAGGCTCAGAGTGAATGCCACATCACATTCTACAGGTATGAAAGGGACTAATCAAATCACACCTAACACTATATAAACTTCTTTGGCCCCATTTACTGGGCCCTAGCACGCTTTCTGTTCCTAATATCCACTAAGTGCATTTCTTGTTTCTGTCTGTTTTTGACCTTCACTAGGTCTTGACTCTGAGCATTTCTGTAACCTTAACCTGATTAGTAAATATGTCCTTTTATTACTATTTACTAAGTCCAGCTAGTTATTTGTTTATTTTGTCTTTCTGTTATCCTGCCCTTGGCTTGTGTTTTACCACAATTTCTCCAATTTATGTTAAGCCCAGATACTCTAAGATGCGTTAATACGTGTTTATATCTAGTCGGTTATTGTTATCCTAGATTCTGAATATTAGGGTATAGTCCAGTGACCTGCCTTATCACACGGATATATCTGTCGTATCATTCCTGCATGTTTGTAACCTAGATCTTTTACTTGAGTTTCTTCCTTTCAACCGCATTTCCTCTGATAACACTCTACATGTTTCTTACCCCCAATGTGTCTACCTGTCACCCCTCATGTGTATTTGCCCCACCTCACCCTCAATGTTTCCCTCTATTTCTCCACATGTGTATTTGTTCCATTTCAGCCCAACATGTCTCTTCCTCACTTACCTGTGCATCTGGCCCATCTCAGCCCCTAATGTCGCTGCCTTTTCACTACCCTTGTGTTTGTCTACAATCCACTTTTAGCTTCTCTCTGCACTTGGAGATGCTCTATCTCCCAATCAATTATATATGTAGCTGGAGCATGCTGCATGTGGAGAGAAAGCATGAATTTGATGTTACATCCTAAGCCAGGCATGTCCAACCTGCGGCCCCCCAGATGTTGCTGAACTACAACTCCCATGATTCTTTCAATGAAACAGATAGCCAGGGAATCATGGGAGTTGTAGTTCAGCAACATCTGGGGGGCTGCAGGTTGGACAGCCCTGTCCTAAACCATCCTCTCATCTCACACAAAGTGCCAGTGCCATGCCAACAAAATGAAGAGACCTGCAGGGAGAACATGACTGCTTCTAAGTTTCATACAGCTGTAGGAGTAATTGACAGCTTTATAGGTTACACGGCACCAAGGGCCCTGCAAATAATGTTAGAATACACATGTTTATGGCTGCAGAATAGGGGCATACTTTTTACTAGTATAAAATATACACACAAGAAAAATAGGTAATTCATGATTTTCATTGGTGACTTAAACAGCCAAGATGTGATTATAGACACTAGATACCACCACCATTAATGTAGAAGAAATGTTTCCTTATTCTAAATGTATTCTAAGATTGCAATCAATCATGTCAATGATTTCCAAGGTGTATGAGTTTTAAAAAAAAATAAAAAAAATTAAGCATGCAACACATCTGTTTTAATGTCTATTTCCTTTCCAATGTCTAAGTATTTCTTCAGGTTAAGTTACATAGCAGTTTAACTGATTAGTGTTGATCTATTATTTCACTGGCAAGCTGTCCTCATGTCCGCTTTCTTTTATACCATGCATCCATGACCTCCCCTTCTTTCCTGAGGACAGGTGGTAAAATAATACATTTCTTGACTCATGACACAATTATCATCATGACTTTATTTAGTCAAACAGAAAGAAGGGCTTATTAATCCATTTATTAGACAAGTATTTCTTTAGAATGTGCATTTACTAAATGCAGGTTAATCGTACTAACAACTACTCCAGCCTAAGGGTTATAGCTCTTTCTAGCCAGAGGCTCAAATCCTACTTTAAATGTTAGTATAAATCCTATCCTAAAGATAGGTGATTTGTTAAGACGTTTTAAGATTATCCTTTGCAGGAATTTTCAAGGATGCTTACCATATACTTTGCATGGAATTCGGAAATCTTCTGACTTTTTGGCAAATGTAAATTGACTTAAGAATCCATGTTGCATTTTGACTTTATGTGAGTATTGGTGTCAACCTTGTCCTGCTTTATTTTTAGTTTTCCATGGGCCATTAGTCATGATTTTTAAAATGTATGACAAGCTCTGACTATATATATATATATATATATATATATATATATATATATATATATATAATTATATTGTGAATATGAATTAGAGCCTTCAGATGGATATAGGGGGATATTTAAATTTTAGGGGTGTAGTTAAGGGTGTGAGCAGTGGCAGGGCTGTTCTGAGAAATTGTATGTGATTTACTAAGAACAATTTATGCAACTAAAATTGAATTTAGAACAAGAACAAATTATATTTTAGCAGACTGATTTATAAACACATTTGTTACAGTTAACAAACACATTGCTGTGTGCATTAAATGAACATTCCACTTCCCAAATGGGCAAAACAAGAAAATCACTGTTTAGTAGATATAACCCCAACAAATGCATGCATTAATTTCTCATGTATGTATTAATTGGGGGTATATCTTAAAAGAGTTTGCAAAGGCTGAAGATCTTAAGAACTGCAGCCTTAGCAAGCCCTCACCTTTTTTTCACGGAAGAGACTTTCAATCTCTTCACAGGGACATAACTAACCAAAGATCTCTGCGTATGCTCATGCAAGCCTGCACTTGCACATTGCCTGAGGTCTGGAGGAGCTTGTCTGAGTGTTTTGGGGTGTTAAGTGGTCTTTTAATGCTGTGGAGCACTGGTATACACTCAAATATCAACAAAATGGAATTCCTAGAAAGATAGACAGTAGGATGGAAAGAGGAACAGGGGGATTTTGGCAAAACATATGGACTGTCTCTCCTAAACTGGGAATTTAGGAGGTGTATAATTCTTAATTATGCTACATGGGGGCACATTCAGAGTTTAACAGATAACCTTTATAACTTTAGAAATAAAACACATATATACTGCATGGCAAAAAATGCATACCATTAGAATGTGAAGATTCTATAAAATAATCAGTATTTTTAATAATATTCTTAAATTACAGGAAACCCTTAATGTTATATCCAAAGTATATAGCATTTGTGCATGGGCAGAGTGGCCCTTAATCTTTGTAGTACTGTTATTAGCATGTTACATACAATAAGGTTATTTTATTTACTAGCATGCATGTCTGCACAAGCCAAAAAATGCATTCACAATAGGTCATTCAAAATCCACCCTGCCCTGTTACAGACCTATTTAGATACTACAATTAAATGATCAGTTAGCAAAAACAGAAACTGCCTTGGAGGATATCCAGCCCTAATAATAGAAAAATTATGCTACATATTTTTACTGTTGCTGACAAAGTTTTGCATTTCAGCAGAAAAAAATATGTTTTTTCTTTGAGCATGCAGCGACCATGATCTGATCAGCAACCACGAATACAAGCTGTTTTCTGAAAAGAGACAGTAAGAATTATCCTCTCTCTTTTTTTTTCTTTTCCCGCAGCTGTTGTCACCTGCTTACTGAACTTCTCTAAGCAGTAAAACAAAGAACTACTACATCCCATAACATTTACATGCTTATTTTGACTTGTCTCAGTGTGTTTATTTAAGTGTCACCTATAATAAGCCTTCCATGACCACTTAACTTTCAGATTACCTTAGCTTCAAAAACAAGCACAAACAAATTCTGTGATATTCAATAAACTGTGAACTGGTAGTGAATTAAAACATTTAAGCTAAACAAGTGAACTGGAAAATATATAGTCAATATATATTCAGTTATTTTGGCCACAATTAGCAATTCCCTGGCAAAACTTTAACAGTTCAGGGTTTAGTGAATAACATTGATTACCGGTGTGCAAAAATGTCTATAAGCTAGGCATTTCAAACATGCTTTGCTTGAATCAAAAGCATAATTTAAGTGTCACAAAACCATGGAGGTTATTCAAAAAGGAATTAAAAAAATGTTGTCAAAAATGCTTATTTGGTTAAATGTCTCCTCTGCTTTTGTCATATTTGTCCTCTTTTACCCTGATTTTTACAATTCAGTTACCAGTCCACCACATATTAATACATATCAATTTAATTTGTCTATGATTCCTGTTAATGGATCAGTCAAGCCATTTTCTTAAACAGATATGGTTTATTTTAGACCCAGGTTAACTGCTTCCCGCATAGCTTTAGAAATTATTTAGAATACTATAAACAAGACAAAAGCGTGCTAGACAAAATTCTGAGAGGTGATTTTCAGTTCTAGCTGGATCTGACACAAAGGATAAAACCTGTTCATTTTTATTGTTACATTCAGTTACTTAGAAGTGTGTTCACTATTGGAATGATTTGCATTTTATTAGTTCATGAATGGATGTTTCATGACTGGAATTCATTTAGTTGAGCCAAAATCTTTTTGGTTCTATCTTGACAGGTTTTACTGAATGGCAGTGAAAAGCATCACACATGATTTTCTTTTTGGTTTGTTATAGTTTTATTTCTAGGAATAAAATAACTGTCTAGAAGCATATTTTATCGGTTTATTCTATGAAACAGAGTTGGCTAATCTCAGAATCCTAACCCACAGTTCGTACTTAAAGGAACACTTCAACAACCATAACCACTACACTGTGCTGTAGCATCAAGGGCACCAACTGTTTCCTAATGCACTTTAAAATGCATCAAGTTCTTACCTGGGGTCTATATGGCGCTGTTTCCCACCTCCTCTCAACATACAGGAATGCTAGCTGATCTTTTTAAGGAGCTTCCAGTAGCTCTCCTAAACTAGGCCCTGCACTGCAGAGCTAGCTCATTGACTGAGAGCATCAGCTGATCACACTCAATGTGTCAGACAGCAGTGCCGGACTTAGCTCAGCTCTCCTGTAAACTGCAACGGTGTCAGGAAGCAAGGTGCAGCAGACCCAAGGTAATAAGTCAAACCAATTCTAAAACGGTTTGACTACTTACACTGAGTTGTGATGTCAGTGTTCTCCTGGCATAGTAAACATTGTTTTGAGTGTTCTTTTTAAAACTTGTTTGAGAAGCAATGCTTTAAGACTCACTACTTAGTAATGTCTCTTATTATTCCTGAACATAAGACTACAAAGTGTTCAATTTCACATCATTTATGCTGATTTCTGTGCACTTTAACAGAGCAATTGTCTAAGTAATTTCCTTTACTGAGTGATTAAACATCCAGAAATCCTTCAACTGAAGAAACCTGCCACGCATATGTGAAATAACACTTTTACAAGTATAATATGTATCAACAATTTAATCACCAAAGTACACAAAGGATCACTGTGAACAAATTAATTGCAGGGTCAGTGGAATTAGACAATTTGCTTTGAAACTAAAAACATGCATTCTATAGTTTGTGACACACCCTGTGAACTTTAGAAAATTACATAATACCCACTATACCCAAGGCAAAAAATTCAAATGTCAGGTAAAGAATGCACTGAATGCTTTTCGTCTTCCTGTATACGCACGCTTACCTATCAAAGCAACTTTTCCATTTAAACATATTTGACTATGAAACCTTGTTATGACTGAAATTTAATGTGAAAGCATTGTTTTATACACCAATTCACACACTGAAATTCCAGTCTGAAGGTGACTTTCTAAACCCCTTGACTGACATATTTATTCTATGACTATAGTAAAAGTATTGAAAACCAGTTTGGCCAAATCACAAGTTTATCACATATGACAGTACATCCTTCCAGTGCTTTGAGAAAGTATGGCCTGTGGAAGCCCTGAAGCTGTCTCTGTGAAATCATGAAGTATAAACACCCTTAAAATTCTTTGATTAGACTCCTGAATCTTCAGATTCTGTCAACTTCTCTATTGACCCCTGGAAGAAGTGAAAAGAGAAGCATAAAGAGATCGGGAATATATTAATTACAAGTATGTGGTGTGTGTTTGTGTATGTCAACATGTGATGTATGTATTTATGATTGTCTAGTTATGTGTTGTTTACATGAGTGAATGGTTACAATTGGCAAACTGAAGTTATTTACCAGTCAATCAGCCTAATGTGTGCTGTAAGACAGCTGAAATAAAGATACCTTCATTCCAACCCTGTAAATATGTTTTTATATTTACATGATTATTAGCCACCTTGAATTGATTCAAATATAGTATTTATCACCTAAAATTCTTTAAATTCATATTTTGGTTACAGGATTTTACCTATAGCTCCCTTCATGTTTAAAGCTGCAATAAAGTTGGACGAGTGTGATTCACTACCAGAATTGGAAACAGTTTCAAAATAATAAATGGTTTACCTTCAACAATTTTACTATAAGAAAAAAAACTAATCACTGTCTTATTAGCAAAAAACAACCAAGCTGACCAGATTATATTGTGCCCTAAATTAAATGTGTTAATTCACTGACATGCTACAAGGCTCCAGCTTTTGACAATACAATGATATATTTTAGAATTCAGTTTCACTTATACCAAAAAATATGAATCACATCATTAAATTCACCTTTTTCATCAGTCTCTACCTGCCTTTCTGCCCATTACTTAACACTCAAAATTTCCAAGATTGTAATACTTCTTTAGCCTCTTCTTTCCAATACACCATCCAACATATCAGCTCACACTCAAGGGTGTAACCATCAGTCTAACACCACAAGTGCCTTGTGTTAATATTGGCAGCCCTTTCTTTATAACCTATCACATCAAATCTCTAAATCTTGCTACCAACATATTTTAGATTTAGTTCACATTCACCCTTTCCTGAGACAGAATGCATGGCTCATGATGGCCACAGGTGCCACTTTGACTTGGGCAGTATTTTTCCACCCCTTGCACATGTTAACTAGTTAGCAGCAAGGGTTTATCTGCTTGTCTGCAGACTGAATGTAGGACTTTTACTCCACAAGCAATCAATGTGTAAGGGGCCTGGGCCCCAATCACCAAGTTATTAGTATATAGTAAAAACTTGTTGGTCTCCTTCTGTCTTCTACATGACAGGATTCCAGGAAGTATTATTTTTAGAATGGCGGGCTTCTCTGTTTTTTGTGCACAGAAGCGCGAGGGATCTGCATGTGAAGCTTCACCATCACCAGGCAGCCTTTGGACCAGAGCTTACAGTGGTAAGCATTATTGTAACACAAATCTGTCTTTTCTTCAATCTTCATCCTTTTGCTGTATACTTACTTTCCTTTTAAATTGTGGGTTACGAAGGTAAAAATTCTGTATGAGGAGCACTAGAGCAGAGAGGGATGTCAAAAGATCTCCCTGACTAGCTCTGTGCTCTTCAATCAATTGCCAAGTGGGCTCATGGTATTTAAAAAACATTGTTTACTGCCATGAGTCTGTGACCTCAGTCCAGCAAAGTGCAGCAAAGTGCTGGTCTTGGAGGTGGGCTTCGGTTAACTACGTGGGGTAGGAAATAGCTACACAGGATGAGGTTTGGAAGCAAATTTTCATCTCTGATTGTAAAGTAAAGGAAAAGTGTAACTGTCAACTCTCTGTCTTATTCATACATGTATTTGTGTAAGTATCTGCATGTATGACAGATTATGTATCTGTGCGTGTGTATTTGAGAGATTATCTTTATGTTTTTGTACACACCTCAATTTAAAAGAAATAGGACCGGCACGCTACGGGACATCACAATCCTATATCGGCACAGTGCTGCTAAAAGGTTGCCTACCCCTGATCTAGAGACTGCAATCAGTTACATAAGTATGCATTTGCAGATGCACACAGACACACCTCATGTATGCACAGATGCATCATTCATACTCGCAGATGCGCACAGATGTGCTGACTGTTCTGTATATTTATGTTTCTGCAAGTATATGTATGTGGCTTGATGTAGATATTCGTGAGTGTGAGACTGTAATTATGTATCTGTGCGCATCTGCGAGTATGAATGATGCATCTGTGCATACATGAGGTGTGTCTGTATGCATCTGCAAATGCATACTTATGTAACTGATTGCAGTCTCTAGATCAGGGGTAGGCAACCTTTTAGCAGCACTGTGCCGATATAGGATTGTGATGTCCCGTAGCGTGCCGGTCCTATTTTTTTAAAATTGAGGCGTGTATGCTGCTGTATTCTGCTTGTGTTATTTTTACTGTAATTGCTTTGCATCGTTGTATTTGTGCATATATGAGCTATTATATTGTATATGTTCATGAGTAGTTTATGGTATTGTGTAGGATACATATGAATGTGGGCTGTGTATGGGGGCTGTTTGTGGAATTGTGTGTGTGGATGGATATGTCACATTGTGTGTTTGGTAGTGTGTGGGGGCTGTTTGGGGTATTGCATGTGAGAGGCTGCATGTGGGGTTGTGTGCGTGTATGTGGATTGTCAGTGGTGTTCAGTTTGTGCGGATTGTGTGCATGTTTGTGTGTGGGCTGTCCATATTATTTGTATGCGGGGAGGGTTATTCTGCATTTCTGTTTATATCAAGCAGTGTGGGTGGCTTCCCTGGGTTCCAGTGGGGACCTGGCCAGCCAGGTACAGGTCAAGGACAGGAGCTGCAACAACTGCGAGCTGCTCTAATACTGTGTGGATTCCCATTCACAAGTGTTGGAATGAAGTGCTCTGAGATCACTTCCTCTACGTGCTGCAATGCATAAATTGAGGATTGTCCTTCTTCGTATTAGCATATATCTGAAGTAAATTGAGGATTGTCCCTCTTCGTATTAGCAGATATCTGAAGTTTTACTGGGACTCCTAATAGGCCAGAGCTTGGTTCTAGTAGCCTTGAGTGCCGTGCAAAGGCACCTCGAGTGCCGTGTATGGCACTAGTACCGTAGGTTGCCTACCCCTGCTCTAGATGTTTGTACTTGTGTGAGTTAATGAAGTCTAATTATTTATAAATATGTAAAAAAAATAAAGTTGCTTTTGTAAAATCTGAAAGTGGGCTGTTTCGCATGTTTCTTCTCCCAGTCTAGCTCAGATAGATACCCACAAATAGCCACATACCTCACTCACAGTTACCAATAGACAGCAACAAACATCCCTTACAGTAACTCATAGTCACAACTACTTACACACATTACTAGCAACAATGCCACATGCATCTCTCACAGCTATCCAAATATCACGCACTAATGCACATAATAATGGATGTGGACATATTTTGGTGGGTGTGGTTTTGGTGAGGCAAGGGCAGCATTTCATCTTTGGACCCAGACAGGACAATGTCTTGAGTTGGCTCTATAATTATTGCCAGCTCATTTGATGTTATCCCTAACTCAACCCCATTTAATGTGTAAGTGGGTTCTGGGTTCTTTAATCCAAAGTGCATGACTCACCTGCCACTTGCCTGAACAGTCTCTCAATTTATCCAAATCTCTCTGTAGAAAAGTTATATCATGTTCAAACTCTATGATCTTACTAAATTTGTGTAATCTGCAAACACATGAGTTTGAAAACTCTCTTCAAGTTCGTTTATAAACAAATTAAAGATAAGTGGACCCAGGACAGAACTCTGAGGTACTCCACTAACTAATTTTGTCCAATTTGAAAATGTCCGATTTGCAACTTCCCTCTGCACTCTATCTTTAATCCAGTGTTCTATCAAACATCAAAAACCAACTGATAAAAATAAACATGAATATCCTTCAAAACAATATCTGTTCTAATATTATTACTGACATGGACTATACCAAATGCAATTTTAGTGTGCTATGTAACAATGTCTCAGTATTACAAGATAGTTAATTAAAAAAGTCTATAATTCTTAAACCAATAATATAAAACAGATTTTTCAAGAGCAGGTAACATTGTGTGTTCATCCAAACCAGATGTAGATCGTACTTTAACAAGAAGAAAACATAAAACACACAAACAAGGTCACAGACCTTATCTGCTGCCCCAAACATACACATTTAAAGTATGAAAGAAATTATTAGTATTAAAGATAAAATAAATAATTATTACTTGTATGTTTTTAAGTCAAAATACTGATCAAATTGCAGAGTATACAATCTCATAACCATAAGAGACTCACTAGACAATATTTTATTAATTTTTAAGTTTTTACATAATTGTTGTATGTTTTAAACGGTTTTGTCAATGATTCATAAACCATTCTTTTTTCTGACTGGCTTTAGCGTATGTTCTTGAACCAGAATCAACACTCTACATTGATGATGAAATCAGTCTTAAAATTAGAGGCTACTAAATTATGTTAGCAAAGTTTAATCCTATCTAAATCCTTAATTCTCAGATTGTGTATGTATGTTAAATATAACAGGAGAATGAGGAAATCACCCAAAGCTAGGGCAAACACAAATTCACAACAGCTGCACATTACACAAACAAAATTTGCATTGTACTCATTATCAGCTGCAATGTAATGTATCCCAAGCAAATAGAAATTAGAATGTGGTTGTAGTCAGTTACAATAACTATTTAGGCAAATTTGTAATATGCTATCAGTGAAATGCTGTCATGGTGTGTATGTATAGTAACCAAAGCATTCTCTAGGACATATATTCATTTGACCCAAAAGGTGGAGAATTATACACATTTCCATAGTGTATACAGGATGTATACATAATGTATACCGTGTTTTTAAACAAGTATGTGTTTTGAAGATAATTGATCAGATGTTGTAATCACTAACCATATGTTATTTTCACTTTAAAATTAACCCTGCTATGTACCAAAAATGACATGCTCCTGTTTTATAGTGCTTGCAAAGGCTACACTAAAAAGCACTTAGCAGAAACATACATTCATATATATCATCAAAATGTACCACAGAAAAGAGTTTTGTTGTAATACTTATTATTTTATGTGAAAAACAGTATAAAGATCTGAGCAATTGTTGTGTCTTATTTTGTCACAATCCTAATGATATTGATGTTACCATGAATGGTTTTCATTCTTTTAAGTCAGGTGAGTACTTACCTGTTATTTTTCAATGCTGCAGTATACAAGAGACTGAAAGATATACATATGAAAGTCATTGTCACCCCTGTATTTATAACTAAGCTTCTAACATTTAAAATGCCACACACAGAACACATTTAAAAAGGACAATAAAGCAGCATGACAAATATAAAAAGTAAGCAATTTCTTGTATTGATACCCTTTAACTAAGAGGTGGACGTATTTTGTTTTAGGATATTTCTGAAGAACTCTGGATTTAAAATATGAGACTAATTTACATTAGATCAATTGCAAGTTATTTAAAGCATATCACGACAGTTTCTATTATAACTAAAATAAAACCATGAATTTGCACTACTTATAATTTCTGAAATGCTGGTATACATTGATAATTTAAACCACTGCTAATTACAGCAGAAAATAATGGATTGTGCATAAAACAATTAATTATGCATCATTTCAAATTATTATCTAAAAGAACATGTATATCTTTATTTACAACACATCACTGAATTGCTCTTAATCTTGACAGGATTATCAAAGAAAGGGATGATTGATGTAAAGGGTATTATGTTGATGAAGCTGTGTGCATTAAAATATAAAATACTATAGCAATACATTCAAAACGTATTTACATACACATCAATTTGAAAAATGTTTGCTGTCATGGATGCCATTTGATACTATACAGTGTCAACTATTGCAAACGCATACATAAACAAAACATGCATCTGTTTATCTGCTTTTAAACGTCAGTATACTTTTTAATAGTTTTTGTTTATTTCTTTTCAAAAGTTCATATAGCAAGGGTTTGACAAATCATTAGTACAAAGACTTTCAGGGCTTACGGTGATTAATGATAGGACTATACCTGTCAATATCATTATTATGTCCTATGGTAACAAAGGTAAGGAAGTCTATTAGAACATATGAGTTTCTCTTACCTGTTTTGTGCGTTAAAAACAATGGGCTTTGCTCTCTAAACATTGAATTGTGCTGGCTTGATAACTTGAACAAATTAGGCCGAAACTTCAATTTGAAAATATCTAAAAGACATCTGAATTTCAGATTTAATGCAATTCAGCTATTTCAAACTAGATTTTGGTAATCAGTTAGTAAAACAACAGAGCTCCTTTTTGAGTTAGTATATTGAAATAATTACAGATACATACATTAAAATTACCAAAACAAATCTAAACTAAGATATAGAATTAAAACTAAGTATGCAGTGAACACAGCAACAAAACTTGACAAAGAAACATAATAGTGTTAAACCTGACCCTATAAATTAAGACCTCTTCTAACATAGAATTCTTACCTGTATAGATCTGTTAGATATAGCAAGAAGACAGTACTTGGTTAGTGAGGTACAAACAATCTGCTTGGTATATGACTCACTCTGTAGAAAAGAAAGCATCCAACAAATAGGAACACTGTCACCTGACCATTCATTATCCTGCAAGCTCAAACATATTCGTGAAGGTGCCTGCAATCAGAACAGGAACGAGTCTGGAGATTATAGTGCCGAGCTCCCACTGCACTGCTTCTGTCCAGCATACAGTAGGAATTCATCCAGAAGCATGCATCTTGTTTCTTAGTTGAAATTCAGAGCAGCCAACCAAGCTATCTCCAATTTACTTGATGAAGTTAACCATTGGCAAGCCACTCTGGAGCAAATAAACATGGTTATGAACTGAGACTCCCTGTGAAGCGCAGATCTAGTTTGTGCCCCTGTCTGTGTTTCCATTCCTTTCTTTCTAGTCTTTCGTGTTAGCTCAGATTACTATTAGACAAATTGCTAAGAGCACAGAAATGGGCGTAAAGGAGGAGATTTCTTGGCTTTTGACTCAGCCTTCAAGCCCTTCCCCGTCAGAATTGTTTAATGTGCAAGTGTCATATTACTGAGATAGGATTAAACTCCACCTTGCTACAGTGCGTGCATAGACAAATTACTTTTACTCCATTTAATCACACACACACACACATACATTCTTGTTTATAATAAAAAAATAAAATAACAAGTCTAATAAGGCATTCTAGAGCAAGCAAGATTGGTCATGAAGCTCAGTGTTCTCTAGTTCATTAAACCCAGTTTTTACACATTGAAATATGCAGCTAATGAAATGGATATTTTATTTTCAAGGACAAGTGAACCTGATGTCTTACTATAAAATGTATTGTGCTAACTTTATTTTCTTTTGTTGTTATGCTACATTGCTACTTGAGCTAAGAATAGTTTGTTTGCTTGTTTTATTTCAACAGAAAGTGTGCAGTTGTTCAGTAAGGTTGAACTTGACAAACCTGTCTTCCTTGATTGACAGTAAACCTTTCACTGCAAATTTCTTAAAGAAAATAGAAAATCCAGATTTAAGTTTTAGTTTTATTCTACTGTGAAAGCAAATATTGTATGCCTATTATATATTATCTGTAGCTAGTTCATTAAATAGTGTGCATATCCCACATTCTAACAAAATATTGTATGCCTATTATATATTATCTGTAGCTAGTTCATTAAATAGTGTGAATATCCCACATTCTAACAAAATATTGTATGCTTATTATATATTATCTGTAGCTAGTTCATTAAATAGTGTGCATATCCCACATTCTAACAAAATATTGTATGCCTATTATATATTATCTGTAGCTAGTTCATTAAATAGTGTGAATATCCCACATTCTAACAAAATATTGTATGCTTATTATATATTATCTGTAGCTAGTTCATTAAATAGTGTGCATATCCCACATTCTAACAAAATATTGTATGCCTATTATATATTATCTGTAGCTAGTTCATTAAATAGTGTGCATATCAAACATTCTAACTAAATATTGTATGCCTATTTATTATCTGTAGCTAGTTCATTAAATAGTGTGAATATCCCACATTCTAACATGCATTTTTACTTGGAAATATTAAAGACAATATGCAATATAAAATACTGCAAAGTGAATAACAGCTAAACATGAAAAATGTTCTGTTACATTTTAGCTCCAAAATGTCAGTTCTGTTTTAAATGTGTATTCATTACCTATACACACAAATCTGCTGTGCATACGGGTACTCATATCTAAATTTTAAGACAATTAGACTTGTACACAGCAAGAATTTGGCTCTACTAAAACATTTTTCCAGAAGGGACAAAAGTTTTTGGGGTCTGTGAATAAAATTAACATTTAGTGACTATCCTCTAGCCATCAATCATATTGTTTTTTCATCACAGGCACCAAAGGCAGAATTTAGAATCACAACCCAAAATGAACATGCTTGAAACATTGCATGTTTTGATTGGTTCGTGATTCAGGTACATTTCAGCTCAGTACAGGAATTTGATCAATTATCTGATCGGCTTAAATTCATATGAATAGCAGTTGGAATCAAAACAAATCTCTAAGTGTAGTCGTTATTTTCTGACAAATGTCTTATGTATTCCCACACTAATGTATTCCCACTGTGATGTGTCCTATGGTTTATTAATTATAAGTAGGGGTCACATGGATACAATCTTTTGGGGTATGGAATGAGGTTTTTGATATGGGGAAAGTACCTTCTGTACTTCCTGTTACCAAGGACAAATACTGTCAAGTTGTTAGGAAAGGTTGAACTTGACAGATTTGTCTTTGCTGTCTCTCATTAATCATTTCTCTAACAAATTCTTTAAAGTTAAAAAAGCAAATACAGGAAACAAAAAGGTGTGTGTGTGTGTGTGTGTGTGTGTGTGTGTGTGTGTGTGTGTGTGTGTGTGTGTGTGTGTGTGTGTGTGTGTGTGTGTGTGTGTGTGTGTGTGTGTGTGTGTGTGTGTGTGTGTGTGTGTGTGTGTGTGTGTGTGTGTGTGTGTGTGTGTGTGTGTGTGTGTGTGTGTGTGTGTGTGTGTAAGTAAAAACACTACCAGAATCCAAGTATTTTGGGTGTCCTGTTATTCCCTTTACCTGTCATTCATTTTAAATTTGTGGTTGAACAGTGTATGCTTGTATATGCAGTTTCAGCATTTGACTGCAAGGGTGTATTTGTGTGTGGTGTTGTCGTTAGAATACAGAGGTGTATTTGTTTGTAGTGTTGGCAATGGAGTTCAGTGGTGCTTGTGTATGGCATTGTCATTTAATTGCAGGGATGTATTTGTGTGTAGTGCTGGTGTTTGAATGCAAGGGTGTGCTTGTGTGTAGTGTTGTCATTTGAATGTTCAGATGTGTGCACATATATATGTATACCGCCACACAAACACGGATACACATACATATTAATTAACACACACACATAGACAAACATATATACACATACGGATACACACTGACACACAAACAGCAAAGGCAAAATCCCAAGGATCCAATGTACAAAGAAAAGTGTTTTCCTAGGCAGACTTTATTAAGGGACACGGTGAAGCAACATTTAGCTTTAGCTTAGCAATTGTCTTTCTCAACCCAAAATGAAAATGCTTTGTCTTCCTCAACCCAAAATGAAAATGCTTAATTTTTAAACTTAAATGTTGCTTCATTCTTTTCCTTAAAGGGACACAGTAGGCACTGTATCTGCTTCATCTCATTAAACTGGTTATAGTGTCTGGAGTCCCCTGGTACCATAATTTCTTTCAGCATTAAACAGTTTTTAATGTTGTAATTTTTTAATGCTAAACAAGAGTCCACGGCAGTCCATCCCCTCTGTGCTGCTTTGGCTAATAAGGAAGTATTACCCTAAGAGGCAATGGCTGAGTGTGTCAGCTGACTGCTTTTAACCTGTCAGAGCTCCAACTGACGGTATGAATGGGTATGACAACAAGGAAGTGTGTAATCTCTGCCTTAGCTACACATACAGAAGGGGCCGGGCTGTGGGTGGCCAGGGACTCTTATTTTGTGGCATATTGCACAAACATGGTGCAACCTGAATGGTGGGTCAGTGCCAGGCCACTCCAGGCACTATAACCAATTCAAAGAGACAAAGTGGTTATAGTGACTACAGTGTCCCTTTAAGAAAGTCTGCCTAGGACAATATATTTTTGCATATGGGAATCTAGGGATAGTCCTGGCTCTCACAGAGTGCTCTCCCCTTCTCTCTGCGCCTGCTCCTAACCCATGCAACACTGTAAGCTGAATGGAAGTGACCTTTACTCACTTATTCCAAGCATCATGGTTTTGACAACTGCTCAGTCACGCTGCTCAAGAGCCATTGTGCCTGTCTGTGCCCCTGATCAGAGATATTCATCAGGTGGCCCCAAGTTTGAGGGCCACCCAACAACGGATGCCCTCGAGGTAGTTTCACAGCTGATTTTGACCTTTGGTGGTTCATGCCAGGATAGCACGATTTTGGCTACACACACTAATACACTGATACCTGCGCTTATATGAACACTCTGATACATGCACACGCTTACACACTGATAGACATACGCATGCACACAAAACACACAGATACATACACATTGACATATACAGACATCAAGTCACAGTGTGTATCTGACAGGGTGTATCTGGCTATGTATATTTTTGACTGAGTATGTCTGTGCACGGGTCTGGCATTGTATTCCTGTGTATGTGCTTGAAAGATGAGAATGTAAGCACCTGTGTGTCTGGGTGACTGTGTGTGTATGAGGATGACTGCAGGGGTGACCATGTGTTGGGTGCGGAGTGTTACACAGTGAATAAACTGTTTGCATGGGATATGTATCAGAATCACAAGGGAGATCACGGCTAACCCCCAAAATCATGTAGAAAGCAGATGCAGTGCATGATAAAATAAAACATTTTGTTAACTGAAATAGTTTTTTATTTATATTATATTTTATTATAGACTGCATCTGCTTTCTACATTATTTTGGGTGTTAGATGGATTCTCCTTTGTGATTCTGCTGAATTAGTTCATGCTGGGATTGACTGCCCCTACTTTGGATGGAGAGCTCAACTGTCCACTAACTGGTGAGCGTTTATATTAATTTCAAATATTTTATTTGCAACGCTTGGAGTCATTGTGGTTTTTTGGAGCGAGTCTAGCAGGATTCTGGGATTATTTTCGGACTCTTTTTTGTGTTTATCTTGTATAGGATATGTAACTACCAAAGTCTATTATTCACCACTGGAATATCGTTTTGCTCAGTATTTGCTGTCCTATTTGTTAGAAATTATAACAATAAGGGTGACTATGACACTGTGAGTGTGGGCGATGACTGTGTGGAGGTGACTGTGCTTGGAGGCCCATTAAATCTGCCTCTCAAAATTCTACTGTAAATGTTGAAACGGACAGGTCTCCTATGTGGCACTGTAGCTTCACGAAATAGTGCCAAAGACATACAATGGGGGCAATTAAAGCCCTTTCTGTCCTTTAAAAAACAGTATATTATATGTGTCGGTGCAATAAACGAGAGATGCAAATGGCAGTTGAACACATACAAGCTTCTGAAACTGTGTCCTTAAGGGGTTAAAGGGACACTATAGTCACCAGAGCAACTACAGCTTAATGCAGTTGTTCTGGTGAGTATAGTATGTCCCTGCAAGAATTTTCATGAAAACACTGCATTTTCAAAAAGTCAGTGCTTACATTGCTGCCTAGGGACACCTCCAGTGATAGTCAAGTAGACAGTCACTAGAAATATTATTATTTTATTTATTTTTATCTTTTATTTTTTATGTTTATATAATTTTATTTTTATATCCATTTTTTTTTATTTATTTCTATTTGTGTTTACTAATTTGTTTCCATGTTCGTGTTTCCAACTACATTATTTGATCATCTGTGTTCTAATCTATATATGTGAATTCTTTTTTTTTCTCTTTTAGGCATACTAAAATGGTTAAAGTGATTCTATAGTCTATCAAATCTTTACTCCTAACACTATAGAGCCCTCCGGTACCCCCTCCCTTGTACCCCCTGGCTCATAACAAATTTTTTTTATTCACTTACCTGATTTCAGTGATGATATTGCTTGGTGCTGGGTCAGCGCTCCACCTCCTCTGATTTCATCTGATGGGGGGCTAATGTGCATGCACAGTGAGCACAATGACAACATAAGGCCCTTCCCATAGGAAAGTATTACTCCAATGCTTTCCTGTAGAGCATATACTGATGCTGGGTGTCCTCATGCAGAGCGTGAGGATGTCTAGTGTCAGTTAAATGACCAAAAGTCAGTTAGTACCAGGAAGTGCCTATAGTGTCTGTCTGATTGACAGCTAGTAGAGGCAGTCTTAGTCCTGCAATGTAATTATTGCAGTTTTTCTAAAACTGCAACGATTTACATTGCAGGGATAAAGGGAACTGGATTTGCATTGCAGGGATAAATAGAACATTGCACCCAGACTATTCCAATGAGCTGAAATAGTCTGTGTGACTATGGTGTCTCTTTAATGAGATGCCCCTTAGTGTACTTGTATTACAATAGTATGCGCTTATATTACAGATAATGGGACACTCTCCTGACATGCCTTACATGGACTTCAGATGTCGACACAAGCAGGCTTTGGAAAGACCATGAGGTGCATACATGTAGCTGCGGTTTGAGTCTTCACTCCCCGTGCCGCTGTGAATCTGCCTTCAGATACACCTGAACCTGAACTGGACTTGGTGTTGCAACACCATTTTTGCTCAATAATCCTACTCCTTAATGCAAATGTTCTGTGACAACTCTGACCTCAACACATGAGTACAAACTGATATAATTGGATGTTACACTTTTCCACTGGGTGAGATCTACTCTTTGTATTGTCTTTAGTTTTTATATTTGTTGGGCTTTTTCCTGATGGACATATTTTTTGTGTATATAGACATTAAAGATTTATTTATGGACTGTAATATGAAATATTTTATCTCCCTATGCGCTCAAAACAGTGTGCATTTTTTTTATTTTGATTTTTTTTTACACTTTTTATTTCTCATATCTTTACCATTATTTTCTTAATTTTAATCTCTGCTGGAGAGTCTCTCCTTTTAAACCTATGCTGTACTCTATGTACAGCAGGGTTAATTGCAGACATTACTACACTAACTCCATAATCAGACTTTTTTTGTGCAACACTTGCAGGTGACAGTTTATATAACTGCTAGCTTTTCCAGATACTAAAAAGCCTATATATTAAGATGGTTACACTTATGTTCTATACCAGGGGTAGGCAACCTTTCAGCAGCACTGTGCCAAAATATGATTGTGATATGGTGCTGGTCCTATTTTTTTAAATTGAGGTGTGCATGTTGCCATATTTTGCTTGTGTTATTTATAGTGCAGTTACTTTGTATTGTTTTATTTGTGTGTAAATGAGCTACTATACTGTATATGTCCACGAGTAGTTTGTGGTATTGTGTATGATACATATGAATGTGGGCTGTGTATGGGAACGACTTGTGGAATTGTGTGTATGGATGGATATGTCACATTGTGTATTTGGTAGTGTGTGTATGTGTGGGGCTGTTTAGGGTATTGCATGTGAGAGGCTGCATGTGGATTGTTGGTGGTGTTGTATTTGTGCAGACTGTGTGTGTGTTTGTGTGTGGGCTGTTTATATTATTTGTACGAGGGGAGGGTTATTCTGCATTTCTGTGTATATCTAGCAGTGTGGGTGGCTTCCCTGGGTTCCAGTGGATCAGGCTGGCCAGGTACAAGTCAAGGACAGGAGCTGCAACAGCAGCTGTGGGCTGCTCTACTACAATGTGAATTCCCATTCACAAGTGCTGGGAGAAAATGATTTAAGATCACTTCCTCTATGTGCTGCAATGCATAAATTGAGGATTGTCCTTCACCACCATATCGCATTAGCAGATATCTGAAGTTTCACTGGGACTCCTGATAGGCCTTGAGTGCAGTGCAAAGACACCTCGAGTGCCGTGCATGGCACATGTGCCATAGGTTGCTTACCCCTGTTCTATACTGTTGATTGCATGATACTAATTGAAAGTCCAACATTAATAATAGAAATTGCAACATTAAAGTCCCCACAGAGCACCAGTGAACCCTGACATATACCACCTATACAGTTATATAACATATCCAGAAAGGATCTTCTGTCTGACTGAGGAAGTACTTCCAATGGAGTCAGACACTTTCTGCAGAAGCAGAAAGGACATGTTTTGCTTACAAGAATTGATACTCCTCTAGATTTAGTATGGGCCACTGACTTGTATTGGGTAGGGTAAGTGGTGGCCAAAAACGTAGAAGGCAGAATATTTTTCATAATTCCATTTGTTCAGGTAAGCATATAAAAATTCCATTAAATGTTACTACTTTATTGTATAGAGTAAGTACAGCATGGAATTAATCAGGACATTAAGTAATGTGTACTGAGTTTTAGACTGAAGACAACCTGTGTAATGCAGGAACTTGCAAGGTAGTAAAGTACCATTGACACAAAACATCTTAATGTGGTAAAAAAAATTAAAAAAAAAAAACTAATTTGGAACAAAGGTATTTACATGATTTATTTGTATGATAGCCGAAAATCCTTCCCATATGGGGAATGGTTCTCCCTGAATAGGGAAATAGGTGAACCGTAGGATGCGTGGTAGGTACAAAGAAAGCACCTTACAAAAGAGCCACCTAGGACAATATACCAGTGCAAAAGACTCAAACCAATTTAAATTTCCAAACGGCCACTAACAATAGTCAGTCATTAGTATTTCTACATAGTATTAGTTAATTGACACCCATGTGGAGAGAAATGTAGGTATGTCTATTGTTAAGAATGTTAGAAAGAATGAAAGGACAACCTATAAAACAAATTTAACTGAACACTATAGAACACTATAGCTATAGTGTTTAACTATTTGGAACCTTGGCCCCCCTTAGACCTTATTGAAAAGGTGATTTTACTCTCAATCCACTAGCAATCTATCTACAACAATGCCAGAACACAGGGTTGTGAAACATTCCAATATATAAACTAGAAGGGCTTGAGGCTCTACCAACTCCGGGACCCCTAAGATCTCAGGTTATCGAGCGATATTCAAGGTCACTAAGCTTAGCCATTACCTCCTTTAGTTGTACCTCAGCCATATTTAGTCATCTTGTTGTAAATACAATAATAACAAAGTATTTAACCAGGCGCATTCACATTTAAAAAGGCACATTCAGATTACTCTGGTTTCCAAGTACATCCAGGGGATGCTACTATTACCCAATTTAATGGTACTCATTTTATCTACCTCTGAAGGATGAAAGACTGAGTCAACCCTGCCGGGATTTGAAATATGGGATGTACATTCTCCAAGTTCTGAGATATCTTTCCTAAGGTCAGACATCATCCATTTAAATAGGCGAATGAGATCTTTTGATAGCATTTGGAGAAGAAATTTCATCTTTCCCTCAGATATTGGACCCTCAGGTCTGTGATGGGCCTTGGGCTCACTCTTTAATTATACCTCATAATTTGGAGATTCTGGACCATCATGGAGTTTCTCTGGAAAGAGCCTAGCCTTGGCCTGTGTTTTAACTAGAAAAAAAGGAGGCCTTGTCTTGCTTAATGTTCTTCCTTGAGACCATACTGTAGCCACAGGTTAAGTAGAAAAGCAGGCATGTCTTTATTGAAGCCAGAATCAATCTGTTCTATGCTTTATTTTATTGCTTATATTTTGCCCGTACTTGAGATCTCCTACTTGCATCCACCTTGTTTGTCTGTAAGCCCCACCCCCTTGCCTCTCTCATTTTATCTCTATACCACTTCTCTCTGTCAACATGCCCCTATCTCATTCTGTCTGTCTCTCTATGACTGCATGCTTGTCTCTGTCCATATGTCGTTTTTCAGCTGTCTGTTTGCCTGCATTATTAAATCTGTTTTGTTGTCACTCTGAATCTGTTAGTCTGTCTCACTCAATTTGTCTCCCTAAATACATTTGCCTGTGTGCTTATTTTTCTTTTACTCAAAGACTTTTTATTTTTCCCTCCAACTTTCAATTCATCAAACTGCGCATCTTATCCAATATGTGCAACTGTAAGCTCATTTGTGCAGGGTCCTCATCTACCTATTGTTCCTGGGTAAATTTGTAATTGTCTAATTTATTGTTAAATTCACCCTTTCATAATATTGTAAAGCACTGTCAAATAAGTTGGCGCTATATAAATGGCAATGCTAATATAACATTTAACCCCAAATGACAGTCGGAAACCGATAAAAATAATAATGTTTATTAAAAATGTTTAAAAGTATAAGAAATTTAAATTAACATATTAAAGGTAAACACATAGACAAACAATACAATAATAGTATTATGCTTAACAAACAGACTTGCATGAGTTTATCTGATCAAGATTTAAAGCTGAAAAGTATAGCATTGAGACAGTTTTTGTACTTATTCAATCCAGGCTGTCTTATGATGAGAAAACATTGATGCATAAATAGGGGAATTCCCCTGACATCTACACCTCTGGGTAGCTAGGCCTTGATGTTACTGCAGGAAAGTTCATGGGCCTACAAACCGCATGGCAGCC
Organism: Pelobates cultripes; assembly: GCA_933207985.1. Taxonomy (NCBI): domain Eukaryota; kingdom Metazoa; phylum Chordata; class Amphibia; order Anura; family Pelobatidae; genus Pelobates; species Pelobates cultripes. The sequence goes on from OW240912.1 coordinate 295,405,104, forward strand.
AGGCCAGTTCCCCGGCTGGCTGTTCTGATGGTCATATAACTTCTTCATGTTAACACGTGCAATCCCTTAATGAGCTCCTGATTGAATTTAAAGAAGTTCCTGATCTTTCTCTGGAGTTGTCTTTTTATTGTTTTGATCTCCTACCACAGCCAGTCTCTTTCCAGGCCCCCTGTTTGTAACCTGGGACAAACTGGAAAGACTGTTTTTTTCCCCTGATACTAAGCTTTGGAGAGACCCTGATGAGTGCTTACCGTAGTGAAATCACCATTTTGTATTTATTTAAAAATAACTAAATGTGTGTGTTTTGGTTGTAGCAACACAAAAAAATTGGCCTAAAATGTTACGCATTTATCATGCCCTTAACAGCATGGTTTCGGAAGGGATTGTTTTGATGGATGGAGAGCAGCTTGTTTTCTCAGACCCAGGCAGAACATTGATCAAGAATAGGTAAAGTAAATATATTTGGAAACAGCATTTAAACACATCATGTAGCCTTTCAAATCTTGTTTTAGAAAGTATCCCCTTTCTTCCTTGCCGAATACTTCCAATAAGTGCATACTACATGTATTGATATTTAAAAGGACACTATAGTCACCAGAACAACGACAGCTTATTTAATTTGTTCTAGTGAGTAGAATCAGTATCTACAGGCTTTTTGCTGTAAACACTGTCGTTTCAGAGAAAAAGCAGGGTTTACATTACAGCCTAGTGATAACTTCACTGGCCACTCCTCAGATGGCTGTTAGAGATCCTTCCTGGGTCATGGCTGCCTAAAATGCATCCAAACATTCAGTTTCTCCTCCCTCTGCAGGCAGACACTGAACTTTCCTCACAGAGATTCATTGATTCAATTAATCTCTATGGGGAGATGCTGATTGACCAGGGCTGTGTTTGAATAATGCTGGCTCTGCCCCTGATCTGCCTATTTTTCAGGCTCAGCCAATCCTATGGGGAAGCATTGTGATAGGATTAGGCTACCACTTCTGATGATGTCAGCAGACTGCTTGTTTTTGTGAGTGAAACAGCATGCAGAGCTACAGCTTCAGGCTTGAATACAGTAAGATTTTGCTATATTTATGGAGTCATGATGGGCCCAGGGGGGCTAGATAGTGGTTTTAACACTATATGGACAGGAATACAGGTTTGTGTTTGTAACAGCAACCCCAGGCATAAAAGGGTTAAACCGCCGCTTAGTAGATCTTCCCCTTCCAGAGACACAGGCACAGCTACTGCAGAACACCAATCCACCAAACAGGAAACCATATGAATGCCGTAAACAGCCGAATAGGAAAAAACATCCGAATAGGTTTACACTCCTAGGAGTCGAACTGGAATAGCATACAATAAATCCCCCCAAGAACGAGACAAAGCTCTGTGTTGAGGGTTAAGCAGTGAACAGTCAGAGCTGTGGGTTTATTGTGCTTCTGTACACATTCTTACACATTAGTACCACCCACAGGGTTTTGGAACACAACCAATAAACACATACAATACACTCAGACACTCCCACACAAAATCCTCCCCTCTGCCTGTGATACAATTACCTTATACAATGGGTAATGTAATTATAACAAGCAAAGAAATAAAATTTTTCCACATTATTCATAACTTGAAAAGTATGCATCACATTCACATAATGCATTTTCAGAATCAGCATACTCCAAATACAAACATATGTCGAAATCATCCAAATTGGTCCAGTGGTTCAAAAGATAGATCGTAGTCCTCTGTGACCAAAGGAAGCATGGCTTTTCTGCTCAAAACCAGTTCCACAGAGTCTTCTATCCTGGAGATAATTGTGAAGTAATCCAATTATCTCCAAGGACAGAGGCAAAACTCCATTGAACA
>OW240912.1:295407051-295498521 GCA_933207985.1 Pelobates cultripes
CACTGATAGGAGACGCGGAAGGTATTAAACTGATCAGAACAATACTAAACACACCACTAATAAGGTTTCTCTCCTGTATGGCTCCTCAAATGATGCTTAAGATTAGAAGCGGCTGAAAAGCATTTCTCACAGGTATTAAACTGATAAAAATAGTACTAAACACTCCACTCCTATCTGGTGTCACATTAACTTGACCGCGCAGTGCCCCAAATTTGCAGTAAGAGGACCGACCAAGCCTCTTCTTCCATCTCCCTGTTACAAAAATCAATGCCGTGTACACGACCACTGATAGGAGACGTGGAAGGTATTAAACTGATCAGAACAATACTAAACACACCACTCCTATCTGGTGGCACATTAGCTTGACCGGCGCAGTGCCCCAAATTTGAATAAGAGGACCGACCAAGCATCTTCTTCCATCTCCCTGTTACAGAAATCCTGCCATATCCATACAAATTGTACAGAATGTCAGGATAGTTTTCCAGGGACAAATGTTATGCGCCTGTTGAACGAGGTGACCTTGCTCGGGTCCCAGGTGTACGGTTCCTAAAATGGCTGCCATATACACGTCCACTGATAGGAGACGCGGAAGGTATTAAACTGATCAGAACAATACTAAACACACCACAAATAAGGTTTCTCTCCTGTATGGCTCCTCAAATGATGCTTAAGATTAGAAGCGGCTGAAAAGCATTTCTCACACTCCGAACAAAAATATATTTTTTTAACATTCTCTCCACTTTGAACGAAATGACGTTTGGGAAGAGATTAACATAATTAAACACAGGCAGTAAAAATACAGTTTTTAGCCATACCCTGTAACTTTAAAACTACACATCCCATCTTCATAATTACATATTTGGAATCAGCACACTTAAAACATAAACATAACCAAAAATCAGCCAAATCCATCCAGGGGTTAAAAAGTTAGCTGGAGGTCCCTTTATGACCGACTGCAAGCACATTTTCCTGCCCAAAACAGTTCCATAGATTTGGGCTGTGAGGTCGGTCTATTTCAGGCTGAAAAAACGACTAAGTCCCATCGCGAATGGGACTTAGTCTCTGCAGCTGAAATAAGGCTGAAAAAAACGGCTGAAAAAAAGACTAAGTCCCATCGCCGAATGGGACTTAGTCTCTGCAGCTGAAATAATTTCCCATTTACTGAACCAAGTGGGAAATAGCAAGGCAGGCACAAAGGGTTTGCACCAGGTCTGGGGACACAGGGGACACCGTCTTAAAGGGGCCGTGTCCCCAACAAGTCTGGGGACACGGCCTTAAAGGGGCAGTGTCCCAATCTTCCTGATGTCCCAAAAAAGGTGTTTAAAGGGCCAGCACCAGTCACATAAAGAGTCCATAAGCCCCAATATGCCCACCGACAGTCTTAAAGGGCCATACACACCAAATAAAAGTGCATACATTTTCACAATCTCCCAGGGGCCATAGTCATGCGGGAGGAGGCTGGCAAAGAGGCTTCTCCACAACCCAGGGAAACAGGGCAATTTGCCATTTAAAGGGCCCGTTACAAATAGCAGTTTGTAACAAGGTGTCAATCCATATCTGCCAAGTGACCCGATGTAGGGGGAACAGTCCCTATTCTGCTCTGTGTCCGTGTGCATCAGGGGCTCTGAGGACAGGTGTCAATCCATATGTCAAGGTGTCAATATGTCATATGTCAGGTGTCAATCCATATTGATTGTGATTTAGGAATGTTAGGTGATTTCTGCCCTTTATGGATTAAAACCAGACTCTGTATCAACTGTGTAATTTTCCATGGGAGTTTTGCCATGGATCCCCCTCCGGCATGCCACAGTCCAGGTGTTAGTCCCCTTGAAACAACTTTTCCATCCCTATTGTGGCCAGAAAGAGTCCCTGTGTGTTTTAAAATTCGCCTCCCCATTGAAGTCAATGGCGTTTCGGGCGGTTCGCCGGTTCGCGAACATTTGCGGAAGTTCGCGTTCGCCGTTCGCGAACCGAAAATTTCGGGTTCGCGACATCACTACTGGAGAGTCTCTCCTTTTAAACCTATGCTGTACTCTATGTACAGCAGGGTTAATTGCAGACATTACTACACCAACTCCATAATCAGACTTTTTTTGTGCAACACTTGCAGGTGACAGTTTATATAACTGCTAGCTTTTCCAGATACTAAAAAGCCTATATATTAAGATGGTTACACTTATGTTCTATACCAGGGGTAGGCAACCTTTCAGCAGCACTGTGCCAAAATATGATTGTGATATGGTGCTGGTCCTATTTTTTTAAATTGAGGTGTGCATGTTGCCATATTTTGCTTGTGTTATTTATAGTGCAGTTACTTTGTATTGTTTTATTTGTGTGTAAATGAGCTACTATACTGTATATGTCCACGAGTAGTTTGTGGTATTGTGTATGATACATATGAATGTGGGCTGTGTATGGGAACGACTTGTGGAATTGTGTGTATGGATGGATATGTCACATTGTGTATTTGGTAGTGTGTGTATGTGTGGGGCTGTTTAGGGTATTGCATGTGAGAGGCTGCATGTGGATTGTTGGTGGTGTTGTATTTGTGCAGACTGTGTGTGTGTTTGTGTGTGGGCTGTTTATATTATTTGTACGAGGGGAGGGTTATTCTGCATTTCTGTGTATATCTAGCAGTGTGGGTGGCTTCCCTGGGTTCCAGTGGATCAGGCTGGCCAGGTACAAGTCAAGGACAGGAGCTGCAACAGCAGCTGTGGGCTGCTCTACTACAATGTGAATTCCCATTCACAAGTGCTGGGAGAAAATGATTTAAGATCACTTCCTCTATGTGCTGCAATGCATAAATTGAGGATTGTCCTTCACCACCATATCGCATTAGCAGATATCTGAAGTTTCACTGGGACTCCTGATAGGCCTTGAGTGCAGTGCAAAGACACCTCGAGTGCCGTGCATGGCACATGTGCCATAGGTTGCTTACCCCTGTTCTATACTGTTGATTGCATGATACTAATTGAAAGTCCAACATTAATAATAGAAATTGCAACATTAAAGTCCCCACAGAGCACCAGTGAACCCTGACATATACCACCTATACAGTTATATAACATATCCAGAAAGGATCTTCTGTCTGACTGAGGAAGTACTTCCAATGGAGTCAGACACTTTCTGCAGAAGCAGAAAGGACATGTTTTGCTTACAAGAATTGATACTCCTCTAGATTTAGTATGGGCCACTGACTTGTATTGGGTAGGGTAAGTGGTGGCCAAAAACGTAGAAGGCAGAATATTTTTCATAATTCCATTTGTTCAGGTAAGCATATAAAAATTCCATTAAATGTTACTACTTTATTGTATAGAGTAAGTACAGCATGGAATTAATCAGGACATTAAGTAATGTGTACTGAGTTTTAGACTGAAGACAACCTGTGTAATGCAGGAACTTGCAAGGTAGTAAAGTACCATTGACACAAAACATCTTAATGTGGTAAAAAAAATTTAAAAAAAAAAACTAATTTGGAACAAAGGTATTTACATGATTTATTTGTATGATAGACGAAAATCCTTCCCATATGGGGAATGGTTCTCCCTGAATAGGGAAATAGGTGAACCGTAGGATGCGTGGTAGGTACAAAGAAAGCACCTTACAAAAGAGCCACCTAGGACAATATACCAGTGCAAAAGACTCAAACCAATTTAAATTTCCAAACGGCCACTAACAATAGTCAGTCATTAGTATTTCTACATAGTATTAGTTAATTGACACCCATGTGGAGAGAAATGTAGGTATGTCTATTGTTAAGAATGTTAGAAAGAATGAAAGGACAACCTATAAAACAAATTTAACTGAACACTATAGAACACTATAGCTATAGTGTTTAACTATTTGGAACCTTGGCCCCCCTTAGACCTTATTGAAAAGGTGATTTTACTCTCAATCCACTAGCAATCTATCTACAACAATGCCAGAACACAGGGTTGTGAAACATTCCAATATATAAACTAGAAGGGCTTGAGGCTCTACCAACTCCGGGACCCCTCTAGATCTCAGGTTATCGAGCGATATTCAAGGTCACTAAGCTTAGCCATTACCTCCTTTAGTTGTACCTCAGCCATATTTAGTCATCTTGTTGTAAATACAATAATAACAAAGTATTTAACCAGGCGCATTCACATTTAAAAAGGCACATTCAGATTACTCTGGTTTCCAAGTACATCCAGGGGATGCTACTATTACCCAATTTAATGGTACTCATTTTATCTACCTCTGAAGGATGAAAGACTGAGTCAACCCTGCCGGGATTTGAAATATGGGATGTACATTCTCCAAGTTCTGAGATATCTTTCCTAAGGTCAGACATCATCCATTTAAATAGGCGAATGAGATCTTTTGATAGCATTTGGAGAAGAAATTTCATATTTCCCTCAGATATTGGACCCTCAGGTCTGTGATGGGCCTTGGGCTCACTCTTTAATTATACCTCATAATTTGGAGATTCTGGACCATCATGGAGTTTCTCTGGAAAGAGCCTAGCCTTGGCTTGTGTTTTAACTAGAAAAAAAGGAGGCCTTGTCTTGCTTAATGTTCTTCCTTGAGACCATACTGTAGTCACAGGTTAAGTAGAAAAGCAGGCATGTCTTTATTGAAGCCAGAATCAATCTGTTCTATGCTTTATTTTATTGCTTATATTTTGCCCGTACTTGAGATCTCCTACTTGCATCCACCTTGTTTGTCTGTAAGCCCCACCCCCTTGCCTCTCTCATTTTATCTCTATACCACTTCTCTCTGTCAACATGCCCCTATCTCATTCTGTCTGTCTCTCTATGACTGCATGCTTGTCTCTGTCCATATGTCGTTTTTCAGCTGTCTGTTTGCCTGCATTATTAAATCTGTTTTGTTGTCACTCTGAATCTGTTAGTCTGTCTCACTCAATTTGTCTCCCTAAATACATTTGCCTGTGTGCTTATTTTTCTTTTACTCAAAGACTTTTTATTTTTCCCTCCAACTTTCAATTCATCAAACTGCGCATCTTATCCAATATGTGCAACTGTAAGCTCATTTGTGCAGGGTCCTCATCTACCTATTGTTCCTGGGTCAATTTGTAATTGTCTAATTTATTGTTAAATTCACCCTTTCATAATATTGTAAAGCACTGTCAAATAAGTTGGCGCTATATAACTGGCAATGCTAATATAACATTTAACCCCAAATGACAGTCGGAAACCGATAAAAATAATAATGTTTATTAAAAATGTTTAAAAGTATAAGAAATTTAAATTAACATATTAAAGGTAAACACATAGACAAACAATACAATAATAGTATTATGCTTAACAAACAGACTTGCATGAGTTTATCTGATCAAGATTTAAAGCTGAAAAGTATAGCATTGAGACAGTTTTTGTACTTATTCAATCCAGGCTGTCTTATGATGAGAAAACATTGATGCATAAATAGGGGAATTCCCCTGACATCTACACCTCTGGGTAGCTAGGCCTTGATGTTACTGCAGGAAAGTTCATGGGCCTACAAACCGCATGGCAGCCAGGCCAGTTCCCCGGCTGGCTGTTCTGATGGTCATATAACTTCTTCATGTTAACACGTGCAATCCCTTAATGAGCTCCTGATTGAATTTAAAGAAGTTCCTGATCTTTCTCTGGAGTTGTCTTTTTATTGTTTTGATCTCCTACCACAGCCAGTCTCTTTCCAGGCCCCCTGTTTGTAACCTGGGACAAACTGGAAAGACTGTTTTTTTCCCCTGATACTAAGCTTTGGAGAGACCCTGATGAGTGCTTACTGTAGTGAAATCACCATTTTGTATTTATTTAAAAATAACTAAATGTGTGTGTTTTGGTTGTAGCAACACAAAAAAATTGGCCTAAAATGTTACGCATTTATCATGCCCTTAACAGCATGGCTTCGGAAGGGATTGTTTTGATGGATGGAGAGCAGCTTGTTTTCTCAGACCCAGGCAGAACATTGATCAAGAATAGGTAAAGTAAATATATTTGGAAACAGCATTTAAACACATCATGTAGCCTTTCAAATCTTGTTTTAGAAAGTATCCCCTTTCTTCCTTGCCGAATACTTCCAATAAGTGCATACTACATGTATTGATATTTAAAAGGACACTATAGTCACCAGAACAACGACAGCTTATTTAATTTGTTCTAGTGAGTAGAATCAGTATCTACAGGCTTTTTGCTGTAAACACTGTCGTTTCAGAGAAAAAGCAGGGTTTACATTACAGCCTAGTGATAACTTCACTGGCCACTCCTCAGATGGCTGTTAGAGATCCTTCCTGGGTCATGGCTGCCTAAAATGCATCCAAACATTCAGTTTCTCCTCCCTCTGCAGGCAGACACTGAACTTTCCTCACAGAGATTCATTGATTCAATTAATCTCTATGGGGAGATGCTGATTGACCAGGGCTGTGTTTGAATAATGCTGGCTCTGCCCCTGATCTGCCTATTTTTCAGGCTCAGCCAATCCTATGGGGAAGCATTGTGATAGGATTAGGCTACCACTTCTGATGATGTCAGCAGACTGCTTGTTTTTTTGAGTGAAACAGCATGCAGAGCTACAGCTTCAGGCTTGAATACAGTAAGATTTTGCTATATTTATGGAGTCATGATGGGCCCAGGGGGGCTAGATAGTGGTTTTAACACTATATGGACAGGAATACAGGTTTGTGTTTGTAACAGCAACCCCAGGCATAAAAGGGTTAAACCGCCGCTTAGTAGATCTTCCCCTTCCAGAGACACAGGCACAGCTACTGCAGAACACCAATCCACCAAACAGGAAACCATATGAATGCCGTAAAAACAGCCGAATAGGAAAAAACATCCGAATAGGTTTACACTCCTAGGAGTCGAACTGGAATAGCATACAATAAATCCCCCCAAGAACGAGACAAAGCTCTGTGTTGAGGGTTAAGCAGTGAACAGTCAGAGCTGTGGGTTTATTGTGCTTCTGTACACATTCTTACACATTAGTACCACCCACAGGGTTTTGGAACACAACCAATAAACACATACAATACACTCAGACACTCCCACACAAAATCCTCCCCTCTGCCTGTGATACAATTACCTTATACAATGGGTAATGTAATTATAACAAGCAAAGAAATAAAATTTTTCCACATTATTCATAACTTGAAAAGTATGCATCACATTCACATAATGCATTTTCAGAATCAGCATACTCCAAATACAAACATATGTCGAAATCATCCAAATTGGTCCAGTGGTTCAAAAGATAGATCGTAGTCCTCTGTGACCAAAGGTAACATGGCTTTTCTGCTCAAAACCAGTTCCACAGAGTCTTCTATCCTGGAGATAATTGTGAAGTAATCCAATTATCTCCAAGGACAGAGGCAAAACTCCATTGAACACATGGCAGCAAAAGACAATAAAACAGCCATTGCACAAAACAGGTACATTCAACATATCCCCAGATAGCTCAGATCTGAGCGCACATTATTACTGAATGGCGCTCAGAGCACACACATACAGTTCAATTGCCATGGAGCCAAAGTCTTTCCCATAGTCTTTCGTTATACGAATGGGCTCCATGGCATAGCTATCTGGGGTATCACCGCTCAAACAGGGCAAGCATCAAATGACCCGGCTTTCATGTCTTTGCAAGGGAAAATCAAGCCTTTTAACATGGGGCCATAATCCAAAGGCAACAGGCGAGCAACCAGGCTTCTCCAATGCAATGTGGCGAGATTGGTCTCGTCACAGTGTTACTGACCCTATAGTAATCCTTTAAATATTTGCAACTCATTTACAATATGTTCTGTGCTACCAAGCATACCAATTCACAAGTCATTTTTTTTATCATTATTAGGTTTTCATATAGTGCCAACATATTTTGCAGCACTGTACAATAGAAGGAATACAGACAAATAATGAATATGTACAAATCCAAAAAGGACATAAGTCCCATGATCTTACAGTCTAGCACTGTGGTTCACAAACTGGTCCTCAAGGAACCTCTACCTTTCCAGGATTTAGGGATTACACAGTTGTGTCTAAAAATCCTGAAGTAGTAGAAGTTTCCAGAAGTACTGCAAATAGAGTACTTTTTATTTTTTTTATTTTTTTTATTTTTATTTTTTTTTATTAGTAACATAGAGTAGGTAGGTACAACAGTGCCTGTATCGCCACATTAGCGTTACCAGGCTCTAACTTGTATACAGAACATAACATTAGTACAATATGTGAGGTTCATACATTTCACATTTGCTGGGAAGCTGTCATGTGGAGACATACATCTACATAGAGTAGCAAATGAACAAGGTTCTTCCACTTTTGGTTAGTCGGTTGAAGCTCAGGTTATTGAAGGGGGTGGATGGAGAGGGGGTACGGCCCTGGGTGTGTATAATGATGCAAAGAGATCTGGTATATGCTCAGGTGTGGGCATCGGGTTGCTTCTGTGGTTTCGGTTGTCAGGTACTCGTCTGTCGTCGGGTGTGGTCCTGTAGCAAGGTGGCGGTGTGGTTCGGGTGGGGTGCAGTCTTGTATCTAAGCGGGGTCAGTGTAGGTAGAAGAGTATGTGCTCATGAAGGTTTGCCACTGGGACCAGCATGTCGTGTATTTGGTGTATGAGTGGGTCAGTGAGGAGTGTAGCTCCTCCATTAACCGTATAGATTCCACCTTTTGAATCCATTCCCTTATTGTCGGGTGTGATTGTTTTTTCCAGTAAATCGGGATAAGCATATTGGCAGCAGTTATTAGATGGTTGGTTAGTGTTTCCAGAGGTTTTGCTATCGGTTGTGGGTATATAAGGAATAGGGATATTTTGGGCGATACTGGGAGGTTGGTTTCCGTTATCCCCGAGATCAGGTTCATGATCCTTTGCCAGTACGTTTGAATGACTGGGCATAGCCACCAGATGTGTCCCGGGGTGCCTCCAGATTGGTGGCACCTCCAACAGGTGTCTGGAAGGGTAGGGAATAAGCGGCGTAGACGTGATGGGGTGTAGTTCCACCTGGCTATGCGTTTGTAGTTGTGTTCGTGTGTAGCGTTGCTTATTGAGGTGTGAAATATGTTCGTGAAGATGCTTTTGTTCTCTGAGCTGGAGAAAGAGATGTCACGTTCCCTTTCCCATTGGGCCAGGAATGGGGGCTTGGGCTCACATGTGTCATTCTGAATTAAATTATAGAGTTTTGAGATGTGTTTTGACTTGAGGCCTGTGTTGTCGCACAGGTTTTCAAATGTGGATAGGTCTCTTGTAGCGCCCCGGAGTAGAGGTGTGGTCGATATGAAGTGGGTCAGTTGTTGGATGTTGAAGCATAGTATAGGTGTGGCTGTTGCGTTTGGTATTATCTCTTCTAGCGGTTTGATCCCTTGGGCATTAAGTAGGGTTCCCAACTTGAGGTAGCTCGATGTATGTACAGTTTTGAATATGGATGGGTTCATACCAGGTTGGAATAGTGGGTTGTAGGTTAGTGGGTATAGAGGGGAGGGATGTGGTGAGACATTTGGAAGCGTTCTGATCTGTTGCCACGTGCGTAATGTCGGTGTTATGGTCGGGTGGAGGTTGTGTGGGTGGTTGATGAGGGTTCTGCATTTGTCGAGCCAAGGTATGGTGTGTATAGGTGTGGGGAAACAGTGTGCTTCGAGTTGAACCCATTGTTTGGGGTTATTGGGTATCGACCACTCGTAGATCCGCGCAAGGACTATGGCTTTGTGGTAGTTCTCTATGTTGGGTAAACCAAGACCTCCAGAGAGCTTATGTGTCGTTAGTAGTTTGTGTGATAGTCTGGGGTGTTTGTGAGCCCATATGAATGTGCTGAAGGTGCGTCTTAGGGTGGCGAAGAAGGTTTTGGGTAAGGCTATAGGGAGAGTTTGTAACAGGTACAGGATTTTAGGGAGGATGTTCATTTTTAGAATGTGTGTGCGGCAGAGCCACCCAAAGATGGGTTTATTCCATCTGGATAAATCTTTCGTGATGGATTGTAGCAAGGGCGGGAAATTTAGGCTGTAGAGTTTGGATAAATTGGAGGGTATATGGACCCCCAGGTAGGTCACGGCTTCATTCGCCCAGTGGAACTGGAAGTCTCCCTGTAAGGAGTCCTTCGTTTCCCGGTTCAGCTTGAGTGGCAGAATCTCACTCTTCGTGAAGTTCACCTTAAAGTTGGACACCATTGCATACTCGTTGATGTCGCGGATTAATGCTGGTAGGGATGTTGTGGGTTGTGTAATGGAGAACATGAGGTCATCGGCAAAAGCTGCCAATTTGTGTTCCCTGTTGTTTATTCGTATTCCCTGTATGTTTGGGTTGTCCCTGATGCCCTGCAGGAAGGGTTCCATTACTAGGACAAACAGTAGGGGGGATAGAGGGCACCCCTGTCTCGTGCCATTTCTGATTTGGAAGGGCTGGGATAGCTGTCCGTTGACACGGACTTTGGCAGTGGGATTGGAATAGAGCGCTTTCATCCATTTGAGCCACGCGGGGCCAAACCCCATGGATTCTAGGCTTGTCAGGAGAAGGGACCAGTCCACCCTGTCAAAGGCCTTCTCCGCGTCAATGGAGATCAAGAGGCTTTGTTCTGCTGAGAGTTTTGAGAGGTGTATAAGGTTTAGCACTTTCGTGGTGTTATTTTTGGCCTCTCGTGATGGGACAAAGCCCGCTTGATCAGGGTGGACCAGCTCCCCTAGGAGTGGGCGGAGGCGATTGGCTAAGATCTTAGTGAATATTTTAAGATCCACATTAATTAGGGAGATAGGTCTGTAACTCCCGCAGCTTAGAGGGTCCTTGCCCGGTTTGGGAATCAACGTAATGTGGGCTTCTAGGGCTGAGTCCGGTAGATTGGTTGAATGTGTGAGGGAGTTATATGCCGCCGTGAAAGGTTGGGACAATAGGTTTTTAAAGGATTTATAATATGGGGCCGTGAAACCATCTGGGCCTGGGCTTTTTCTAAGTGGGAGATGTTGTACCACGTCTTCAAATTCTTTGGTTGAGATGGGTTCGTCTAGTGCTCTCTGAATGTTTGTAGGGAGTGTGTGCGCTAAGCGGGAGGATAGGAAGTTTTTGATTTCTGTTTTGTCCGGGGGCGTTTGTCTCAGATTGTAGAGTCTAGAATAAAAGTCTCTAAAGGCATTTAGAATGTCTGGGAGTATGTGAGTCGTGTCTCCCGATTCTGTTTTAATTTTCGGAATAAACGTGGTTTGTCTCGAGGCCTGTAGCATCTTGGCTAAAAGGCGGCCGCATTTGCCACTGTTGGCGTAGTAATTGTGTTTGGAGAGGGAGAGTTTACGTTTGATGTGGACGTTGAGGAGTTGTTGTAGGGACGACCTATATTGTGTCAATTGCTTATATGTATCGAAGGAATTGGATCTTTTGTGTTCTTCTTCTAGGGATCGGATGGAGTTGGTAAGGGAGCGAGTCTGGGCCTCGCGATCTTTTTTCATTTGGGAGGATAAGGCTATGAGGAGTCCCCTGATGACTGGTTTGTGCGCCTCCCAGGTAGTGGTAGGCGAAACCTCTGGGGAGGTGTTTTCCTGAAAATAGTGTCGGAGGGTTTCTGATACTTTGGCTACTAGAGGCGGGTTGTTTAGTAATTGGTTGTTGAACTTCCATTGGAAGGAGTGTGTTGGGAGAGAGGGTATTCGAATGGCAAGAGACAGGGGTGCATGATCCGACCACGTAATTGGGCCGTAGTGACACCTCTGTATAAGGTGTAGGAACCTATGATGGAGAAAGAGCATATCTATCCTTGAGTATGTTTTGGTGGCGGTGGAATAATATGAGTAATCCTTAGAGTGTGTGTTTGTCACCCTCCAAGCATCGAAAAGTTGTGCCTGATCTAATAGACGGTTGAGTTGCCGCCTTGTGGGAATTTGATACGTAGTGGACCCTGAGGTTGTGTCCATTTGGGAGTCTAGGGAGACATTGAGATCCCCGCCCATGATTAAGATGCCTTCCTGGAATGATTCTATGGTTTTGAGATATTTTCTGAAGGATCGACATTGGTTTCTATTTGGCAAATATATATTGGCTAGGGTTACCATGTTATGTCCAATGAGCCCTTTTACCAGAATCAGTCTACCTGAGTCGTCTGTATGGCTGTCTTTGAATATGAAAGGGATCTGGGAGGAGATAAGGATGGCTACCCCCCGCTTCTGTGTAGTCACTGAAAAACCCCAGGGGGTATCTGGCATTTTTTAGAGAGGGTGCGACCCCCTTTTTAAAGTGGGTCATCTGCAAATAAGCGATGTCCACTTTTTGTTTCTGCAGTTCATGGAGGGTCAGTGATCTCTTCTCGGGTGAGTTGAGACCCCTGGTGTTGAGAGTGAGTATATGTATGTCTGCCGTCGGGGGTTGAGTACTGGAGGGGGAAGTGGAGGCCATTGTTGCAGCTGTCTCGATAGATGCACTGAGTTAGAGTTTCAGCAAATGTGACTATGTACAATGAAAATAAAACTGAGTAGTGTAGGTTGGGGTAGGGGAAACCAGAGTTGGATGGGTGGAGAATATAAGTGCAGTTAGCCGGTTGGTAGCGGAGGGTTGTTGAGGATAAATATAATTGGAAACTAATAACTGTCGGTGTCTATCCCAGGTAGTGGGTAGTTGCCACTAGGGAATCTAAAGGGCACCGCTGAGGGGAGGGTGGGAGTCCGGAGTTATGTCAGAATTGGGAGATTTCCGGTTATGGGGTGTAAGGTCTAGCGCGTATGGAGTGTAAGCTCAGTGCCATACAAGCGCACCAGCAATCCATAGGAAGTTGTGTAACAACAAATGATGGGATGGTCACGGGGGGGGGGGGTGGAAGGGTACCTGGGGAGGGAGGCCTAACCGTGTGTAATAGTAAAAGAGGTACTTCAGGCTGTACTGTTGCTATTCCCTATATTGGTGTAATGCGTCTTGACCCCTGATGTAATCATCGACCCGGTGTGTCCGCTGGGACTGTTTGGGCAATGCAGTGGACCCCCCACACAGCATACAATACAATACATTACAAAGGTAGACAGATAGTTCATAGTCCTGTGCCCTGGCTCAGTATGTGTCGGCAAGCTCTCATCCATTGGAGTCGTCAAGCTTGTCCGGTCTACCCTACCTGCCCCCCACACGTCTTCCAGTACTATACAAAGGTAGATAGATATTACATAGTCCTGTGCCCTGGCTCAGTACGTGTCGGCAAGTTCACAGCTATCGGTGTTGTCAAGCCTGTCCGGACTACCCCATCTGCCCCCCACACATCATACAATACAGTACAAGGGTAGACCGACATTACATAGTCCTGTGCCCTGGCTCAGTATGTGTCGGCAAGCTCTCATCCATTAGAGTCGTCAAGCCTGTCCGACCCACCCTATCTGCCTCCCAGGCCCGGCCGGGCCCGCGGTCCCCCCGTCCCGTCCCCCAAGAGCGATCTGGCCCTTCTCGGGAGGGGAAGGGGGCGAGGGAAGGCCGGCCCCCGCCCGGCCCAGGGGCAGATTCCCCCTGCTACCTCTTCTAGGCATGGCGTTGGGGTGAGTGTGGAATGTCCATCTGGGTCCACTCTGGAGGGGGTATCCTCCCGCCAAACGATTGTGTATACAGGAACAGTATCTGGTTAGGTGGGTCAATTGGGGGGGGGATAGAGTCCCCCAAATGGCAGTCAACTCACTGTTACTTTGTCCCGGTTTGCGTTCACAACTGGCAGCGGGCCGGTCCAGGCCAATTCTTCATTGTTGCGGGGGTACAGCGTGGTTAGGGGGATGCATGTGCTGATTGGAGTCGGTAGGCCTTCCCCAGGTGGGTGCAGAAAGGGCATTTTAGTGGCGGGATGATCTCGGAGTGGATGGGCCCGTGTTGCGCCATGCTCCACCCGGTTCGTTGTTTCTTCTTTTAGTCGGAGTTTGATTTCTGCCTGGCTGGGGGAGTTGGGTCATGGGTGGGCCTGGGTACGTGCCATACCAATCTAGCACCTCCGTGTTGGGTAAGTCCATTGCTCTCGTGAACACTGGAACGTCGTGGATCGATGTAATTTGGTGCGTGGATCCCATGTGTGTGGCTATTAGGGAGAAGGGAAAGCCCCATCTGTATTTTATATTTCTCACCCTGAGTTGTTCCGTAATGGGTTTCAGGATCCTTCTTGCCTGTAGGGTTGCCCATGACAGGTCTGGATAGATCTGTATCGGGGAGTTATGGTATAGTAGCGGTTGTGAGGTCTGTCGCAGCGCCCTCAGGATGTCCTCCTTCTCGGAGTAGTAATGGAGCCTGCATATCACATCCCTCGGTGCAGCAGAGGGGGCGCCCCTTGGCTTTAGAGCTCTATGGGCTCTATCCAAACGGATTTGGGTATCTCGCGGCCTATTAAGGAGTAGGTTGAATAACTCATTTAGGGATGTTCCGATGTCTTCTTGATCCTGTTCAGGTAGGCCTTTGATCCTGAGGTTGTTGCGGCGGCCCCGGTTGTCCACATCATCTAGTGAACGGTAGAAAGATGAAATGGTGGATGTGTGCGTGTTCATAGCAGCCTGGAGTTGCTGCATTTGTGCACTGAGCATGTCGCGATCCTCTTCCAGTGAGGTGACTCTGTCTCCCACCTTGCGGACATCGGTCCCAATGGCGTCTAGGCGTACCTTGAAGGAGGCTTCCATCTTGCCTAGCAGGTTTGCTATGTCATCTTTAGTGGGTAAGTTTCGTATAAGCTCCTTGAGCTCCATGTCTTCTGGGTTTGTGGATCTGACGGACCCTTCCGGGCTAGAGGGTGCCGAGCCGTCCTGGGAGGATTCCGGCGCCATGGGTAGGCCCGCAGCCTCGTGTTGGTGTTCCGTGTTATCACGGTAAAATTTGGTCAGAGCGCCGTGTTTGCTCGTTGGGGGCTTTCCCGTTTGCTGTTGAGGTGTTTGGGATCTTTTGGGGTGACCCATCATTTGTTTTAAGCTCGATGTGGACGGATTAGCTGGCGGCTTTTCGGGAGAGCTAGCAGAACACGTCCATTCAGCTCGGCTGTTATAGAGTACTTTTTAAAGTGCTTACCAAGATATCTTGTGAGCTTACAATCTAAATGTAATAAAGGTGATTTGAGGTTTCAGAGTTTTTTTAAACTGCTGGCCAGAGATCTGGGGACCGGTTTATACACTGAATAGCTTGTGATATATTTAAATAGTTAAGATTAGGGGAGGCTGAATAAAGATGGTATATTGATAGAAGAAGCCAGGGTGGGTTGCTGATTTAGTTGTAGAAACACAATACCAAACTGGTGTAATCATGTTTTGTTTTTTTCTTTTTTACTTTCAACAACATTTAGCCCATAATAAATTTCTTCCTTGTAAAAGTATATATTTTTATAGCTTCAACTGTTATTTTGTTTACTATGTTACTTTTAAGTAGAAAACAGTACATGTGGATGGACCCAATTGTAAAGGACATAAAACATATTTCTTGTAAGCAAGGAAGTCATCCCATTTAGAAAGGCAGAATGGGTAATGACAAAGTAATGTTATATGCATGGTTCTTTTTCTCTGATGCTGGATTGTTCAGTGAATTGCAGATAAATTCCTCATGGAAGCTAAAAGCTGACATATCCGTATATCAAGCAAATTGTTTAATGGAGGGTTAAAGTGCTGTACTGAGCTGGGAACTCATAAAGTCCAAAAGTCTATTGCTTTTTCTATCTTAGCTTAATTTTAGCCAAGTTAAAGTGCACTTCTGTTTCAAGGTAACACAAGTAGACATTGCCTTAGATCTAATTGACTGATTATTGGAAATAGAATTTCTCATGAACATTCAAACTTTTTAAAAAGAATTATAAATACTTGTTACATTGAAATACTGTGTAACACAAATACGTGTATACAAGGAATCCTAGCAATGTCCATAGCTACAGGTAAGTGATGTACCTGGGGGGAATTGCCCCTAAATTAGCATTGCATAGACACTGCTATCAAATGTAATACCACTATTCAAAACTCATGGATGGGGTAGTGGTCAATAGCATGTCCATATTGCCATTGATTATTAAATAACCTACAACGACCGCCCATTGAAGAAAAGTGGGATGTCCTCACCCAGTTGTTATATTAATAGTCCCCATCTGATGCTTCTTAGTATGACCTGTTCACCCCTTTTTGACTTTAAATTCCCCACCCGATGCCCACCTGTGCCATATATCTCCTTTATTTTATAGGCTCCATCCATATGGGATAGAGCAAGTATAGGCAAATTTTGGCACTCTAGGTTTTGCGAACAAAATCTCCCCAGATACTTTAGATGCATTAAGGCTATAAGGGCAATGTTGCCCAGAACATTTGGAGTGCCAAAGATTGCCTACGGGCTTGGGCTGTTCTAGTAACTGGGTAGGTTGAAAACCTCCCTCATAGCAATGTGAAGGCCCTATTGACCCCTATACCCCTATAGGCTCTCTATTATTATTAATTTTTAAATGTCAAAGCTGGCTAACAAGTACTGACCAGCCAGCACATGGTTGACCTTCACACTTCCAAAAGCATTTTTAGCTAGTTGCCCGCTAGCTGCTAGTGCCGCCAGTGGGCAAATAGTACTTCAATTTTTTACTTTTTGACAAAAAGCAAGTGAACAATAATTTGCAAATGTGTATCCTGCTCGATGAATTTGGTCTTGATTTTGTTAAAGGACCACTCTAGGCACCCAGACCACTTCAGCTTAATGAAGTGGTCTGGGTGCCAGGTCCTTCTAGGGTTAACCCATTTTTTCATAATTATAGCAGTTTCAGAGAAACTGCTATAATTATGAATGGGTTAAGCCTTCCCCCTAATCCTCTAGTGGCTGTCTCATTGACAGCCACTAGAGGCGCTTGCGTGCTTCTCACTGTGAAAATCACAGTGAGAGCACGCAAGCGTCCATAGGAAAGCATTGTAAATGCTTTCCTATGAGACCGACTGAATCGTGCGCGGCTCTTGCAGCGTCGCATTCAGCCGGCGGGAGGCGCTAACGGGCGAGAGGAGGAGGAGAGCTCTCCGCCCAGCGCTGGAAAAAGGTAAGTTATTACCCCTTTCCCCCTTCCAGAGCCGGGCGGGAGGGGGTCCCTGAGTGTGGGGGCACCCTCAGGGCATTATAGTGCCAGGAAAACGAGTATGTTTTCCTGGCACTATAGTGGTCCTTTAAGAGTTTTTGCTTTGTGCATATAATGAATTATATGCTTTGTATAAGATATACAATTGCCTACGTCCTGAAGGGGTTAAATGAATAAATATTTTTTTCTATACTGAATTTTTGTTGTCATTGACTTGTATATTTTCTTTTTCACTTAGATAAAGAATGAGTAATTTTTTGAGAGATAGCAACTTGTGGTCATTTTGTAAATCTTTTTGTAAAACTTGTATTACTTAACATTTACAATTTCTGTTAATCTTCATGTGAGACATCACTAAAGACTAAAGTAGAAAATAATTATTTACTAAAGAGAATGTAAAGTGAATTTCAAATTTACAGGGACATTATCGACACCAAAACAACTTTAGCTTAATGAAGCAGTTTTTGTGTATAGATCATGCCTCTGAAGTCTCACTGCTCAACTTTCTTAATTTGCATTTAGGAGTTAAATGACATTTGTTTCTGTCCATGCAGCCCTAACTACACCACCCCTGACACAGCCTGCATGAAAAAAATGGTTTAAATTTCAATGAGATAAACGTTACACGTTTGTATCTTCTGCTCTGTAAATTGAAGTTTAATACATACAGGAGTTCCTGCAAGGTCTCGTAAACTATTAACAGTGCTGGAGATAAAAAAAATTCTAAATTAAACATAATTTGCAATAAAGGAAATGTAAACATTAGATCTCACTTTACAGGAAACTTGCAAGTTACTTGCAGTGCGTTGTGACTAGGGATGTATTAAAGTTATTTAATTCCTAAATAGCAGAGGGCTGAGCAGTGAGACTGCATGGGCATTATCTTTAGACCAAAACTGCTTCATTAAATTGATGCTACAGGTGCCAGGAATACAGCTCCCTTTGCCTCTCCCCTCTCTCGCACCTCTTCCCCCCCCTCCATCGAGGTAAATAAAGGTTAAAAACGCTTTATTTACTTACCTGATCCCCTCACCCATGTTGCTCGGTGCTGGGTCGCAACTCTGCTTCCTCCTTCATCCTGACGAGCAGGCACTAATGCGCATGTGCAGCAAAAATCTGACAATGTATATCCTCATGCAGAGCATGAGGACATCCAATATCAGATACCGAACCAAACGTTTTTTTTGGATGCAGGAAGCACCTCCAGTGGCTGTCTCGGAGACAGTCACTGGATGCAGACTTAGTGCAGTTTCTCTGGAACTGCAATGTTTAATTTTGCAGCACTAGGGACACTGTATCAAGACTCTGCATTTAACATCCTGTAGCAAATCCTACAACTCTCAGGCCTCACCGCACACTCAGTAAAGCTCTGCATTTAGCATCCTGCAGCAAATCCTACAACTCTCAGGTACTGACTGAAGCTTGGAAGATACTCCACCTCATTTATTCTTGAATTGCTACCATATTATCATGTGTTATCATATAATTGTTACCATTTATACCTGTAGTTTGCAACTGTAATTTTCTGTGCATGCAGTTTGTACTATTGTCATTTAATGTTTCTGACCAATATTTCATGTACACAGTTAATATTTTGGGTGAAAGAATTTGGTTCTAAGCTTTTCAATTGTATACAACACATGGCTACCTCACCCCCGAACCCTCCCCCTCTTTCCTATGCTCCTCATGCCTTTATATAACTGCACTATCTTCATCTTTGTTTTTCAGGCAGGGCTCGCTCTACCTCTTGTATTTGTCTGTGTATATTGTATGTTCTCCACTAATTGTACAGCGCTGCAGAATCTGTTGGCGCTTTATAAATACCAGCAGAGGTGACTCTCTAATTAGGCAATTTAGGTGGCCGCCTAAGGCCTCTTGCTGATAGCCGCCTAAATCACCTTAGGGCAGACTTTCATGCCAGGTCCTCAGTCAGAGACTGAGGACCCCGACACAGGAGGGGTCCGGCGGCTTGCCCAGAATGTCGCTGGGTGCGAGGCCCCTCCAATCAGTCTGCCTGGGAGATAGCCAACCGTCAGTCTGCAGCTCCACCAGGAGTGAGCTGCAGTCTGAGGTTTCTCGCAATCTCCTGCCTGTCAGAGCATTACCACAGGTTACCACTGCACTGCTCTGACTGGAGATCGCAAGATTCATCACGTGGTCTGCAGCTCACTCCCAGCAGAGCTGTAGACCAGAGAGCTGGACCACCAGGGAGAGGGCATGCCAACAGGACCACCAGGGAAGATATTTATGAACCTCTTCCCCCTGTCACAACCCCTCCACCCCCCATTACTGCCTATCCATCCCCCCTACCCCCTTTCACCCACCCTACCTCCTGTCACTGCCCCTCCATCCCCCTACCCCATGTCACTGCCCCTTCACCCCCCATTACTGCCCATCCATTGTAATTGTACAGCACTGCAGAATCTGTTGGCGCTTTATAAATACCAGCAGAGGTGACTCTCTAATTAGGCGATTTAGGTGGCCGCCTAAGGCCTCGCGCTGATAGCCGCCTAAATCGCCTTAAGGCAGACTTTCATGCTGGGTCCTCAGTCAGAGACCGAGGACCCGACACAGGAGGGGTCCGGCAGCTTGCCCAGAATGTCGCCGGGTGCGAGGCCCCTCCAATCAGTCTGCCTGGGAGAGAGCCAACCGTCAGTCTGCAGCTCCGCCAGGAGTGAGCTGCAGACTGAGGTTTCTCGCAATGTCCTGCCTGTCAGAGCGTTGCCGCGGGTTACCACTGCACTGCTCTGACTGGAGATCGCAAGATTCACCACGTGGTCTGCAGCTCACTCCCAGCAGAGCTGTAGACCAGAGAGCTGGACCACCGGGGAGAAGGCATGCCAACAGGACCACCAAGGAAGATATTTATAAACCTCTTCCCCCTGTCACAGCCCCTCCAACCCCCATTACTGCCCATCCATCCCCCCTGCCCCCGTCACTGCCCTTTCACCCACCCTACCCCCTGTCACTGCTCCTCCACCCCACCCCAACTACCCCCTGTCACAGCCTCTCCATCTCCCTACCCCCTGTCACTGCCCCTCCATCCCCCTACCCACGGTCACTGCCCCTCTATCCCCCTACCCCCTGTCACTGCTCCTCCACCCCACCCCAACTACCCCCTGTCACAGCCTCTCCATCTCCCTACCCCCTGTTACTAACCCCCTGTCACTGTTCCTCCACTCCCCACTTCGCTATCACTGCCTCCATCCTCTACCCACATCACTGCTCCTCCAACCCCATATTGCCCTCCATCCCCTAATACCTACGGTCACTGCTCCCTCCATCTCCCTACTCTGTCACTGCTTCCTCCACCCCACCCTAACTACCCCTGTCACAGCCTCTCCATATGCTCCCCTGCCTATGTTACTGCCCTCTATCCCCTAACTCCCTGTCACAGCCCTCCACCCCTGTTACTGCCCCTCTATCCCCACACTATTACTGCCCCTCCATCCCTACCCTCATTACTGTCCCTCCATTCCCAACCCTGTTGGCCACCTCTCCACCCCTATACTCCTGTCACTGCTCCCCACCTCCCTGTCACTGCCTCCACCACCCTCTACTTCCCTGTGCCTGCCCTCTTACCCACTGTCACATCCCTCCACCCCCTACTCCCTGTTACTGCCCCTCCATCCCCCCACTCGCTGTCACTGCCCCTCCTACCCACTGGCACATCCCCTCCACCCTTACCCCTTGTTACTGCCCACATCCCCCTCCCCCGTGTCATAGCCCCTCCATCCCCCTGCCCCCTGTCACACTCATCCTCTATCAGTCTGTCCCACTCACCCTACCACATAAGCCCTTCCAATCCTGTCCTCCAACTGTGCCACACTCACCACAAACCCTATCACACTATCCATTTCCACATTATTCTAATCCTGCCACATTGACCCACTTAATCTTGTCATACTCCCCTCTCCTCATTCTGTTACACTGCCTCCTCCAAACATGGCACATTTACCCCATCCCTGTCATACTCCCCCCAATTATGCCACTTGCAGCATGTCACATTAACTTCCTCCAATCCTGTCACACTTACTTCCCCATGCCCTGTCACACTCCCTCCTCCAGCCATGTCGCAATCGTCCCCCTATCATTCTCACCCTCCCACATTCTGCTACTCAAGCACCCAACCCTGTCTCATTTACCCCCCTTACCCTGTCACACTCACCCTGTCACAGTTACCCCTTTTTTCATCTTGTCAGTCACAAACTGAAGACATTCATCATACACACATGCACAAAGGTCACAGGCAGCCCCATAAACACCACACCCCGCAAGCAGCTACCCCACACATATATGGTCCCAGACACATGCTCATAAAGACATACATTAACACAAAAGGATACTCTCGGTCAGACACACACAGGCAGACAATGCCAGACACTCAGAAATACACACAATGGCAGCAATGTAGACACGACTGCAAGGCTATGTAATCATACCCCACAATAGTGTATAAATGATTAACATAATTGCTAATTAAATTTGTTTGCAAATTATACCATAACTACAGTCAGACAGCTCACAACACAGCACCACAGGAAGACACAACACTGCAAGCCTCTGAACAATGACTACAGAGACTAGCTCTCTGTATCTAGTGCTGCAAGCTTGTCATTCAATACAACTATTAAACACACAATGTAACCCCTATATTTTTTCCCACTTTGGGTGTTAGTGGGGGCCTCATGTTTGAGTTTCGCCTAGGGCCTCACAAAGTCTAGAGCCGCCATTGAATACCAGTAAAACATAAATAAGTCCACTTCAATGAGCTAAAGTGGTCTAGATGCCTACAGTGTCCCTTTGTCAAGGTTAGGTTCCCCAACACGCTAACTATAGGACTAACAGACAACCCAAGCTAGACTTATTACCGGTCCTTAAAGTGGCCGGACTTAACGTGAAGAAAAGTAAGGAGACTAACAGAATAATCAGACGAGCTGAGGTCAGGGCAAGAGAAGGAAGAATAAATGAGAAACAAAGCCAAGGGTCAAGGAAGCCAGAAATTACGGATAACCAGAGACAAGCCGATGTCAGAAACCAGGAAACACACAAGTATACAGAACGCACTCTCGGGCTACAATAGACCACGACAGGGCAAGGAAGTGATGTAGGAGGGAGGTATATATAAGGCTAAGAGAGATCTAATAGGCTAGGGAAGAGAATAGGAGATATTATAAAAGGGTTACCAGGATTGCTGCAATAATGGTACTATCGCTTTAAGATGTCAGCGGCATGCGTCCCTGGTCTCGCTCACCCGGGTGCGCGCGTGCACTGTCAGTCGGAAGTCGGCAGAGCCTGGAGGAGCAGACCGGACGGCGGTACCGGAGCAGCGTGGGCTGCGAGGAGGTATAACAGGACAGCCCACTGGAGTAACACCAGAAGGGCAAGAAGGAAACCTGGCATGGAACGCACAAAGAAGCCGTGGCACGTGGACCTCAGAAGCAGGGACCCATGAGTGTTCTTCAGGACCATAGCCTCTCCAATGGACCAAATACTGAAGTGACCCACGTGAGAGACGAGAATCAAGAACATGTTGAACCTTGTACTCCTCCTGACCATGCACCAAAATGGGAGGAGGACGAGAATGGGATCTGGAGTGCCTATTACAAACCAGAGGCTTCAGGAGGGAGGTGTGGAAGACGTTGGGTATGCAAAGGTTTTTTGGCAGATCCAAAGTATAGGATACCGGATTGATCCTCCGAAGAACCCTGTAGGGACCAATATATTTAGGGGCTAGTTTCATGGAAGAGACACATAAACGGATATTTCGAGTAGACAACCAGACCCGATCACCCGGAAGATAGGAAGGTGCCGCTCTACGGTGCCTATCGGCAAAAGATTTCTGTGAGAGTACACTCTTCTCCAGGATGGCTTGAACCTTTACCCAAGTATCACGTATAGAAGATAAGTGTTCATCCAGAATAGGTATTCCCTTGTAAGAGAATGAAGCAGGAAGTAAATTAGGATGACGACCATACATAACAAAGAAGGGACTGTGGCCAGACGCAGAATGTTCAGCATTATTTCTAGCAAACTCAGCCCAAGGAAGAAGGTCCGCCCAGTTGTCCTGGAGTTGACATGCAAAACAATGGAGATATTGCTCAAGACTTTGATTAGTCCGTTCAGCAGCAGTTCAATAAAAGTTGAGTTCAATACCCATATCTTTGCAAAAACCCCTCCAGAATTTTGAGATAAATTGTGAAACCCTATCTGACACGATGACATCAGGCATACCGTGCAATCTTATTATTTCTTTAATAAATATTTTAGCTAACTCAGCCGAAGACGGTAACTTTTTTAATGGGATGAAGTGCGCCATTTTAGAAAAGCGATCTACCACAACCAATTTAACTGTAAAACCCTTAGAAGATGGTAAGTCGACTATAAAATCCATAGACAGTTGTGACCAAGGAACAGACGGCACGGGAAGAGGATGCAGAAGGCCACCTGGAACTTGATGAGAAGGTTTAGACTGTGAACATATATTGCAAGACGATACATAGGCCTTCACATCCTTTCTGAGGGACGGCCACCAGAACTGTCTGGAAATCAATGCAATAGTTTTGGACACTCCCATATGTCTGGCCATCTTACTATCATGATAGTCACAAAATACTTCATCTCTCAGTCGAAATATCTCCCTGCAGGTTTATCACTAGGTGCTCCTTCTTGAGCATTTTGGATTTTGTACAAAAGAGGAGATGAGACTCTTGTTCTAGTCATAGCAATAATTCTCTCGGGAGGTATAACAGGTTCGGTTATGTCTTCCTCCTTATCAAGAGTGGCAATTTGTCTGAACAGTGAGTCGGCTTTAGTGTTATGATTTCCGGCCGATATGAAATCAGATAGTTGAAACGGGAGGGAAAAAGAGCCCAGCGTGCTCGTCTGGAAGAAAGCCTTTTAGCGCCACTTAGATATGATAAGTTCTTATGATCAGTGAGAATCATGAGAGGTACCGAAGACCCTTCCAGTAAGTGACACCATTCTTTAAGTGCAAGAATTATAACCAATAATTCTCTATTATCTATATCGTAATTCTTTTCTGCAGGTGTCAATTTATGAGAAAAGAATCCGCATGGATGTAACAGAGGCATAGGAGAAGCCCTCTGGGAAAGTACAGCCCCTACACCAGATTTGGAGGCATCTACCTCTAGGATAAAGGGTCTAGAGGAATAAGGATGCATCAAGACTGGAGCTGATACAAAAGCTTCCTTTAACCGAGCGAAGGAAGTTTTAGCTTCATGAGACCAATTGATATGATTAGCTCCTTTTTTGGTCATAGCGGTAATAGGAGCTATAATCTGAGAAAAGTTTTTAATGAACCGTCTATAGTAATTTGCGAATCCAAGAAATATTTGTATAGATTTTAATCCGAGGGGTAAAGGCCATTCAATTATCGAGGAGAGTTTTTTAGGATCCATTTGAAAACCCTTAGCAGAGATCACGTAACCTAAGAAATGTATGGAGATTTGATCGAATAAACATTTTTCGAGTTTACAAAATAGACCGTTGGCAAGAAGTGTCTGTGGTATTTTCTGACTTGTCTGTGATGGGTTAGAATATCAGGAGAGTGGATGAGTATATCATCAAGATATACTATGGCACATGTATGTAAAAAGTCTCTAAGGACATCATTAATGAGATCCTGGAAGACGGCAGGAGCGTTACACAAACCGAAGGGCATTACTGTGTATTCATAATGACCACTTTGTGTGTTGAATGCCGTCATCCATTCATCTCCCTCTTTGATGCGAACAAGATTATATGCACCTCTTAGATCCAACTTAGTAAAAATCTTAGACCCAGGAAGACTGTCAAAAAGCTCTGTTATTAATGGTATGGGATAATCATTCTTAATAGTAATTCTGTTTTGTCCCCTATAATCTATGCAGGGGCAAAGATCCCCCTCTTTTTTCGAAACAAAAAAGAAACCGGCCCCTGCAGGGGAGGAAGAACGTCTAATAAATCCTTTTCTTAAGGATTCTTGTACAAATTCTTCCATTACTTTATTCTCAATTTGAGATAGAGGGTAAACTCTTCCCTTAGGTGGCATAGTATCTGGAAGGAGTTTGATGGCACAATCGTAAGGCCTGTGAGGGGGTAGACGATCGGCCTCCACCTTTTCAAATACTTTCTTGAGATCCATATACTAAGGAGGTATAACAGTGGAGAGTGGAGGAGAGGTAGGAATATTGAGAGAACAGAGCGTTTTAACATGGTTAATGCAGGTATTCATACAAAAAGGACTCCAGGATAATACCTGTCTTTCTCTCCAGTCTATAACAGAATTGTGTTTCTGTAACCAGGTTAGACCAAGAACTAGAGAGCAAGAAGGAGAAGAAATTACTTGGAATATTATGTTTTCTCTATGCATAGCCCCTACTAACAAGATAACAGTCTTAGTTTTGAGTGTCACATACGGGACTGTTAATGGTCTACCATCTATGGCCTCAACTGCCAAGGGTGTTTTTCTCCTCTCAAAAGGAAGAGAAATAGATGACAAGTACGTCTGGTCAATGAAGTTGTCAGCAGAACCAGAATCAATGAGGGCCATAGCTTGATGACACACCTTACAACCCCAAGAAAGGGTTACAGGCATAAGACACCTGTATGTAGGAGGTTTAGGGGACAAAGACATTACATCCAAGGCCGGTCCCCTAAACGATCTTAGGCGGTGGAGTTTTCCGGACGGGATGGGCAATTATTAGGTAGATGCCACTTCTTGCCACAGTATAAGCACAACCCCTCTCTCCTTCTGTAAGTTTTCTCAGCCTCTGAAAGTCGAGTTGCACCCAACTGCATAGGTTCAGGATCAGAATCAGGTGCTGGTAAGGCAGGGAGTTCAGGTAGCCTAGGATAGGGCGTGATTCTTCCTAGAACCCTTATTTGCCTCTCTAAATGGAGAAGTTTCTGTCTGACTCTTATGTTAATATCTGACATGTATTGAATTAACTCTTCAAGGTCTTCTGGTAGATCTCTGGCTGCCACGTCATCTTGTAATGATTCTGTAAGTCCCTCAAAGAAGACAGCTGTCAGTGTACTTTTGGTCCAGGTAAGTTCAGAAGCTAAGGTACGGAATTCAATGGCGTAGTCAGCCACTGATCTGGAACCCTGTTTTAATTTCAATAAGGCCTTTGCGGCTAATCTTTTCCTACCCAGAGGGTTGAATACGTTTTTAAAAGTTCTTAGGAATAGATCAAGATCATATACGATGGCATCATCCCTCTCCCATAGAGGATTTATCCAGGCTAAGGCTTTACCATCTAACAGATTCATAATAAAAGCTATTTTGGATCTATCGGTGGGAAAAGAATGAGGAACCATTTCAAAATGTACTCCCACTTGGTTCAGAAAACCTCTGCATAAAGACAGATCCCCGGAGTAACAGGGATGCGGGGTTAAGTGAATGGAAGGATTAGAATGAGGCGTGGATGGTAAAGATACAGTGCTTTGAGCGCCAGACCCATCTCCTTCTTGCTGGAGATGTGCTGTCCTAGTAAGGATAGTTTGCAGTGCTTGAGCAAACTGATCCATTCTATGATCCAAACCCTCCATTCTGCTTTCACAGGCTGCCATTTGTTGTCCCAAGTTTGCAGGGTCCATGGCCCTGTCGTAATGTCAAGGTTAGGTTCCCCAACACGCTAACTATAGGACTAACAGACAACCCAAGCTAGGCGTATTACTTAACGTGAAGAAAGTAAGGAGAGTAACAGAATAATCAGACAAGCCGAGGTCAGGGCAGGAGACAGAAGAATAAACGAGAAACAAAGCCAAGGGTCAAGGAACCCAGAAATTACGGATAGCCAGAGACAAGCCGAAGTCAGAAACCAGGAAACACACACGTATACAGAACGCACTCTCGGGATACAATAGACCACGACAGGGCAAGGAAGTTATGTAGGAGGGAGGTATATATAGGGCTAAGAGAGATCTGATAGGCTAAGGAAGAGAATAGGAGATATTATAAAAGGGTTACCAGGATTGCTGCAATAATGGTACTATCGCTTTAAGATGTCAGCGGCATGCTGCGCGTGCATGCGCGTGCCCTGGTCGCGCGCACCCAGGTGCGCTGTCAGTCGGAAGTCGGCAGAGCCTGGAGGAGCAGAGCAGACCTTGGACAGGAGCAGCGTGGGCAGCGAGGAGGTATGACACCCTTTAAGCTAAAGTTGTTTTGGTGTAAGGTGTCCCTCTAAGGCCAAAATAGATGAATTTGATACATTATCTCAGCTATGCTTCCAGTTTAGCTACGTTGACTTTAAATCTGGAATTCAATTTTGTTTCTTACTTTTATAAGGAAAGGGTCATGGTATTTCCTTATATGTGGCAGACTGCTTGGCACTCATATTCCCATTTGGTGGAAATGTCCAATTATTCAATATTTGTGGGAGATCCTGCTATGCCTGGTAGACACCCCTCTCTATATTCACCAGAACTTTTTTTTATGCACACTCCATTGGCAACTATAAAATATCTAATCCACAGTAGCTAAGAAATGCAGCTCATAGATTAATTGTGGTGAACTGAAGGAGAGGCTTGGTCCCCTGATCAAAAATGTGATTTCAAAAGTAGAGAAGATAGGCTCAGTTGAGGAAAGTTTTATCGGCTTCTGATATCTAACAGAAGTACACATCCACCTGGCTTTAATGGTTCATTCTCTTTGAATATGACACCCCAGGGTTGCTAGCAGTTTTTGGCCTGATTAGACCTGGGGCTCCCTGCTGTTTAGACTTGGATTCCTATATGTACAAATATGTGCATTCCTTTTTCAATTGCCCTTCTCTGCACATCAAACCCCCTTCTCTTCTCCCCTATCTTATTATCTGTCTTTTGCTTCCTGTAATTTTTGAGTTTGTTTTATATTTTCCCAATGTTCGAGTGTCAATCATTACTCAGCTCACACATTATGCGACCAGTTGATCATGTAGCTTAAAAACTTGTGTTTCCATTACTGTGTAATTTACATTTGCAATCAAATAATAGTTACTCATCGAATGTTTTCCACCTTCCGTGTACTTGTTTGCAATGCCTTGACATTGTTATTGGTTTTTTTAAATGTATGTTTGTAATTGATGCTCAATAAATACTGAATTTTAAAAACAAAATAAAAAATAGAAATTAATTTTGAAATCTTACTTTAGTGAATAACCCTATAAAACTTGTCAACTGCTAATCAACAGAACTGCCAGTAATCCTTAATGTTAGTAATAACCATTAAGTGATTGCAGACTTGCTCTAAATGATTTTAAAGCAAGGAAACAATCTATTTTTTTAAGGACATTGATTAAAATGGATAAAGCATTACAGACACTCCTCACTTACCGACCTAGTTCCATTCCTAAGTGAGGAGTTAAGGGATTCCCTGCTCTGCTGCATTCATCTATGTTTGGGGAAATTTCCCCGAACATAGATTAGAGGTATTCCCTGCTCTGTTGCGTTTGTCTATGTTCGGGGAAATAACCCCGAACATAAAAGAATGCAGCAGAGCAGGGAATCCCTCTATTTCCCATTATGGCCCGCACTTAATACCCCGCGAGACAGCTGGTTGTAAGTGCAAGCCGTCGCAAAACAGCTAGGTCGCAAAACGAGGACCACCTGTATTAGTGTTTAACAAACACTTCTGTCATCAAGGGTTAAAATCTGAATTTCTTATAACAATGCATATTTCAGGGCTTAAATCTGTAAAATGGTGGAAAATGAAAGCAAAAACATTCACTGGACCTAGGAAACAAGGATAAACAAACAGTAACCAATACCAAGTCTGTACATTGAATTAACAATTAACTCTAATAGTGTCTAGAGTGGAATTCTCGAAGCAAACCTTATTTCCTTTGAGCAACATCCCGTTTGCAACCTATATTTCTCTATATATCCTAGGTGATTCAGTTTAAGAGAAAGGAAAGGTGAGAGTTTCAGATTTAGAACAGAGCACAAGAGAAGACTATGTGGACCTACACTTTGCCTTTTTCTTTTATAAGGTTGGTGATTTAGGTTTGTCACAATTTTGTAGACACCATTAGACGGGTTTGTGCTCTTTTTTTATATCAGTTGCATCTGTACTAACCTTCAATTGTACCATTACAAATGACACTGTTTAGTTTTGTAGGTTTTACTGACTAGCAATGCATATCCCAAATTGATATTTGGTCCTAATTTAGTGTGTGGGCCATGCTCCTTTTTTTCAAATAACATTAGCTGCATAACTCAGTATGGTATGCTGTTTATTCTAAATGTGATTTCCAATTCTTAAACACATTTCAGAAATCCAACAGTATTAAGTTTTATTTATGTAGAATAAAACCCGATATGATATAATTTGTAGAAAATGCATAGTGTAAGATCAAATAGTGTATGCACATTTCAATCTATATTTTCCATCTTGTAAAGTAGTTTCTTTACAAGGTCTCCATAACTCCCCCCCCCAAAAAAACAAAACAAAAAAAAAACAGGTCTTTCACTGGCATATGGTCTGAGTAATCTATTTGCTGGCAATGTATATCAATGCATACATTTCCAGTAGTATTCCTTATGGCTGTTGAGTAATTAAAAAAAAAATAATAACCAGGGAATCAATTAGAACTACCTAAACTGTCTGTAACCATAGGCTGTAGAACTGTGTAAGACTGCAGGAAGCAACAATCCTTCAAGCAAAGAGGTAATTTAACTTTGCATGTAGCAAATTAAAACAATTAATAAGAGCAATTAATTTGATAGTCAGCCTCCAAACAAGGCATGCTTTCTTTAAATTACTTTGCTTTTGAAATGTAGACTTTTCCTACATTAACAATGTTGTCCAGATCTTTTCACACTCACGTTTCGAAAAAGAAATTCTTTACCTTTCCAGATTGCCCTGAGTCTACGCCTATACGACATGCAACAAACAGTTCTTAATTAATGCATTCCACTAAATGTGTCTTTCTTCCTTTCTGCTATACTCATTCCTTTTATTGTAAATTGTAATAACTTTACCAATTAGTTGTTAGATTCTTGGTGACTTATTTAAGATGAGGTGGCAGCTTCTAAAATAAATATTTATAATGATAATGAATATTTTTATTAACTGGTTTAAAAGCAAACCCAGTGACAATCGTATTTTTGTTTGCATTAATGATGAACTACTTGAGCAGCAGATTTGATTAAGTAATGTCATCTGAATATAATTGACATTTAGAGAAAGTCTTTTCATCATCATATCACATGCACTGTCAGCAAAATGAAATATTGGCTATTGTATTTTTTTGGCATATTATGCAAATTGATATCAGATATAAGGGCTTATCTAATTTCACACACTTTAAAAAGACAGCACGGTAAGAAATGACACAAAGAAAATAAATTAGTATTCTATGTGTGTATGTGTATATATATATATATTTATATATGTATATATAAATATATATATATATATATATATATATATATATATATATGAATAAGGGAGGAAACTGCATACTTGGTCTTCAAGTAAAATCCAAATTGCAATCAATATGCATTAAAATAGATCAACGTTTCAGTCCTTTGTCAGGACTTTCCTCAGGATCAAACATAAAAAACAACTGTTACAATATCCAAATGTATAGGTAGACATAAAGTGAATGATAGACTCACCCCAGGTGCCAGCGGCATTCTACTGGGTCCCGGTGCATGTGTGTGCATACTCAACCCCTGAAAGTGACAGTGTCGGAAGTGTGCAATCGTGGCTAGCGTGTGACCATAGCAATGCAGTATTCCAAGACTGCTGCCATGGTGACTGCTATGCATACAGTGAGTGGTAAAATCTAATGGGAAAAAGAAACCGAAGCCCCATTGCTACCATGGTATAATCGAATGAGAGCTATAGTGTAGGATGGCAACATATTAGGATAGCTAAATTAGATTGAAATACTAATCACAAAAAACATTGTACAATGCTAAATATGCTGGGCTAAAATAACTATACATCCGTGTATATACATAGGAAAGTGCCAAGGCTGAAAAAAGTGCTTGAAATAAGTGCCCATTCAAATGCCATTGAAGTAATAAGTGCTAAATAGTTAGAATTCTTAGTGTATAAAAAGAGTATTCCACATGTGTTTAATTAATTATTGAAACATTATTATTAAACTGACACTTCAGACACTCAGACCACTTCTGCCCATTGCAGTGGTCTGGGTGCCAACTCCCACCACCCTTAACCCTGCAAGTGTAATTCAGGGTTAAGTCCTACTTTAGTGGCTGTCTATCAGACAGCCACTAGAGGGACTTCCGTGTTCTTAGAACATGAAAAGTGTTTTAAACGATGCTGGACGTCCTCACGCTATGAATGAGGACCTCCAGCATCGCCTGAATCCTCATAGGAAAGAATTGAATACTGCTTTCCTAAGGAGAGGTCTAATGCCAGTGCCGCGCATGCGCATTAGGTCTCCCCCGCCGGCTGCCGTCATGGTCGGAGCTTGACCCAGTGCCGAGGGACATCGGTGCTGGATTCAGGTAAGTCACTGAAGAGGTTTTAACATGGGATGGGGTTGGGAGTGAGAGGGGCACTGCAGAGTCCTGCAGTGCCAGGAAAATGGATATGTTTTCCTGGCACTGGAGAGTCCCTTTTAAACTACATAAACTTCAAAATAACAGCTGCTATTGTGGTATTTGCTATATGTAATCCCATTATTGATGGCTCCATTTAATAAACGTTAAAACCACATAGTGCTGCTGAATACAAGTTTCAAATTGCAGAGAAATAACTATACCTGACTTATAAATTTGAAATTTTATAAAAGGGACATATTACGTTACCACAACTGCTTGCAGTTAAATTACTGTATCTTATAAATCTTCAACTATTTACATAAATCTATCCAATAAAGTTAAAATCAAATCCTATTGCAAGCATAATTCATAAATACACAAGGGTTACAGAAAGGAATAATAAGATATTGACTCATTAAGTCCTTTTGGGGACATGGTACCAAGTTTATATATCCAGAATGCCTTTTTGTTCAGGAGCATTTTACCATAATCCCCTCCACTCTTCGGTAATGGCATATGATCAATCCCGATGAATTTTAGACATGATAACGGATGGCTGAATTGTAAAAAGTGCTTCGCTACGAGTTTATCCGATGATCTATCCCTGTAGGCTAGTCATATGCTAGTATTTGTTTTCTCTAAAGTGCATATATTATTATGTGCAATGATTTATGTGCAACAAAAAACACTTTCAAATTTACAATAAAGTGCTGCAATACTGTGCAAAAAGCAGTGTAAAGTGCCACACCTATACTTACATGCTAACATGTTCATAATAACATGACATTATATTAGTTGGCTCCAAATGGAAAGGACACATGTAAAAGAGAAAAAAATAACCACATAGGGCAATATTGTAAGATAAACAGAAAATGGATATAACTACTTCAGAAGGGAACACTCACAAGTGTAGAGCAAAGAAGCCTGCTCTAACTGTAATGGCTTCTTGTAGATGTACCACTATAGATTCAACCGTGGTAATGTTGAAAATCCAAACTTTATTGTGCAGTATAATTAAAAAGCAGCAAGCTATCAGAGTTTTCCTCCTCACCTCTCATCCCACTGATAGAGTCCTTCCTACTTCTCTCAACTGGCGGCTGCGGAATCAGATTGGTAAGACTCCGATATTTCCGGGGAGCGTGGACAAAGCTGCATGCGTGCCTACGTGCATATGACGTTAGGGCGCGCTATCGGGGTGAGAGGAAAGCTGGTAGCTTGCTGCTTTTTAATTATACTTCACAATAAAGTTTGGCTTTTCAAGTATAGGTGTGGCACTTTACATTGCTTTTTGCACAGTATTGCAGCACTTTATTGTAAATTTGGAAGTGCTTGTTGCACATAAATCATCGCACATAATCTAGGCACTTTAGAGAGTAAACAAGTATTTGCACAATAATTACATATATATATATAGATATATATATATAAAAACAAACCAGATTCCTGCACTCCAACCAAACAAAAAAATGATACCTGGTGCTCTTGTAATATATCCAAAAAAATACCGGCACTCAAGGAGTTTCCAATCTTAAATTTTCTTTATTTCCAAGAACGACATCAACGTTTCAGCTCCCCATGGAGCTTTCATCATATATATATATATCTGTTAAGTATTTGGTTTGAAATAAAATATAGTCTTAAAGGCACAGCACACCTTAATTTTTGTTTTCATTTTATTTGGGCTTGTACACGGTGTGAGGTTCATCTTCTTTTATTAATAAGTTTCTTTGGTCTGTTTCTAGTGCCATTGGTACTTGAGTTTGTTTTTTAATCTTATGCTACACCATTTCTCCTTTGCCAAGATAATCCATCCACCTCACAGGTGTGGCATATAAAGATGCTGATTAGACAGCATGATTATTGCACAGGTGTGCCTTAGGCTGGCCACAATAAAAGGCCACTCTCAAAAAGTGTTGCGTTTATAATTTTGTTCAGTTTAGTTTTTTTCAGGTTAGATACAATGTATCCCCAATGAAAAATCCATATGCAACAACAGTAATTACAACGGATAGAGGCATTTATTGAACTCAAAATAAAGGTGTGACAAATCTTCTGTAATTACTCATAATAGATGCGTACTTCTTTTGAAAGAATTTGACATTAATTCCTTGCTGTCAATTGTGTATTATTCATCTGTCAAGAAGAGTATTTAACATAGATATATATCCTCCCAAAGATAAGTGTTCATTTATACTTATGTGGCATTTATATCTTGACTAACTTGTACTAGATTGAGAGGTCACTCCAAGCACCAAAACATCTTTATCAAAATGAAGTTGCTATGGTGCCAGGAGGCCCCCAAGGGGCACTCTTACACAGGGGTTAAACTGTTCTCGAATCACATAGGGTAAAGCTGTGCCTCTGGGCACCATGACAACATAATGTAGATGAATTGGTTTTATATATTCGGTTTGTGTTCATTATTGGCCTGCTCGTTATGCTCGTTATTTAGTTTAATTATTGTTTATAGTAGTTCTTCTATTAAAATATTTGGTTAAATGGACATTAGTAGGATCCGTACTTGTTGGAACCCAATGCGCGCTATGTGGTTCCAGACACTTGGAACGTATGACATCAAACTGAACTGCAAAGCTTCTATATTGGCTGAGTGATTAAAGGACCACTATAGGCACCCAGACCACTGCAGCTCAATGAAGTGGTCTGGGTGCCAGGTCCCTCTAGTTTTAACTGCTATGTTTTACTGAGGATTAATCCAGCCTCTAGTGGCTGTCTAACTGACAGCCACTAGAGGTGCTTCCGCGATTCTCACTGTGAAAATCACAATGAGAAGACGCTGGATGTCCATATGAAAGAATTGAGTAATGCTTTCCTATGGGCGGTTTGAATGCGCGCACGGCTCTTGCCGCACATGCACATTCGGACCTGACGTCGGCATGGGGGTGGAGAGTTCCCCAGCACAGAGGGAGCATGGGGCAGGAGAAAGGTAAGTGGTTGAAGAGGTTTTAACCACTTCAGCCCAGCGGAAGGTGGGACCTAATGACCCTATAGTACCAGGAAAACGAGTTTGTTTTCCTGGCACTATAGTGCTCCTTTTTATATTTTTTGTCTTGACTGATGATAGGCATTAGATGCACAAATAGGGCACAAATTTCGAAATGGCAAGTATGAAAAGAAGTCAGCGCATTACTGATAAAATTAGTTGGGATGTTCATTGGGCTATATCCATTGATTTATTTTGTATTTATTTTAATAATAATTTTTTATTTTAACTCATTTTACTTTTATTTTCTGTTCCATAATTTCATGGAACTGGTGTGAAGACTGTGGAATCACCTGCCTATATCATTCATGTGGCGACAAGCTCCTTTTATATATTCTTTTGTAAGTGCTACTTAACTTAAAGATTTGATAGTTTTATGCAGTACACACTATGTTGCATCTCTTCTTTTTTTATATGAGCGACTTCACAATTCAAACTGTAAGATGCTGTGGAAGCTTAGCATTCGAGATCTTGAGAGATGCAACTTGAATTATCTATTTTTGTGAGTGCAATCATAAGAAAGATTTTATTTGGGTTTGTTACAGTACTACTTGATGTGTTTTTTTTCTGTGCATTTTATATTTGTAGATCCCTTTGTTGTTTTTTGTTAATGCACAAGCCTGTTTGAACAAGAATTCAATCTTTTGGCAACAGAATGATGTAATCTGCAAGACAATAGAAATGATTGCCGTTTTGTCTGAAAAATATGAAAACATGGAAAGGCATGTTTTTGGTATCTCAGCTTGAACTTGGAGAATCAAAGATGACTGTTTTGACTGTTGCTGATATGCACAGTTATGTCAACATTAGAAAACTGGCCAATAGTCAATTATTTTAAAACTACAGTGTGTGTTATAGATAATAGATTATTGTCTAAATGTTCTGCTCTAAACTCTTGGAATATACATGCGTTAGAAAGTTCTATCTACAGTATATAGGTTTGCTGAACATTATAGGAGGTATAGGCCAATTGTAGCAACCCTTTGGCATCAATAAAGAAGGGAGAAGAGAGCTTCTGATGGGTGCAGTATTTTATTCTTTGCATATAAGTGTGCAGGAATGCTCTGAACACCACCAACGTCAATATCTTTAGCACCAAGCACCATAAGCACTGTGAAAACTGTAAAATGACATGGGATGCAAAATACAAATGTTTATGGAGTTTCACCAAAAGGATTACAAACAGGGTTATAATGTGTAGTTCAGTTATCTACATATACAGCAATGTTGCATTAAACATCTCAAGGAATACAATATGAGAAGAATTTTGTCAGATTCTGATTTTGACAGTGACATGTGAACTACAAAGTTTATATTTAGTGAATAGATCGCTAGCTATATACAATTATGTTAATGTTTAGATTAGCCTTAGATCTCAAGCTGGTTTTTGCTCATCTTGTGCCATTACAAATATATTACTGAGATTACTGATAATTTGCTATGGATGAGAAGATCTTTTGCACAATATATGTGTATGAAACAGAACTAGCATAAGGTAGCATAAAGCACAAATTAGTATTGACTGGTACAAATTAATCAAATGCACTGTAATATGTTCCCAAACCCATCCAGGATTTACCTGTGGAGTCTTATTTATTAATTTATTTATTCATTCAGGTATAAATTAAAAGGCGATGGATTTGTCGGGTGCAGCTAAAACTCAATTCTGCACAAGTCTAGCATGTGGTGGGTGAAAATAAGATGTTTGCTCAAAGGATTTGTAGTACTTATTTAGATAGATGAATTCAAATGCAAAAATAATTATCAAATTCTCACTTAACAAATGCAAGAATTTCATTATTATATTTGAAAAACGATATATTTCTGAAACTGTAAATCGCTTTAGAGTTCAGAGTTTTTTTAAAGATAAAATCAGAAACAAAGCTTTTGAGATTAAATGGCAAACTATTACACAGATAGTAGAATGTTTAAGTTAGGTCTACTTCATTGTACCAATTAAAAAAAATAAAGACAGAAAATAGTAGGTTATTAATAGCTACTTAATAGCCAATATTACTTTCTCTGAATATGCTAGACGAAGGGTATGTATACATTTACAAAATGATGATTATTTGTATGAATTAACGGAGTCAATAGAAAGAGAGGCTTGATAGTTTCAAAGTTTGGCCCTTTCCTTCTTTTACATTTCAATATTTAGTACACTTCTGAATGTGAAAATATTATCCTGTTTAATTTTAAGCATTCGTTTTGTTTAGTTTATTAAATGATAATTGTTTTATTTAGATTACACTGGTCAAGGCAGCTGTGCATGATGCAAGTTAGAAGTTGTGGGATAACATACTGTATATACCAAAGATAAAAAAAATCACCTTTCATTCTCAGCACAAAACAAGCTTTATGGCTTAGAAACAATCACTTCTCATCATACATGCTTGGTAAATAAATTGCTCAGTCACCACTTACCACCAATGGAATATTTTGTATTGTTGAGAATTCTTTATAAAGAACAAGATCTTGGATCATTAAGTGTCTTCAGCAATATCAAACACATAGATTTGTGGCAGTTTTGACAGTTTGCCTGGGTTAGCTCGAAGTAAGTGGTGGCTGGACAATTTATTTACCAAGCATGCATGACAAAAATGAATTGATTTTAAGCTATAAGGGGTAAATAGAATATTTTTTTATTTGTTTTGGAATGGGAATGAAAGTGTATTCTTTCCTTTATGTACATATGTTATTGTTTCTATTAAGGAGGGAGTGACAATACTTTTAGAACCAATGTTCATTTAAATACTGAGATGTGGTGTTATTCACCAATCTTGTGATTGTAGCCACCTGGGTGAGTTTTAAAGAATACAAATTTCACTTTAAATTCTAGCTAAACAGAAATTCAGCATCAAACATCAAACTTGACAGCCACCATCTAAGTGTTTAATTTTACACTTTTGATGTTGGAACCTTGGGAGGCACTTCATTACTAGTATAGACACACTATTTTGTTTTGTGGTTGGATTTTAATAATAAGTGATGAATAAAATATGTGGATTTTATATTTATGACTGTTCCTGTTTATCTTGCATCTGGGTGAGAACCATATATTTCATAAGTTTACAAATGGTGCCTCAGCATCACTTGGAAATGGTGTGACTGTGTCTAGAACCTACTCTAACCTACATTTGCATAATATTTTCTGATAAACCAATCATCTTAAAAACAAATAAGGATAATTATCAAAATAAATTTTCTTTTCTTCAGCTGCAAAAAAAGACCAAAACATGAATTCATCAAGTCTCAATGCAACTTTAAAAAAAAAACCACATCTCAAAAATATGACAGAAAAAAAACACAGTAAAAATAATCAATGTTATCCCTTAAAGAGCTCTGTATAAACTGAGCTTGCATGGTGGAAAGAATCCCCCCACCAAGCTGGGGGGCATTATCTCAATGATTTGGGGAGAGCTCAAAAAAAGTCTCCTCCTTATCAAATAACTACTTACAGGCACTGTGGGGGCATGGGGATAATTACAATTTTTTTTAAATGTAATAGCTTCCATCTGCTACCCTGGGTGGGTGCACAGAGATGTGTCTACACCCATTCTTTATTTTAGATCCCCCACCAGATGTCCATGGATGAGACCTGTTTCTGGTCCCCCATGTATGTTACTAACGACTGGGCACCAATGGCCCAGTAAGTGACAGAGAACAGTCACTGGCTGCTTCCTTAGCAAACATGCCCCACTCATGATATGGTGATCTCTTGCATGGTGAAGGTTTAACACAGCATGTATTAACATGGGGTTCTAATTATTTTTTTAAAAATTAATAACAGTGTTAGTCATTAAAAAACACCTATAAGTGTCTTTCCAAAGAACTTTATCTGACAACTCTTGATAAACATTTATTATTATTTTGTTTTTTGGCATTTATATAGCACCAACAAATTCCAAAACACTTTACAATATTACAAGAGGGGGAGATTTAACAATAAATGAGACAATTACAAAAACTTACAGGAACAATAGGTTGAAGAGGACCCTGCTCAAACGAGCTTACAGTCTAGAGTACTGCGAGCAGCAGACAGGAGAAAATCATTGGCAGAGTGGAGAGACCAAGAATGGGCATACCTATGGATCAGTGAAGAGATATAGGAGGGGCTAGAATTGGTCAGTGCTTTATAGGTGTGGATTAGTGCTTTGATTTGACTCCTATAGGATACAGGAAGACAATGTAGGCACGGATAGAGAGGTGAGATCTGAGAGGAGCAACTGGAGAGGATAATCATTCTGGTGGCAGCATTCATTACAGACTGTAGCAGGGCAATACGGCTTCTGGAAAGACCAATTAGGAGAGGATTACAATAATTTTTGAACCTGTTAAATTACATCTTCATGTCACAACTGATACAAGCACCAACTAGAATGAATGTTAGTCTGGATCTTGTTATAAAAAACAATGTTGATCTGTTGCTAAATGTTCAAGTAGGGGAACACTTGGGAAACAGTGATCACAATATTCTGTCCTTGGTAGCATCTTGCGTAAGAAATGGGCGGATGAGGCAATGTTTTTAAGGTGGAATCAACAGTATTTGGTACAGCCTAGAAGTGAGGCTCAAAGGTTAGGACAGAATCAAATAAACCACTAAGACAGCGCGCTTGCAAGGATAAACTGATGTGGGTACCAGTAACTTAATGGGAGAGCAAAGTAACATTTTTTTTCTAGAGCAGCTGTCCTGATTATTGAGATTAAATTTTGCTTTGCATTAAATCCAATTGAAATTCAATAACAAATATTGCTTAACTTGAAAGGGTTAAAAAGTAGTGCTAAGTGCAGCTAAGTTAATGAGGGGAGTAGTCCCTTAATTTCCACTTGCATGGGTTTTTGTATACCTATACAAATCCACAGCTGACTCACTAAGCTTGCTCATTTGCAGTTACTTATAAGTAGTCTCTTTTAAATAGGAGTTGAAAAACAGAAGTTTAAACTGTGGCAAACCTAGCCACTTGGGACTGCCTAAGATAGAATGGTTGTGCCTATTTTCTGTTGTGTACTGCGCGCCGGTATAGTGCGGCGTCTCCGGCTATGTTTAATTTATGCTGTACTGTGTATGTCTGTTCGAATCCTCCCCATTCGTTAGCATTGCTATTAAAACTGACTAAGTTGTATATTTTGAAGTAGAAAGGTAACGGTTTATGTCCTCGTAGTTTTCATTACTGTATGTTACAGCAGGGGCTGTTGGGAGGAGGACCTGGAAACGGTAGTCTCCCTCCAGTCCCCTCAACCAAAACCCCTGCTGCCCATCTTTGGAAACCCCTGTTGAGTGACCTGCTTTAAATATCAGTCTTTTTGAATAAAGTGGCAGTTGACTCTCAGACTGTGTTTTGTCTGGTTCTTGGGAGGATTTGGGAATATTGCCTGCTTCCAGCTTTGTACTTGGTTATTGCATTCTACCAGCAGAGATCCTGGGATTATAAAATTGCAGCTCCGCAACAATTGGTGGCAAGCGGCGGGATCCAACCGTACAGCAGGAAAAACGCTGTTTATACAATTGGAATTGACATACTGGAAAGCAGAAGGCAATTGATACAGATGCAGAAGTGAATGGGGACGGACTACACCATATTGAAACGGCAAACGTTAAAGGAGCTGTTGGAAGCCAGGGGTAAGATAGCCAGCAATAAGCCTAAAGCAAGACTTATTGCCGAGCTAATGGAAGGAGACCGAGCTCGTAGTGCTACACCCCCAGCAAACATGGAGGAGACCCCATTTGTACGAGAAATGAGGACAAGATTGGCATTTTGGCCCGCTCCAGTATCTCCAGAAATTATGACCATAATTTCGGCGGATGCACAGGAGTACGTGATGGCGCAAAGGAATCAAGCCTTCTCACCTCAAGCAGAAACCGCTGCTGTTTCAACTGTGGGCCAGGGAAGGCCAAAAATACCACATCATGCATTTAAAACTTTTTGCGAGGATAAAGACGAAATAGATGGATTCTTGCAAGATTTTGAAAGATTGTGTGACTTGCATGATGTAGAGCAAGCTATGTGGGTACCTTTGTTGGCAGGCAAACTGTCTGGGCGTGCAGCAGACGCCTACCGGGCTGTACCCAGAGAGGACAGCAAGAATTATGACAAGGTAAAGCAGGCGCTATTAGAAAGGTATGCCATTACCCCAGAGGCATACCGGCGCAAGTTCCGAGAATTGAAAAAAGGGGACAAAGACTCACATGCGGAGTGGGCACACAAGCTTGACCAAGCCTCACAAGGCTGGATACAAGCCAGCAGAGCTACCACCATGGAAGAGTTACGCCAGATGTTGCTACTGGAGCAGTTTTGTAATGGCCTGGCACCAGAGGCTCAAGAATGGGTGAATGACCGAAATCCTCACACCCTAACCGAAGCGGCACGATTGGCCGACCAACATTATGATGCTAGGAGGCATCATAAAAATAATAACCGAGGGTATGCAAAACCCAACCCGCAACCGTTTCCAGTTATTGCTCCTGCCCCAGCGACAGCACCATCCAGACCAGCAC
Source organism: Pelobates cultripes (assembly GCA_933207985.1). Taxonomy (NCBI): domain Eukaryota; kingdom Metazoa; phylum Chordata; class Amphibia; order Anura; family Pelobatidae; genus Pelobates; species Pelobates cultripes. The sequence goes on from OW240912.1 coordinate 295,447,999, forward strand.
TTGTGGGACAACCTCCCCACTCCCGTTATAATGGCAGGTCCAACATCCAGTGCCATGCCTGTAAGCAATGGGGGCACATGGCCCGGGAGTGCACCCAAAACCGGAGCCGCAAGAACTGGAATCAGCTCCGGCAGAATATGGCCCCGCGGGCAGCTGCTCATTATTATCATGCAGAGCCAACTTTGCCAGGAGTGCCGCTTGAGTCGGCTGATGAACCCCTGGGCGTTTTGCACGATGTAATGTCCATCCATGCTACTGACAACCGACAACCACATTGCCAGACCGTGACTCTGGAAGGGAAAGAGGTACAGGGGCTACGTGATTCCGGCGCTACCTTAACTTTGGTTGCCCCGCATTTGGTGTCAGGATCAGCACATACCGGGGGATCGGTAGCAGTCCGGGTAGCAGGGGGTGTCATGTACCGGCTACCAACTGCCAAGGTACATCTGAATTGGGGTGTGGGGGAAGGTAGGGTGTAGGTGGGGCTGATGCACAAGTTACCAGCTGATGTTGTTTTGGGGAATGACCTGAAGCAAATGACTTCCGCTTTTGTGCCCCAAAGTCCTCGCCATGAGGCATATCCAGTGACCACCCGTCAGCAGGCTCGCACCACGGCTTCATCTTCCACACACTCTGAGGCTCAGGTAAGAGACAATGTACCCCGTGTAACCCGTGTTTCCTGGGATACCCCGACTGACTTTGAGGCAGAGGTTAAAAACGATCCCACGTTGCAAATTTATAAGGATAAGGCGACAGCTGGTCAGACAGGTTTAGAGGGAGAACAGTATGTATGGGAGAAAAATCTGTTATATCGTGTTGCTGAGCGGGTGGTAGGGGGGTCTGTACATGTGACTAATAAACAGCTTATAGTGCCCCAGAAATACCGGCAGGAACTGCTTAGAATTGCCCACGATATTCCGCTGTCTGGGCATTTAGGGATGACAAGAACGAGGTACAGATTGACACATGCATTTTTCTGGCCAGGTATATCTAGAGATGTGAGACAGTATTGTCAGACATGTGACATTTGTCAGAGAGTGGGAAAAAGGGGTGACCGCCACAAAGCGAAATTGTGCCCCCTTCCCATTATTGAAGAACCCTTTAGCAGAGTAGCAGTGGATATAGTAGGACCACTGTCCAAGCCTAGCCCTTCCGGCAAGCGGTATATTCTGACCATTGTAGATTATGCCACCCGGTACCCGGAGGCTATAGCCCTTTCCAATATACAAGCAGAAACGGTAGCCAAAGCTATGATGAAGATATTTTCCAGGATGGGATTTCCCCAAGAGATAATTTCGGATAGGGGGACCCAATTTACAGCCGAAGTGACCCACCAGCTATGGAAGTTATGTGGCATTAAGCCAATTGTAAATTCTGCCTATCACCCGCAGTCCAATGGGTTGTGTGAGCGCTTTAACGGTACCTTGAAGCAGATGCTCAGGACATTTGGGGAGTCCCATAAAGACTGGGAGAGGTTTTTACCCCATCTGCTTTTTGCGTACCGAGAAGTGCCACAGGAATCTACCGGCTTCTCTCCGTTTGAGTTATTGTTTGGGAGAAGGGTGAGGGGACCCCTAGACTTAATTAGAGAACATTGGGAGGGAGGGAGCAGTGCAGATGGAGTCCCCATTGTGCCATACGTGCTGGAGTTCCGGGACCGCTTGGAGGCTCTAACCCAAACCGTACGGGAGAACCTCCGGGCGCCTCAGCGGCGACAGCGCCGGTGGTACGATAGGGGAGCCAGAGACCGTAGCTTTCAGGTGGGACAGAAAGTTCTAATTTTGAAATCTGTCCGCACAGACAAGCTACAGGCCACCTGGCAGGGCCCATACCAAGTGGTAGAACAGAGATGTGACACCACTTATGTGATCGGCCCGTGCTCTGGGGTAGGGAAACGACGCATGCTCCATGTGAACATGCTCAAACCCTATCACCAGAGAATAGAGGAGGTAGCAGCCATCTGTGCCCCAGCCACTGAGGATTATGAGAATCTGCCCTTGCCAGACATGTTAGAAAAGGAAGATTCTGCAGAAAACGCTACAGGTGTGCAGCTGGGGGAGCGGCTAAGTCTCCAGGAGCGTGCCCAGGTACAGGAGTTGATTGCGGCAAAAGGTGCTACCTTCTCCAATTTACCAGGGTACACTCTGTTAGCTACCCACCAAGTTTAGACCCCAGGACAGCTCCCTATGAGACAGACTCCGTATCGTATCCCTGAAGCAGTAAGGAAGCACATGAGGAAAGAAATTGAGGAAATGTTGCAGTTAGGGGTTATCGAACATTCAGATAGCCCCTGGGCATCACCGGTAGTGCTAGTACCCAAGAAGGATGGCACCACGCGGTTTTGTGTAGACTACCGGAGTGTCAGGTATACCTAACATTCATGCTGCCGCCGGAACCCACTTCCGGGTTCACGGCGCTTAGCTCCGCCCCTTTTTTCTGATGCGGTCTTTCCACGATACTTAGGAAGACCGCGCCAGATTCAAAGTGCTGGATTATTCACTCAGGTGCGGCAGTGAGATCAGCTGCTCTACTCGATGCTACCGGCTCCACTTCTCAGACCTCGGCTTGTAAACGGATTTCTACCTTCTCATCTCTCAGACCTCGGCTTGTAAACGGATTTCTACCTTCTCCTCTCCCAGACCTCGGCTTGTAAACGGATTTCTACCTTCTCCTCTCTCAGACCTCGGCTTGGACAAACGGACTTCCTTTCTCTCACTACTAAACTGCAGTTTGTTAAAAGAGACTCCTTCCTCTTCCTCCATTGGGTGAATTAACCCTTCCAGTGCCAGAGTGCTTCTAAGTTAAGTAAATCTTTTGTCAAGGAAAGCAAGTCATATCAATTAATTATAGTATTTAATTTCTTTAAACTCTCTGTTGACAAATAAGGATTGCTGCTAAGGCTAAAACTTCATTATTAAAATTCAAGTTGGAACTAACTTGGCATTTTCCTGATTATTATTTAAAGATACAGTCCACTGATTTCACTCCAATATAATAGGAGGTGAAACTTACTGTTCCTGCCCTCAGAAAATTCTGCAGTTGAGTTCCAATTAAAGAGGTATTACACAAAAGCATCACAGAATAATCCAGCCTATTTCAATGGAACCAGCAGATATTAACTCACAAGTTTCTGCCCTAACCAATAGAGTGGATACGATTGCTCAAGGGTTACAGGAACTGCAAATCACAAATGAGAGAATATTAACCTATGTTAGAGACATGCAAGGCCATCTTCCTCATTCCGCTCTTCAATCGGCTGGTGATCCTGCTGTCTGTAATCCAGAAAATTTTTATGGAGATAGAACAAAGTACAGAGAGTTTTTGAATTCTTGCAAACTTCTGATATTTAAATTTTTTTACTTTGTCATGGCACAAGTCTTGAAATATCAAGAATCTATTGAGCTATTTGTAGCCCAGACTCAGACAGAGATCATCAGAGAGATGATTTTAATGTGAACAAAGCACTTTGAGTTCAGGTATCAGGTACAACGTAATTAGCATACAATGCTGAAATTGTGCATCTTAACTAATATAATAATAGAACAAATATACATATTTGGTAAACTCCCTGATATGCCTAATACACCAGCACAGCATGGCCCGTTAGTTCCAGGACAGTGGATTGCAGACAGGGGTATATGTTTGTAGGTTTTTGTAGCTGCTTAGTATGCATGCGCAGGAAAAAGATTAATGCACAATGTTGTCAAAAGAAAGTAATAAGACAGAGCGATGAAATTTGAAGTCTAATTCCAAGAATGCAAAGAAAATAGCTTAATGAAAACATTCATGCAACAGACAGACAGGATTTTTAATTATTGCATTACTGCGTTCTGGATACTAATGTCCATTATATATGAAAAGTTTTATAAAACAGTGATATTTTCCATATTGTCAGTTATGCTAGCTGTTGATTGAAAATCAGGAATTATAACAACATAACTATTTTTGGAGTCTGCAATTTCCAGCCAAGGTTGCGGAGATAGAGACATGTAAACATTGCTTCCATTCCAAGGAATTGAGAAGTCACTTTTTGTTTATATTCCAAATTATGAACAACATTATTACATACAGCCATAAAGAGAAAGACATGGCTTTTAAATAAATTCAGTGCAGTACAATGCAGTACACTGCAGCATGTATTTAATATAACATATGCTAACTAGCTTATTTTTTCCTAAACAGAGTTGAAATTATACTACCCTCCTAGAAAAAAGGGCAACAGGTTGTTATACATCCTTTGCTTCTCTAAATGCTCTGCAAAAATAAATATTGATAAAATAATTAAAAATAATATATACGTAAGATAAAGCAGGGCAAAATAAAATTGTAACTATACAGGATCTCTGATAGCTTTTAAACTGAAATTATTAAAGACTTATTTAAATAAAATGTTAAATACATTTACAGCTGTAAATGTGACCAAAATATACTAAAATGATGTGTTAATCAGTCAGCCCAATTCACTAGAATAGCATAAGTATTCTACTATTTAAAGTGCACAATTCCTGCACATAATGACTTTGCTTAGTCCAAAATTAATTTGATATTGCAAAGCCTGCAATATTCTAAACAGACATTAAAATTTAAGGAAAAAAAAGAAAAATAATAATGCATAAAGAATAATGCATAAAAATGCAGTGTCAATTAAAGTGATAATAATCTGATATATTAAATCACATTGCAAATCACATATCTGCTATATGAAAAGTATAATTAAGGTAACTTTACTGTCCAAAGCCCCCTCACATCTATTTTATAGAAGCTATACTTTTCAGTGGTCACCTCCAAAGAAGCCTCTGAAAGGGGTGCTCATCCCAAAAGGAATCAGATTCCAGACTTAAATTTTTTAAATAAATAAATAAATGATAGAAAAAGAATCACTGGAATACCCAGAACATGCATTTTTGTATATAATCTTAATTTGCAGATATTTTATGCCTTAAAGACCTATAAAGGATATTTAATTAAATATTCAGGTATCTTTAAAAATTAAGCAAAGTTTAAAAAAATAATAATAATAATAATAATAATAAAAAAAAAAAAATTACACCACAATATAAACAGCTTTATTAAACAGATTTAAGTACAAGTACTTATGACAAGAAATATACTGAATACGTTTACAACAGGCAGGTTTAGCATAAATGCAAAGTTGTTGTTTTGGGGGATTTATTATTGCCCAAGAAATCTCTGAACATATTCAGAATTTTTGAGAACAGCAAGTATAGATTATAGACACCATTACAATATTGCTTTGCCGATTGAGGTCAGAGCTTTAAAGAATAAATAAATAAATGTTCTATAGCTCGCTAGATCACTGGCTTTTAATGAACAGTTTGCACAACACTTGTAAATAGTTTGTAATACTGCACATTATAGCTGTGACAACATAATACACATGGTAACAATGCTATGTCACTGTTTAATAGACTTACCCAGTATTTAAGGACGACATGTTTCTTGCAAAGTCATCGGGACTTTGAGGGAGGTTCTAACTACATTTAATTAATTAATTAACTTACTAAAGAAAAAGAAAAAATAAGGTTTCGTTTTTCCCCTGCAAGTGAGTTTTCAGCGCAAGGTCATTTTGTGTTCACAGACTATTCGGATTTAAAAAAGCTGTTCTTTATCTCACATTATGAACGGCCTTGTAATTACTATGCACACTAAAAGTTGGCTTTTAAATGTTATTGTTTTAACTTTAATATTTCATAGTTAATACGGAGAATAAGGTAATTTAAAGAAAATATATTGAAAGTATATTAATTGATAAGATTTAATTTATCTATTTTGGTCCACTGTTCACTGATCTCGAATCTCAGTCTGGTGTTCAAACTGTTTTTCTTACGATACGTCGTGAGTTTATATCCACAACTGTATTTTGCTTTGTGATAACAAATTGAAAGCCTGGCATTGTAATACGTGTATGGACATGCTTATAACAAAGCATGGTCCCTCTCCTCATGTAGTTGGTCATTAACAGGCACTTTGATGCAATGTGTCTACCAACGCTTTTCTGTGTTGTCACTGGATCACATCGCATACCCTATCTCTCTGTCATGATGCAGAGTTTATGCTTGCAAGGATATCCAGACCTTATCCACCTGGTATCCGCATAAATACTCCTATCGTTTAGAGGGGTTAATTACATAATAACCATTGTTGGTTGTTCTTCCTATAGAGGAAAGATAGACTTGCCCTAAAAGCTTTTTCATGGCTAGGACAAGCTCTTATAGAGAGAGGTAATGTACTTCTGACTCCTGAAAAGGAATATTGGTGGTCCAGTATGGGAAATACTGTAATTCATGTGTTTAGTAATCATAAGCATTTGCTTATTGCCACATTACTGATGTACTGTTTATTGAAATATTAATATCTAACATACTTTTTGGATTACTATATATTGGAAGTTTGCCAACATCTCATGGTTATAAGTATGTTTTTGTATGTGTTGATGCATGTACCAGGTTTACTTGGATATATCCTGTGCGAAGTGCAACCTCTGATGTCACGTTTTCTAGTCTCACTTCCTTAGTATGCATTCGATAATCCCAGGACCATCCATTTGGATGGTGGTCCTGCAGTTACTGCAAAGGAAACCTAAAACTGGGCAACCACATTTGGGTTACTTTGGGATTTCAGTGCCCCAACCACCCCCAAAGAAGTGGGGTTGTGGTCTGGGAAAATGGTGAGGTTAAATGATTATTAACCAAGTTACTAGTTGCTTGCCCCACACAGTGGTATCTATTTATTCCTATATTACAGATGAGCATTCACAACATACCTGATGATACAAATGGTGACACACCATATGAAATGTTACATGTTTTTCACTGACAAACATATTTCTGCACCAGGGAGAGCTTAGAACCATTGGTTCTATTAGAGAAATTTAGGGAATTTTTTTTTCCAGCCAACCTCGCCTTGCACCACCAACGTTTTCTTACTGTTGGCCAATCTGTCCTGGAGAGGGTGACTCCGAGAACTTTTACTACAGAGAACAATCAGAGCCAACAGAGAACAGTAAGTTTTGATATTTTACAACCTGCTAAATACTAACAGGATGTTCACAGAACCACTGACTGATACAATGGATGCTGTTAAAGATGACAAGATCAAACAAACAAACAGAGGACGACAGAAATGCCACCAAAACACAGCCACCAGAATCATAGCCACGTAACAGACTGAATCATGATCTGACATCTGAACCTGCAAATGTGAAGGAGAAGGATGAACAGACAGACGTGATACATTCACAGTTAACATGGAATGTATGAAAAATGAATCATCAACATCTTTATAAGAAAGACTCTTGAGAAAACAGACTGAACCTGAATTATCTTATACAGTAAGAAAGAAATGCAAAGATGGAAGCAAAAGGATGCTAGAAAATTGGTTATGGTGTCTCCTTCTTACAATCTGCAGCATTATCATAACATCAACCCTACCTGTCGTTTTAAAACTGCATTGGGATTATGTTAACAAGCAGGAAGCACCTGAACTGAATTGGACTGCACACTATACAAGTTCTGTGATCGTAAGGACTACCTCCAAGAACCATTTCAAAAGGAGAGACACAGCTCACAGTGAAATGATTGATAATGTGACCCACACTGGTATTTGACAAGGAACCTATTGAGATCATTCTAAAAACCGTTTATACATGAGAAAGATGTGATTGGACAATTACAAATCCTAATAATGGAATTAACAATAATGGCAAAGCATGCTGAAAACAGAAACAGATGGGAAAGATGCTTATGAAAGACTTTGGATGCACCTATGAAGGTGATTAAGAAAATACTTTGCCACATAGTTTATCATTGAGTGACTACCGCAAACAGCCTTCTTATGCTGAAAAGAAGTGCTATGCTAATTCTGGACATTGCTATTATGTTTCCAGACAGAAGATGACCAGAAAAAAAAATAAAGGCTGATAACTGTCAACACCCAGCTATTTCTTCAGATGGAACATGTTACTGAGAAAACCTGATTGACTATCAAAGCACCTCACAGTACAAGACACAGATTGTTGCCTACAACTCAGAAAAAATGGTTAATAGGAAGGAGCAGAAGAAGAGGAAAATAGATTTCCTAGTGGAGTGAAAAACCATCCTGGAACAATATTCTGTAACAATGAACTTTACAATGACATTTGGTGGCATATGAATTTGAATTCGGAAGAAACACATCAATTAACGAAAGAAACCTTGATGCAATTAATAAATAATAACAAGACCGGCCTACTATGAGCAGATGCCCTGCTAAGAGAATGGTATATAAAAGGCCAGCAAAATCTTTCAGAAACCTGACATCATGGGACACTTGTACTAAAGCACGATTTGCAGCTTTTCTTAAACTCTACATATTATGTACATACTGCAAAGCAAGGAACTCCTGTAAACATAAACATAGAGACATTGATACAACAAGGAATCTGTAATGGTTCTGTTGCAGATGTGATCTACCAATGTACTCCTTGCTCTTTTGGTATAACTATACCAATCAAAACGTTAAATGGCTCCACAGAATCAAACGACAAAGGATTATTGCTATATTCTGGACTTCCAGGAATGTGGTGCATGGACAGAAAAATTATAATTACTAAAGCAATCATGCTATTTTTTTCCTTGTATCAGAAATGTGTCAGTGACAATGTGTAATATAATACAGATACTAAAATTAATGGTATAAGAAACACATAATGTGTTAATTACAAAGGTGGATAGACTTTGGAATATCTGAAACGCAATTGAAGATTATTGCTAAAATGCCATATGCAGTCTGGCCTACAAACAAATATATTAAACATACGTATAAGAGCATAGTAGCTGATTACCCAGATAAATAATTGAATCATGATAGTTAAAGATCATATGATTGCAATAACAACTGCAATAATGAATAATGTTTAAACTTTAGAAGAAAATGTAAAATGTTTTTATTAAATCAGAAACTATTCTATATTCGTTTAAGTTTGCAGAGTGGTATAATTAATATAAGTGAAATACTTCAACAGTTAAAATTTAACTGAAAGACAGGCAGAAACTTTACTTCAACTATCATAAAGTTTATTTATAATGATAAGCATATTCAGTCTGCCAGAGCTAAGGCCAGTCAATGGAAAGTAAGAGAGTATTATGGATTAACCCGTCCAGGTGATATACATGATGATTTTGGAAATTGATCATTTAGGTCACCTATTGTAAACTGGTGAAAAGATGTCAAAGATATAAATTCAACATCCATGCCACTCTATGTATATACAGGGAGTGCAGAATTATTAGGCAAGTTGTATTTTTGAGGATTAATTTTATTATTGAACAACAACCATGTTCTCAATGAACCCAAAAAACTCATTAATATCAAAGCTGAATATTTTGGAAGTAGTTTTTAGTTTGTTTTTAGTTTTAGCTATGTTAGGGGGATATCTGTGTGTGCAGGTGACTATTACTGTGCATAATTATTAGGCAACTTAACAAAAAACAAATATATACCCATTTCAATTATTTATTATTACCAGTGAAACCAATATAACATCTCAACATTCACAAATATACATTTCTGACATTCAAAAACAAAACAAAAACAAATCAGTGACCAATATAGCCACCTTTCTTTGCAAGGACACTCAAAAGCCTGCCATCCATGGATTCTGTCAGTGTTTTGATCTGTTCACCATCAACATTGCGTGCAGCAGCAACCACAGCCTCCCAGACACTGTTCAGAGAGGTGTACTGTTTTCCCTCCTTGTAAATCTCACATTTGATGATGGACCACAGGTTCTCAATGGGGTTCAGATCAGGTGAACAAGGAGGCCATGTCATTAGATTTTCTTCTTTTATACCCTTTCTTGCCAGCCACGCTGTGGAGTACTTGGACGCGTGTGATGGAGCATTGTCCTGCATGAAAATCATGTTTTTCTTGAAGGATGCAGACTTCTTCCTGTACCACTGCTTGAAGAAGGTGTCTTCCAGGAACTGGCAGTAGGACTGGGAGTTGAGCTTGACTCCATCCTCAACCCGAAAAGGCCCCACAAGCTCATCTTTGATGATACCAGCCCAAACCAGTACTCCACCTCCACCTTGCTGGCGTCTGAGTCGGACTGGAGCTCTCTGCCCTTTACCAATCCAGCCACGGGCCCATCCATCTGGCCCATCAAGACTCACTCTCATTTCATCAGTCCATAAAACCTTAGAAAAATCAGTCTTGAGATATTTCTTGGCCCAGTCTTGACGTTTCAGCTTGTGTGTCTTGTTCAGTGGTGGTCGTCTTTCAGCCTTTCTTACCTTGGCCATGTCTCTGAGTATTGCACACCTTGTGCTTTTGGGCACTCCAGTGATGTTGCAGCTCTGAAATATGGCCAAACTGGTGGCAAGTGGCATCGTGGCAGCTGCACGCTTGACTTTTCTCAGTTCATGGGCAGTTATTTTGCGCCTTGGTTTTTCCACACGCTTCTTGCGACCCTGTTGACTATTTTGAATGAAACGCTTGATTGTTCGATGATCACGCTTCAGAAGCTTTGCAATTTTAAGAGTGCTGCATCCCTCTGCAAGATATCTCACTATTTTTGACTTTTCTGAGCCTGTCAAGTCCTTCTTTTGACCCATTTTGCCAAAGGAAAGGAAGTTGCCTAATAATTATGCACACCTGATATAGGGTGTTGATGTCATTAGACCACACCCCTTCTCATTACAGAGATGCACATCACCTAATATGCTTAATTGGTAGTAGGCTTTCGAGCCTATACAGCTTGGAGTAAGACAACATGCATAAAGAGGATGATGTGGTCAAAATACTCATTTGCCTAATAATTCTGCACTCCCTGTATATTAAAATACACGTAATCAAATATTTTATCGTTTTTTTTCTAATACCAAGAAAATTTTATTTGGTTTGTGATGATTGAAGGTACATATACCTTGTGGTAATGATCCTGCCACATCTATTGATTGTTTAATCAATGCATCATGCATATGATTATTAATTCATATTCTGATTGTAACATACTCCCACTTCAACCAGTTATAGTTACAACAGATTCTGATATATATATATATATATATATATTGTTAAAAAAAAAAGTATTAAACCCACTTGTACAAAGGTAGAGTTAAAATATAAACACGTTCAATATTGTATCTGAGTGCTTTCTTAACTCACTTTTAGAAAATATACAAAATTCTAATCATCTTAAGCTACACCCAACAGCCACTGAAAAATATACTTAATTAAGATTCACATTGTTAAGCATCCAATCTCACAAACGTGACTTTCCACAATGGCAGTCAGATCTTGGTTTAAAAAAAAAAAAAATGTTTTCTAAGACAATATTTGGGGGTTTCTGGTATTTTAAGCCACTAATAACTGTAGTTATTATATTTACTAATAATAACTAGGGAATAAGTTGTCTTCTCCCTAACAGGTCAAAGAAAGATAATTAACATCATATTTCCAATTAGCAACTATTCTAAATATATTGAGAGATTTTGAAAAAGGAGTATTTTTAACATTTAAAGAGAATGTAATTTTACATACCATTGTGAACAAAGGCGGTAAATACTTTGCTGCTTCAAATTATTCTTATATATTTAAATCATATACAAGAGTGTTTATCTTTAAAACAAAACACTAGAAAGATTAACTATGTTATTATTTCATCTATCATTATTATACAAATTATAACAAATGTAAAGATTTTTCGACAGATTTAACCTGTTAACATTTTTAGCACAACAGCACCTGATGTCAGTGAGATGTCTATCACTGAGATGTTACAAAGATTCCAATACAGCAAAACGAGGCATTCTTGAGAATCCACTTAGAATGCTGTATCAACATAACATTTACGACAATGTCTTGGAAATGCTGTCAATTAATGTATTCCGTAAAAAAATATCGGAGAGTATCCAATCTATACACATCATAAACGGTGTAAAAATGTTTCATGGAAAAAACAAAGCAAACAAGCAAAGACAAAGACAAATACCAACACCATCACCACGGTGTTAACAGATTATGCTGATTCAATATCTGCGACCAATTCTAGCCAAATATTTGGAAAGCTGGACTCTACAACCTATACTCTACAACAAATACCCGGGTATTCTACAAACACAACCTCCAGCAATGTATCTAAGGGATATAAACTTCTACAGGCCTTTAAAGACTTTGGATTACAAATACAATTACTATTTTTAACTTTGGATTACAATTCGTATCCGGATCTATCCAAGAATATCTTACTCTGGAACTTGGTGTTCTTTTCAATTCTTTCCCAGACAAAAGCTTTGCTCATTTTAATCAACCACCTTTATATGCAAAGATCACACTACAGATATTTTACTGTTACAACAATGATCAAAGCTGCTGGGAGCACAAAAAAAAACCTAAAGACTGTTGGAGAACTTTGGTTCACTAATTTAAGGAAGAAATGCGCTACAATGCCCACAGTTTAATGGAGAGGGTGTTATGGGTAAATGTAAATATTACAAGTTTTAGAATGAAATGTTGTATTTCTTAAACTGTGTACTTTGTCTTTAAGAGATTGCAAACTGACAAGGTGTTAGAAATGGAACATATTGTTTTTCATAACTGTTTCTTTAAGCAATAACCTCAGTGCATAAAATGTTTGCGCCATTTTGTCCCAGACGAATTACAATAACAATAATGCATAAACAAGCTTCAAGGCTATACTACGACTCTTGCAGTACACAATATACTGTGGTAGCCCCAAGTTACTGGAACTTCCCCAAATCCGGGAATCTCCCACGATTGTACACTTACGACTTAGTATAAACAACAGATAACCTATTCAGACTTTAAGATGCCATCTTGAACTAAGTCAGGAAAATTTCCATGACGTTTGCACCCTTTAGTTATGGCCTTGTATGTTTGCCAAGTTAAGGGAGTGTCAGGAACCAGGAACCAGACAGAGACAGATCTAGATGCAAAAACACCTTTATTTAATAAACAACAAAGAAATCACCAAAAGCAAAGTCCAGGAGGCAAGCAGGGGTCAGTCACCAGAGCGGGTAGTCAGACGAGCCAGGATCAGGAGCACGGAGGTCAGCGGAGTCAGGAACAAGGCCAGAGTCAGGAACCAGGAGCAAACAGGAAACACAGGAACAAGGAGACTTCTGGGGGACAGGAAACCACGCAAGGGCAAGGAGGTTCTGGGATTAGCTGCTTAAATAGGCTGAACTGATTAGCAGCAGGGTTGATTATTATTCTCAGGTGAATAACCGTGGCAACATGCTGAAGGAGCTGATAGTTAATTACAGCTGAAACCTCAGACACTGAAAAAGGAAGGGTGGCTGTTTAAAACAGCAAAGAAACCCTGACAGTACCTCCCCCTCAACGACTCCCCCCATTTCTGCTGGTGGGTCCGGGCTTCATGGGGAAGCGAGCGTGATAGGAACGAAGGAGGGATGGTGCATGGACATCAGAGGCTGGAACCCAGGAGCGTTCCTCTGGACCGTACCCTTTCCAGTGCACCAAGTATTGGATCTGTCCTCTGAAGACTCGTGAGTCAATGATGCTGCGTATTTCATATTCCTCATGATTGTCAACCGGAACAGGACGTGGACGTGGTACTGAGGTGGTGTAACGATTACATACCAATGGTTTCAAGAGGGAAACATGGAATACATTAGAGATGCGCATGTTAGCAGGAAGGTCAAGTGCGTAAGCTACAGGGTTAACCCTTCGAAGTATACGAAATGGCCCAACGTATCGGGGTGCCAGTTTTTGTGAGGGAACATGGAGCCGTAGGTTGCGAGAAGACAGCCAGACCCTCTCTCCGACTTGATAGGTAGGTGCAGGAAGGCGTCTGCGGTCGGCCTGGAGTTTGTAGTTCTGCATTGCGCGTTGCAAAGAGTTCTGAACCTGCACCCAAGTGGAACGGAGTTCCCTGAGATGTTCCTCCAATGCCGGTATCCCTTGTGGCATGAACGTATCAGGCAATATGGACGGTTGAAAGCCATAGTTCGCCAAGAACGGGGATAGCCGGGAAGAGGCATTAATTGCACTATTGTGGGCAAACTCCGCCCAGGGTAGCAGATCAGACCAGTTGTTCTGGTGGTCAGAAATGTAGCAACGCAGAAACTGTTCCAGTGTTTGGTTAGCTCGTTCCGCGCACCATTGGATTGCGGGTGGTAGGCAGAGGAGAAGGAGAGCTGAATTCCCATTTGTGTACAAAAAGCTCTCCAAAATCTGGACACAAACTGGCTACCCCTATCTGAGATTATCACTTTGGGTAACCCATGCAAACGAAAGACCTCCCGAGCAAAAATTGTTGCAAGTTCCTGAGAAGTTGGTAGTTTTTTCAAGGGAATGCAATGCGACATCTTTGAGAATCGATCAACAACCATGAGAACGACTGTATTGCCACGGGAGACCGGAAGATCTACGATAAAATCCATGGACAAGTGGGTCCAGGGTCGTTCACCATTAGGTATGGTTTGCAGGAGACCCACTGGAGGGTGTCGTGGGGTTTTATTTTGGGCGCATACAGGACAGGCAGCTACAAAAGCAGTGACATCCGAACGGAGACTAGGCCACCAAAATTGCCGAGAGACGGACCAGATTAATTGGTTTTTGCCTGGATGTCCAGCTGCTTTGGAGTTGTGATAAGTACTTAATAATTTAGTACGGAGATGGATAGGTACAAAACAACGGCCATTAGGTTTCTCTGGAGGAGCATTACTTTGTTCAGCCAGAATCTCCTCGCCTAGGTGTGAGGTGAGGCTAGTACGGATGGTGGCCAGTATATGATCCGGAGGAATCACAGGAGTAGGGGTTATCTCCTCTCTAGATAGAGGGGAGAACTGTCGAGACAAGGCATCAGCCTGAATGTTTTTAGTACCGGGCAAGTAAGAAACCACATAATTGAATCTTGATAGGAAAAGAGCCCATCTAGCTTGTCTGGGGGAAAGTCGCTTAGCTTCAGAAAGATATGTCAGATTCTTGTGGTCTGTGAGGATGAGAATTGGCACTGAAGTGCCCTCAAGAAGGTGCCTCCATTCTTTGAGAGCTAATATTATGGCTAGAAGTTCTCTATCACCAATCTGGTAATTGCATTCCGCCGGGTTTAATTTCTTCGAGAAATACCCGCACGGATGCCTGGAGCTCTCTGGGTTAGGACGTTGAGACAGGAGGGCGCCTACTCCTGTCTCAGACGCATCGACTTCAAGGATGAATGGTAAGGCAGGGTTAGGGTGTGCCAGTATAGGAGCAGCAGCAAAGGCGACTTTGAGCGATTCAAAGGCTTCCTGTGACCAATGCTGTGGATCAGCATCTCTCCTGGTCATATCCGTGAGTGGTTTAACCAAGGAGGAAAAGTTGCGTATGAACTTCCGATAATAATTGGCAAAGCCAAGAAAACGCTGTATAGAGCGAAGACCCGTAGGTCGAGGCCATTTTAGTACAGCAGAAAGTTTTTCTGGGTCCATAGAGAATCCAGTATCAGAGATAACATAGCCCAAGAATGTGACCTGTTTGCAATTGAACTCACATTTCTCCAATTTACAGAACAGATTATTTTCTCTAAGTCTCTGTAGAACACTAGAAACGTCTGCGTGGTGGTTCTCGAGAGATGTGGAATGGATAAGAATATCATCAAGATAAACCACCACACATTGCTGCAGCATATCTCGCAGGACGTCATTTATAAATTCCTGGAAAACCGCCGGAGCGTTGCAAAGACCAAAGGGCATTACTAGGTATTCGTAATGCCCGCTCCTGGTGTTAAATGCGGTTTTCCATTCGTGGCCCTCTTTTATCCGGACGAGATTATATGCCCCTCTCAGATCAAGTTTAGTGAAGACCGTTGCTCCCTTGAGGCGGTCAAATAACTCAGTGATCAATGGAATGGGGTAGGCATTCTTAATAGTAATGCGATTGAGACCCCTATAGTCGATACAGGGTCTCAACTCACCACTCTTCTTTTTCACAAAGAAAAAGCCGGCCCGGCAGGAGAAGATGACTTCCGAATGAATCCCTTAGACAACGCATCAGTAACATACTCCTCCATGGCTCGATTCTCTGCTACAGACAGCGGGTAAACCCGTCCACGGGGAGGATTGGCACCAGGTTGGAGTTCGATACCACAGTCATACGGACGGTGTGGTGGCAGAATGCTAGCTTGACCTTTGTCAAATACATCTTGGAATTCTTGGTACTCAGCGGGTAAGGAAGAGGCAGAAATTGTGCCCAAAACTTTGACCGGTCTCCGGAGACAGGAAAATGAGCATTGCTGGGACCAAGATAATATCTCAGATTTGCGCCAATCAATTGTGGGGTTATGCTTCTGTAGCCAAGGGTATCCCAAAACAACCTTACCAGAGAGGAAATGACCTGGAATTGGATCATCTCATGATGTAGAGCCCCTACAGCCAGAGATATGGACACGGTTTCCTGGGTCACGAGGGCTGGCTGTATAGGTCGGCCATCGATGGCTTCGAAAGCTAGTGGGGAGTTGCGAGGCTGTAAGGGTATAGAGTGCTCTGATGCAAATGCACAATCTATAAACAAGCCTGCGGCCCCAGAATCAAGAAATGCCCGGGTTTTAATGGATGACTCCGGCCAGGAGAGGATAATAGGCACCAAGGGTTTGTCCTTATTTATCTCTGGGTCTGCAGAAAGACCCCCCAAGATCTGCCCCTGACAGTATCTTGGGTACGGGCCCTTTACCGGACGAATCGGACAAAACTTTAATATGTGACCGTGGTGTCCGCAGTATAGGCACAGACCCTCCCTCCTCCTAAAGGCTCTCTCCTCGACAGAGAGGCGTGAGAAGCCTAACCGCCTCGGCTCCACACCGACAGAGGACTCAGGACCAGGAGGCATGGGAGGTGAGGGAGGTTTGGGTGGGCAGGAAAAGCTCGGTGCCAAACATACTGGAGGCCTCCGCAGGCGCTCCCTGGATGAGGATCTCTCTCGGAGTCTGATGTCAATGAGGGTGACAAATGATATCAGTTCCTCGAGATCTTTAGGTAATTCTCTGCCTGCAATCTCATTTTTCATTACATCGGATAGCCCCTGTGCAAAGGCAGCCACAAGAATCTCGTTATTCCAGCCACCCTCTGCTGCCCTGGTACGGAATTCACTGGCATACTCAACAATAGTTTTCGTGCCCTGAGTATTAGACATGAGTTGTTTGGCAGTAGGGGTGGAGCGAGCTGGAATATCAAAAACCCTTTTAAAGGACGCAACAAATTCAGGGTAATTGTAAATGATGGGCCTCTCTGCCTCCCAGAGAGGTTTTGCCCAAGCTAGGGCTTTTTCAGACAGCAAAGAAATCATGAACCGGACTTTGTCGCTGTCTGTAGGAAATGCCTGGGGCAGCATTTCAAGGTATCCTTTAACCTGATTTATAAATTCTTTGCACTGAGCTGGGTTGCCCCCAAAATACTGAGGGAGCGGGACAGACCCAGTCATTCCTCTAGCCGCAACAGGTTCGGAGGCTACAACCGGTGCTAGAACAGGAAGTGAGGCAGAGTCGGCCGCAATCGCAGGCTGGCCGGGTTTTGGATTCAGATTGGCATACTGGTCCAAATGGTGGTTCTGCTGGTCCCACCTGGTAAATAGGTTAGGTATAGGTGTATTGCCTGTACCATCTGTATTCATGGCCCTTGCGTAATGTCAGGAACCAGGAACCAGACAGAGACAGATCTAGATGCAAAAACACCTTTATTTAATAAACAACAAAGAAATCACCAAAAGCAAAGTCCAGGAGGCAAGCAGGGGTCAGTCACCAGAGCGGGTAGTCAGACGAGCCAGGATCAGGAGCACGGAGGTCAGCGGAGTCAGGAACAAGGCCAGAGTCAGGAACCAGGAGCAAACAGGAAACACAGGAACAAGGAGACTTCTGGGGGACAGGAAACCACGCAAGGGCAAGGAGGTTCTGGGATTAGCTGCTTAAATAGGCTGAACTGATTAGCAGCAGGGTTGATTATTATTCTCAGGTGAGTAACCGTGGCAACATGCTGAAGGAGCTGATAGTTAATTACAGCTGAAACCTCAGACACTGAAAAAGGAAGGGTGGCTGTTTAAAACAGCAAAGAAACCCTGACAGGGAGGTCCTAAAATGAAAAAAGTAAAATAAGTGTTACTTTTTCATATAATAAATATGAACTACGGTAACCTTAAAATGGAGACACCTAAGGTATAAATAGGTGTACTTTTAAATGTTATGATACAGAGGAGAGACTTGGAGACAGAC
Source organism: Pelobates cultripes (assembly GCA_933207985.1). NCBI lineage: Eukaryota > Metazoa > Chordata > Amphibia > Anura > Pelobatidae > Pelobates > Pelobates cultripes. Next base: position 295,466,225 of record OW240912.1, read on the forward strand.
ACTGCTCCATCTTAAAATGACAGAGAGGCTGACATGATGACATGTTCAGAAGGGTATGTTAACCTATTAATGATATTTGCAAGCATGTAATTTAATCTTATAAACTCTGCTATAATGGATTTTATATTTTTATATAATAAATATCAAAAAGACAAAACTATTGCTTCCAAGACAATCCTTATTTTATATTGTATTCTCAATTATTTATATATGTTAAATAGAGGATCTCTCACTAACTATATAAAATTATGGCTAAGATATCTGTATGGTTAGCCCTACTAAGTTCTATGCTTTAAGACATTATAGTGGTAAATAAGGGAACCACCCACGGTTACAGTATGACTTTATAGTTTACAATATTTGAAAGAACTACGGTTTTCTTAGATTTCACCTTCACATTCACTGCAAATAAAATATTCTCAAGCTTCAGTAATGAAAACTACAAATGTCAGACTTTCATTTCCAAATGGCCTGAAGGTTTTCTGTCAGAGTGTTTTACTTCTAAAATATATATCTTATGACTACCATATATGACCAGCAGAACCTATTCTTGTCATTCAGCTATAAAAATTAAGAAGATGATGTTTCAAATATGGAAGACTCGCAAATAAACACTTGAAAGGTAATTAAAGCTGAAGTACATGTATGTTAAATTACGTCTGGATGAGTGAGTCATACAAGTGGGAAAAAAAAGAAGATGTAAACAATACATTCTAAACTTTATACTTCTTTACCATTTAAATAAAAACATAATAATAATATTAATAATAATAATACAGTGAGACCTCGGTTTACGAATTTAATGCATTCTCCAGGAACCCAAATGCGGTTTTCCATAGGAATGCATTGAAAACCAATTAATCCATTCTGGAGGTCAGAAAAAAAGTCAAAATGAGCTGGCATGAAAACCAACCCACAATGCAGAAAACACAATAAAAGGCAAGCAAATGACAAAGCACTACCTTTCCACAGCTTGAGAAATGCACGAAAAAGTCCCAAAACAATTGAAAACAGTTTCCAGAATGGCTCCAAAACTCGATGCAAAAGCTGCTCCAACACCTCCACACTCGACGCCATGTGCTACCCACAGGCTCAAGCATGCAAGGGCTGGTGCTATAGACCTCTCAGGTGCAATGCATCCTGGGGAAACTTGCCTTGTATTGATTTTGTAAACTGAGGCATTATTTTCAATGGATTTTCATTTGTAAACCGGAAATTATGTTAACTGAGGCATTTGTAAACCGAGGTCTCACTGTAATTGCATTTTAATGATAACCATTTAAACTTGTGGCCACACTGATTAAATGATGAATTATGAATGGAAATAAAGCGTTGTGAATTGGTTTTGCACCCCTCCCTGTCACAGGTGCCTGATCCCAGGGCCCTATTTAGCCTTCTGCTGCAGATAGTCCCAGATGGAATATTTTCATCCCTTTCATTTCTCTTTTCTTTACTTTTTCCCTCTCTATCATTATACCTGCTTATCCTTTCTACCTCCTCTCTCCCGTGTGTGTGTGAAAAATGCTATTTTTTTAAATGGCTTTTTCATCACTATTCCACCGTCTATGACTTGTAATGATCGTCTTCAACTCACTCTACTGCTGTGTCTACCATTGTGGTGATTTTTTTGTTCTATAGTCTGCCTTGTTCTGTCTGTTATTATTTTTCTTGTTTTTAATTTTTCAGTTCCACAAACTATGATAAGGAGTTTATACAAGACACAATTTTAGAAAGGAAAAGTTGATAAAAATGCTCAAATCACCAAGTGTGAGTCACTCCAAATCACACAGAGAACCATACAATACAATAATAATATAGTGAGAGCAAACTCTATACACCAGATAAGATAGATATAAAAGCAGGCAATATTACCATATGGCTGTAATGTCCTAAAAATAGAAAATAAGGAACATAGTATAGCCTGTATAAAATATACAGAAAATAATTAAGTGTAAAATTGTCCACTCACGTGGTACTGAGCCGTTCAGTGGCTCAGACTATAAGCGCCTTGTAAAAATTATGGAGACCACAATGCTGGAAAGGCAAATCACTGTGAAAATTCCCTTTTGTGACTGAATGGAAAGTCGAGTCAGGAAATGCAGGAACAAATTTTATTTGCCAACAATCGCATATAAAATGGAATCTCTCAAATTATTGCGCTAACGCGTTTCAACCTAAGCGGTCTTTATCAAAGTGCTAACAATGTCAAACAGATTAAACATTTAAATATAGTTACAAAAAGGCGCGCTGTGATTTCTTTTCCGGTTCACTTCCGGATTTCGGCTGTCCGACCTCCAACTTCCGGTCACGTTGTGTTGCGTCTCTTCAAACACTTCCGGGTCAGCGGACAGTGTTTCTCTTGCGTTCCAGTACGTCTTCAATCTCAGTCATTATTTCCGGCTTCCGGTCATGTGACCTATCACGGGATACTTTCGGGCAAAAATCATAACTCCCTTACATTTCAATAAAGTCCCGATCTTGAATAAAATCAATATTTACTTCAGATGTCTTTGATTAATATGTCCATACATATATCCATCGAGCATATATTTAAAATAAGAGTAAATAAATACACAAATATAAAAATGATCACTCTATCAATTTATCATATATACACTATTAAAAATAGTATAAAAAATAGTATCTCTAAAAAGATAAAATAGAGCTCATTAACAATACAGGGATATATATATGAGGAGAGAAAAAGGGGGAGAGAAAATAATAATAGATTAAAATACATAATATAATTATAATACATCTAAAAAATATATTATAAAAAGGGAGTAATTTCAAAATCCACATTCAAACCATCAGGAGTCAGGGTATTGAGGTTGAACATCCACCTCATTTCTGCTTTGCTTAAAATATTATCTTTACAACCCCCTCTCCAATGGACTTTAATTTTTTTCTATGCCTATGAATTGAAGTCCCTCTGGGTTACCATTATGGTGGTCTAAAAAGTGCTTCGAAACGCTGTGATTAATACATTTTTTCTTTATATTATTAATATGTTCTCCTATTCTGACTTTCAGTTTTCTTATCGTTTTACCCACATAATGATAACCACATGGACAAGTTAAGAGGTATATAACATTGGTTGTATTGCACGTAATTAATGAATGTATTTTATATTCATCTACTGGGTTGTTATTCGAAGAAAAAGTCTTAATATTCCTCCTTATAATCTTATTTAATCTGCATCCAGTGCAATCTCCACAATGATAAAAGCCTATTTGTCCACCTAAAAAATTATTTATATCCTTTTTTACTTTTTTCTCCAAAAAACTTTTAGTTAAAATTTGTCTAAAATTTCGTGCTCCTCTAAAAATAAATTGGGGTCTATCTCCTAAATAGGGTAAAAGTTCTTTATCCTCCTTTAATACATGCCAGTTCTTTTTAAAAACATTGCATAAAGATCTGTTATTAGTACAAAAATTGAAGATCAAAGGAATCTGTTCCTCCTTCTTTCTTTCTTTATCTTTATATTCCAGAAGTAAATTCCTATCTCTTTCTCCTATTTCGTCTCTAATATTTTTAATTAAAGTTAGATCATAACCTTTATCTACAAATTGCTGTGACAAATTACATGATTGATCTTGATAATCTTTAAAATCCGTACAATTCCTCCTTAATCGGAGGAACTGGCCTTTTGGTACGTTACTAAGCCAAGGTTTAAAATGACAACTTTGTAAGTCTATAAAACTATTTACATCTACCTTCTTAAAATGAGTTTTACTTTTAATTTGGTCTGATTTCTATAAAAATATCAAGGTCTAAAAAGGTGATATTTTGATTGCTTATATTGGAGGTGAGTTTAATATTCCAATCATTGGAATTTAAAAACTCTAAAAACTTAACCAAAGAGTCTCTATCTACTCTCCATATAATAAAAATATCGTCTATGTACCGCTTATAAAGGACCAAGCTTGCCCCTAAATCTACACTGGGGAGAACAAATGTTTCTTCCCAGTGGGACATGAATAAATTAGCATAACTAGGGGCAAACTTGGTCCCCATAGCGGTTCCTTGAATCTGTAAATAGAACTGTTCTTCATACCAAAAAAAATTATTTTTTAATATGATCTCTATACCTTTTAAGATAAAATCGACCTGTGATTCATTAAAATCTCCCAATTTCTTAAAAAAATATCTAACGGCCTTACAGCCCCTCTCATGAGCTATATTTGTGTATAGACTACTCACGTCACAGGTTGCCATAATGTATCCTTTTTCCCATTTGAAATCTTTTAAAATATTTAATAAACTTATTGTATCTTTCAAGTAGGTTGGACATTTCTTAACGAGATCTTGCAAAAATTGATCAATATACTGCGATAAATTAGATAAAAGTGATCCTATACCGGACACTATCGGTCTCCTGGGTGGATTAGAGATATCTTTATGTATTTTAGGCAGCACATAAATCACTGGAATTTTTGGATATTCTATTTTTAAAAACTTGTATTCTTTATTATTTAAGATTCCCATTTCTAATCCTTCCTTAATAAAAGCCTCATATTCTTCCTTTATCTTTGTTAGTGGGTTAGCATCTAATTTTAGATAAGTAATTTTATCATTTAATTGATTCTGAATTTCTTTTAAATACTTGTCTTTTTGCCAGATCACCACCCCACCTCCTTTATCAGCTGGTTTTATTATCACTGACTCATCTTCTTTTAAATCTTTTAAGGCTAATTTTTCTTTTTTTGATAGATTCCCCTGATATTTATTTAAAGGTTTTAGTCTTTTTAGATCTTTCAAACATAATTTTTCAAAAACCTTCATAGCCTCAGATTTCTTATTTACTGGGTAAAAGGAGGATTTTTGTTTTAAATCTGTATGTTTGTACGAATCATTGTCACTAATTACTTCTTTATTTACTATAAAATCCTTAAAAAAAATTTTTAGGCATAATTTACGTAAAAATTCTTCTCTCCTCATATATATATCCCTGTATTGTTAATGAGCTCTATTTTATCTTTTTAGAGATACTATTTTTTATACTATTTTTAATAGTGTATATATGATAAATTGATAGAGTGATCATTTTTATATTTGTGTATTTATTTACTCTTATTTTAAATATATGCTCGATGGATATATGTATGGACATATTAATCAAAGACATCCGAAGTAAATATTGATTTTATTCAAGATCGGGACTTTATTGAAATGTAAGGGAGTTATGATTTTTGCCCGAAAGTATCCCGTGATAGGTCACATGACCGGAAGCCGGAAATAATGACTGAGATTGAAGACGTACTGGAACGCAAGAGAAACACTGTCCGCTGACCCGGAAGTGTTTGAAGAGACGCAACGCAACGTGACCGGAAGTTGGAGGTCGGACAGCCGAAATCCGGAAGTGAACCGGAAAAGAAATCACAGCGCGCCTTTTTGTAACTACATTTAAATGTTTAATTTGTTTGACATTGTTAGCACTTTGATAAAGACCGCTTAGGTTGAAACGCGTTAGTGCAATAATTTGAGAGATTCCATTTTATATGCGATTGTTGGCGAATAAATTTGTTCCTGCATTTCCTGACTCGACTTTCCATTCAGTCACAAAAGGGAATTTTCACAGTGATTTGCCTTTCCAGCATTGTGGTCTCCATAATTTTTACAAGGCGCTTATAGTCTGAGCCACTGAACGGCTCAGTACCACGTGAGTGGACAATTTTACACTTAATTATTTTCTGTATATTTTATACAGGCTATACTATGTTCCTTATTTTCTATTTTTAGGACATTACAGCCATATGGTAATATTGCCTGCTTTTATGATAAGGAGTTAACTAAAAATGAAAAGGCAAATGAGTAGAAAATGATATCATACAGAACAGGTCTTAGCTACCCTCATTTTTGTGCTAATATTTGTACAGCTTTGGTAATTTTATTTTTGTTTGCATATTGTTGCTTAACAGGTTTATGTGTTTGCTCAAAATGCTTCTGTATCCTTCAATTTTCCCTACTAAAGTTCTTTAAAAAAGGTAATACAATAAGACAGCAACCTCTGTCAGAATTACTGCAAGACAGAGGACGATATTAAATTTTTAAAACATTTTATCCTCCCAATATTTTTGTAAAGGATAGTTAATGAAAAATATATTGTATACATTATATATTTCTTTGTTTCATATTCTTTAACAGCAATCTATACATTTATAATTTTTTTCAACCTACATATTTGTACATATTTGTGCAAACCATAAATAAATAAATGTCTTTTTTTTTTTTTACAGAAAAATTAATTTCATTTTAATTACCCATGACAGCATGACCTTATGGCAATTCAAGTATTGAAGGTTTTCCTGATACTTCAGTAAGCAAACACTGTTTGGAGTATGATTGGGGCTGCAGACCAGCAGTCAGTATATAACAAACAGCCTGTCAATAGTGATGAAAGAGTAGAATAGTAGACCAGACTTGCTGCTCAGATGGTTTCATAATTTTCAGTTTAATGAATGAATTTCCAAGTGTAACTATAGAGAGAGATAAAATAAGATGAGGGCTTATCTCTGAGCAAAATATAGGTTATGTTGGATCTTCTGCATATGATGTTTAAATGTCTAGAGGTATTTTATGGAAAAAGAAAACAGCACATCTTTGTCCTTGAACTTGATCAAATATATCTAACAATGACAAAGCTCGACTTAAGGGTAAAACAAAACAGTCCGCTGAGATTAAATACATAAATAATCCATGTAATAATTAATTAATGAAAACCACTACCTTAAAAAGCATAAAAAGGGAAAAAAATATGTAAAAATAAATTGCAGTTATGTGATCAATCACAGTAGTGTCTGTGCATTTATTTAACCATTTGTTTGCAAGATTAAATATTGCAATTCCATGGAGAGCTGGCACATGGGGATTAAAAATGCATATAGCGGACTTGGCATCAGTCCCTGGGGTTGCCCCAGGGCTGTCCCAAGGCATTGTGCTGCCTGGAACAAAGGATGAAATGTCCGCCCCCCCACCCCAATCCCCAACAAAACCACACCAAGCAAAAAATACACATCCATTATGTTATGCAGTGTGTGTAGTTAATGCAGTGTCTGTGTAGTGGATGCAGAGCATGTATTTGTGTAGTGAATGCATTGTGTGTCTGTATAGTGGATACAGCGTGTGTGTATTTTGTAATGGATGCAGTGTATGGATAGCAGACGCAGAGACTGTGTGTATATAGTGGATGCAGAGTGTGTGTATAGTGGATGCAGTGTGTGTGTGTGTGCGCATAGTGGATGCAATGTGTGTGTGTCTGTGTTTGTGTATAATGGATGCAGTGTGTGTGTAGTATAGTGGATGCAGGAGGGAGGGGGTGACACAGTGAGGGAGGGGTATCACAGTGAGGGAGGGGGTGACAGGTGGCAGAGTGACCATGGGTGGTGACAGAGTGGGTGACAGATGGCAGAGTGACTAAGGGAGGGACGGAGTGACAAGTGGCAGAGTGACTGAGGGAGGGGGTGGCCGAGTGAGGGAGGGCGTGAAAGGTGGCAGAGTGACTGTGAGAGGGGGTGACACAGTGAGGGAGTGGGTGACAGGTGTCAGAGTGACTGAGGAGGCAACAGAGTGGGTGGCAGAGTGACTGAGGGAGGTAGGGGGTAACACAGGAGACAGGGTGGGTAAAAAAGGTGGCAGAGTGACTGAGGTAGGGAGAGGGTAGCAAAGGGATGGAGGGAGGGGTGACAGAGTGAGGGAGGCGTGACTGAGGGAGAGAGTGACACAGTAAGGGAGGGATGACAGAGTGACGGAGGGGGTGGCAGAGTGATGGAGGGAGGGGTGGCAGAGTGAGGGAAGGTGTGACGGGTGGTAGAGTGACTGAGGGAGGGGTTGACACAGTAAGGGAGGCAGAGCTGCAGACTGTGCTGGCTCTCTTCCTCTCAGGACAGATTGGAGGGGCCTCGCACCTGGCAGCATACCGGGCAAGCTGCTGGGCCCCCTCCAGATGTCAGTTCCTCGGTGAGGGACCGAGGACCTGACACAGTCTGCATGTTTTATGGCGAGTTAGGCGGCCACGAGGCCTTGGGCAGCTGCCTAACTCGCCTAATTAGAGAGCCGCCGGCCTGCCACTTATACGGGCGGCAAAATGCCGCCCCTGTTAGAGTGCCGCCTGGAGCCATGGCTCTACCACGGGCTATGGAAGGGCTGGCCCTGAGTTGCCCGAATCCATATTGAGTTTGAACAAACAAAGCTGTATCCCCCTGTTCGTGAACCAAACAGAACGTGTGTGGTCTCCCCCCGTTATTGAATTAGAACACCGACAACCCCTGGCTGTTAACCACAATTAAGGAATCCTTGAGTGCTTTCCCTGGGTGGCTGCTGTTCGTATAACCAAACGCACGTGTTCAAACAATTGGAGGCCATTTTGTCTCCGGAACGCGGGCAGCGGTACATGGTCGTCAACGGCGTGAAACTTTCAGGTACGCGACCCCGGGTGAACACCCGGTAAACTGGTACTGTGGCCCATCCAACTTCCCAATCAGTTGTGAGAATGCATTCGGGAGGCAGAAACTACCAAACAGGGGGAGCATTTATATCCTTGCAGCCAGGGGGGCATTCATCTGTGTTCGTGCGAAAACCCCCAAAAGATGACCGGTCGTTGCCTTGTTTTCTCTGGAACTGTTTTGGGGCATCACCTCATGGCTGACCAGTCAAAACGTCATTCGAATGGCGTTCCCGAACCACCAAAGGTATCTGAGAGATATTTTGGCAAAGTGTGCGCTCAGATTCTAGCTATTAGTTGATGTGACTTTCGTGGGGTACTGAAGTATTACCATGAATTTTGGGGTGTTTTAAAATATTATAGATTTTTCAGTACCTGAGAGATAATAGAGTTATAGGTTTTTTTTCCCATGCAATTATCTCTCAGGCACAGAGGATCTTGGGAGGAAAAAACCCTATATTTTGTATATTTTGTATAGACCCCATGTAGGGGTCTGTGCATACAAGCCGTGTGTGGCCAAAATAATATCAGTTGACTCCCAGAACTGTGTGTTGTCCAGTTACTGGGGGAACATTCTATATCTAATAACCAACGCTTTCCTTCCAGCTCCAGAGGATTACAGCGGAGATATTCAGTCTCAGCATTGCAGCTCTGCTACAATGCATACACTGTAGGAATGTGAATAGTGTTCTGTTTTTAGAATTTACACCTGAGCGTATATGGGCAGTAGTGTCGCCCACTAACAAGATTTTATGTACCCCTTTTTTTTTAAGGTATGTGTTATCTAGACTCTACAATTTAAAGCATAGTGAGTACTAATAGCTTAGTACAAGTAATTCCTGCTGTCTATCTAATTCATTCCTCCATCTATAACAACATCTGATCTGTTTGAACGATTATTTCCCCCCACACCTGAGATAAAACAAATAACAGGAAATGTACATCTTCACAAAACTTTTCTGGATATCCCACAACCGAGATTCAGTAATTTGCCATCTTGTAGGAACTTTCTTAAGAACCTTTACAGCTTTACAGCTTTGGAATAAGCATGAGTATACTTTTACTGAATTATTGTTACAGAAATGTTTTTTGTTCAAACATATTATGAATGAGAGATAGAGACTTATTTAAAGGGAAGAAAAAAATAAAGAATAAATTATCAGAAAGCTGAGAAAGCTTTAACAAAGCCCCAGGGTCAGAAATGACAACATTGTATGATCGTTTTTTTAAAATAAACTTTTTCACGCAAGTCTGTGAGTGCTCTAGTTTTTGGTATACTCTAAAATTGCTGGGATATTTCAATATATATATATATATATATATATATATATATATATATATATATATATATATATATTGAAATACATCCAAACAGTGGCACTCGACCTTAAAGCCAAATTACCGTATCACTTAGCACAGTTCAGTGCATATCCCCTCAAGAAAACATTTCATCTTCACTTATGCATTTTTATACAGATCTCATTCATGATACATGGCCCACATGTCATATCAGAGAGAAAACTGTATGCCAATTATAGCTTAAGGTATTAATATATAGTAATCGACATTTAACCTGCAAGATGCCATCATTAAGTGTAAATCATTTTAAATATCCAAAGGTTCATTTATATGCACAACTGAAATATAGTGGAACATTTATTCATACTTACCATAATTTTCTTTTCTTGGCTATTCTTCATGGAAGTATATACATATGGGTTAGCTTCGCCCCTTACAGCCAATAGGACAGGAAAAACACCAAAGACTTTAAAAGTAGGCTCCATTCCTAAGGTCCTCAGTCAGTAACAAGCTCTATAGTAGATAAATAGAGACACTGATAGGTGGGTAGTATATGCTGCCATGAATAATAGCCAGGAAAAGAAAATTACAGTAAGTATGAATACATTTTCCACTTTTCTGGCTAATCATGGCAGCATATACATATGAGAATACCCAAGCTTCAAAGGGAGGGACAGAAACGTAAATAACTTCCAATCAAAGAATCAGAATAATTCAACATAGATTAAAAGATTGAACTGAGTTAAGGACTTGATGTCCAAGTTGCGCCTCACTGACTGCTTTAATGTCCAGGATGTAATGTCAGACAAATTTGTTCAAAGAGGTCCAAATGCCAGCTTCACAAAGGTTTCAGCAGATACCATTGCCATGGAAGCCCAAGATGCTGCAGCTGCACGAGTGGAGAGTGCCTGATACACTTCGGTACAGGTAGAGAATGGCATTGATAAGCTTTTACCTTAGGCAGGATCTCTAGTGCTAAATACAAGACAACCATATCCTGTTGAAAATGTGTGAATGGGGGTTCACAGGACCAAGCCTGGAGTTCATACCTTTTCCTTGCTGAGGAACTAGCCTCTAGCAACAGCACTTTCTGTGCCAACACCATGGAAGCTCCTGCTAGAGGTTTGAATGATGGTTTAGTCATAGCCTGTAAAACCAGTGGTAGGTCACATATTGGCATGAACACTCCGAGTAAAGGCTTGAGTTTAATCACTGCTTAAATGAAGCAAAGCACCAGGGGCTACAATGCTCAATGGGTACCCATCAATGTGGAAAGTGCAGATATGTGCTCCTCTAGAGTGTTATAACTCAGACCCCTACTAGGCCAGATTGAGGAGTAATTCCAACCTCTATTCTTGAGACCAACAGACAAATGAATGCCAAGGTTAGTAATATGTAAAGTATTTATAGGACTGTAAGATGATCTTAATGATCGTCTCAGGGATGCCTATATTTATAGAGACTCCCACATCAACACCAGAGCTTGAAGATCTTGGTGTGTGAAAGGACTTTGTAATAATAGGTCTGGACGTACTGGAATTTCCATTGGAGGTTCCAGATTCATCTTACTCATCATAGGGATTTAGAATCTTTGTGGCCTTCCTCTGTCTCCTTTTGAATTTCCTTCAGGAAAGTTGAAAACAGGAAAAATATGTACATCAGACTGAAATTTCAAATTTTAGTCAGAGTATCCTGACCTTGAGCATTCTGGTCCTAAAATCTAGAAAAATGCTTCTAGACCTGGTAGTTCAGAGAAGTGGCCATCAGATCTATGTAGGGTATCAGTCAAATCTGAGTAAACCTTGATGATGCAAAGTTGCCATTCCACCTTGTCCACTGTTACTCAGCCATTGTATTCAGCCATTGTATTCTGAGCCCCTGGTTGTTCTTCTGTGCCTTGAACATCATTGGCTGTAATTCTCTCATCAATAAGACCCATCTTGATGATTGATATAGTATACAGTTGAGAGAAAACTTCCACAATATGTGTAACTGTTCCTGAGATAGGGAAAATGCATAGTATAGAATTATCCACACAGAAATGTCATTCTCTGAGCTGGTGTGAGACTGCTTTTCTTGATATTCATCAAGCAGCCAAACTTCAGGAGTTCTGAAAGAACTATATCCCTCTGTGCACCTGCCTTCTGTGGGTTTGAGACTACCAGAAGAAGATCGTCTAGATAATGGAACCAGGTGGTGTTCTGGGCTCTCAATATCACTATACGCACAATCAGTACCTTGAGAAAAGGTTCTTGGGGCTGCAGAGAGGCCAAATGGTAGGGCACTATATTGTTAGTTTTCTTCTGAGATAATGCTAATGATCTCGGGCTATTAGAATGTGATAGTAAGCATCCTTGAAAAATATAGAGATAAGGAAATTGTTCTTCCAAATTGCTGAGGATATGGGTCTCATTGACTCCATCCTAAAGGCTCTGACATTCAGCCTTTTGTTGGCCCTTCTTAGGTCCACTATAGGCTTCCATGTGCCTTTGCTTTTAAATATTGGCAAATATTGTCCCTGGAACCACTCTTGATATGGGACCTAAGAAAACACCTCTCGTCCAGAAGGTTTCTTATTTACCTTCAGAGCTATACCTTTTATTTAATCTATCTGAATTCTCTTGTTGGTATAGAGACTCCTGTGTCTGAAGAAAACTCCAGTCAATGCATAATGGTTTTCCTTCCACTGCATTCCCATCACAACCAGAATATGTTGTAGATTCAGTCATTAAACAAACAATAAATAAAAAATAAATATTACATGTGGCAAAGTACTAAAGTACAAAAAGGGCACTGTCAAATTATCTTACCAATTCTATTAACAGCACTTACCCATGTCTGGAGAACCTGCAAATACATTACAAATAGGTTTGGGAAGTTTACTGTAATTTTCTCTCCATTTTAGGTTCTTTCTGGCAAATGCCCGTATCCAAGATGGCGGGAGGTGACAGGGTCTGGGAGGTAGCGTCTGCTGCTGAAGGCTGGAATGTGTCTGCTGACTGTGAGGTACAGGGTCAAAGTTTATGTTTATGTTCGCCATCCGTGGCAAACCATTCGGCGAACCGTTCAGCGAACCGTTCGGCAAACCGTTCGGGACATCACTACTGACAATATCATTGTTGTGATACGTTTTACTGGTTTGAAACACTTATATTTCTGTTCAGTGAAGTCTCCTGAGTATAACAGTACCCCCATGTACAGGTTTTATGGTGTTTTCAAAAGTTACATTGCCAAATTTAAGGCTTACATTTGGTCTCAAAGGCAACATAACCAGTCTGGCAAATTTCAATGTGCTTAAACTGAAAAATGGAACATGCTGTATTTGACCCTGTAACTTTACAAAACACCATAAAACCTATACATGGGGGGGTACTGTTTTACTCCTGAGATATCGCTGAATACAAATATATGTGTTTTATTGCAGTAACAGCTAACAGTATTTTGACATTCACAGTTAAAATGCCATGCATAAATTAAAAAAATAAAATATCTTAATTTCTAAAAAAAAAATTATATTTTATTCATATTAAATTATGTTTCATATATAAATATTTGCTATGAAATGAAAGCCCTGTTTCTCCTGAACAAAATGATATATAATATTATTTATTTTATTATGAAAGAGGTGAGTTCTGGTTGAACAGACATATAGCGCAAATTCAAAGTTTTGTTTTGATTACAACTTGTACAACTGCCTCAGTCATTAAGGGGTTAAATACACCACAGTCTAAAGGCAGTGTAAAGGCACGTATATACATAGTGGGCATTGGATGACATTCTCCTTAAACCAACCATGGACCCCAAAAATAACGAGAGACACTAAATCTTTGGATACAATAGGCCACAGCATTTATTACAACTCACAAATACTGTATAACATCCATAACATTTGGCATCCAATTTGTATAAAACTGTACAGATAAAACAATCATAACTTAACATATAAATAACAGTGCATAATGTCATACAGTAACCCCTTAATGTAATCAAAACGTCCTTGCCATTCTAACTTACTCCTTCCCAAAGGCTCTCACCTCCCCTCTCGGCATGATAAATTCCTCTTCCCTTTTTGGGGTCCCCACCAGCCAGCTTTTAGCTCGGTAGGGACCCGACCATAATGCTCCCCAACAGCCAGCATTTAGCTCGGTGGGGAAACGTCCAACCTGGTACCCCTTATGGTAAGAGATAGGGGAGGATGAGACCCGGCAATTATCCCCTTACTCATCTACCTGCAACCATCTCCCACCCTATTTGGCAAGGACATGCCTCCCGCCTCAAACCCTGCTTTTATATGCCTAAACATCAGCTCAGCAGACCTAGCCGAGAAGCCTCCGTCATGGCACCAATTCGAAAAGAGTGCCCACCAAACTCAGCACCCTTCAAGCTCAACACAGCCAACCCTAAACAAAATACACAGACAAACTGAAAATGGGAGAGGAAGCTCCCATCCTCGTGCCCCAGCAGAGGGCCAGACACTGTAGGGCGTACCCCACAATAATTCCAAAAGGAATAAACTGGGCAGGTGGTCAACCCAGGGACTGCTGCCAGCTGAACCCCCTTACTCTTCCCAAAAACATAAGTTTGGAGCACAGAATCTTAAACAAATCTGGTCCCGCCTCTCCCGAACATCAGAGAAAAGGATCCCCCCAACGGCCGACCTGTTCAGACATACCATCTCCCCAATCTTCATGGCCCCAAAGAATGTGAAAGAAAAACCGAGGTGAAACAGCTGAACTTTAAAGTCCGAGAAACACACCTAGGGGAGCACCTGGCATAACTGTGCCAAGAGGACCCCTGTTACTGGTCTCCAAGAATCCACAGAAACCCAACACCTGCGCAGACCCTTACCCGCTTGCCGCACCAGAAACACCTTGGTCTCATCCTCCAGCCATGAAATTTAAACCGAAAACTCAGCCCAGACAGGCGCAGGCAACATGCCACAGTAACCCAACTCTCCAAGGGCTGCAACAAACCCTGCAATCGACCAGGCAAATCCTGGAAAACCCCTACTTCCGATTCCAGCTCATGCCATTACGTCCACACCTTCGAGCACCTTGCCCACATGGAACTAGACACTGATCCACGAACCAGCTCCATCAGTCTCCCGTACCCAGGGACAACAGCTCTACTGGAAACGGGCAACCTTCCTGGTCTGCGTGAGGCACAGCTGCTCAGAACTCTGCCCACTGTAAATGAGAGAGAGCATCCACGGTCACATTATGAACCTCCAGAACACACTAAATTTGTATAAAACTGTCACATTTAGGCACAAGCACCATAGCACCAAGCACCGAAGCAAACGGACCACCAGCAGAGAGGAGGCGGAAAGCACGACCCCTAGATTGACGTAGTTAAAGACGACTACCCGGTCCCGTAATTCCAAACCACACAATTCCAAAGCCACAACGATGGGAAAAAGCTTTAGGAAGGCAAGATTCCTAGTCAGGCCTGAGGCATGCCACTCCACTGGCCAAGTGTCAGCACACCAACGCGACCCCAAGATTGCCCCGAAATGGAACCCACAGCATCCATATAGAGGTGAAGATCCA
The DNA here is from genome assembly GCA_933207985.1 of Pelobates cultripes. Classification (NCBI taxonomy): domain Eukaryota; kingdom Metazoa; phylum Chordata; class Amphibia; order Anura; family Pelobatidae; genus Pelobates; species Pelobates cultripes. Next base: position 295,481,516 of record OW240912.1, read on the forward strand.
AACTAGACACCTCGGGCGCTTGCCAACCGGACCTACCATTGTACGCAGCCAGGAAGGAATCCCAGACTGCCAGGTCATCCCGCAACTGTTGCATGATCAGAACAAAATGCAGTGGCCTCACCACCTCAGTGGTTGCTGCCTCCAGGTGCCTGCCGAACACTCGTCCCATGGGCATGATACGACAGATGAAATTCAATTTTCCCAAAAAAGACTGCAGCTGGTATAACTGGATCTTCTGAAGCCCCCAGCAACCACCACATCCTGGTGCAGCCCATCCACCTTATCCTGTGGCTCTCGGCCCTCCATGGCCACAGAATCTATTTCGATGCCCAAGAAACTAAGGCACGTCAACGGCCCCACTGTCTTCTCGTGAAGAGGGGAACTCTGAAGCGGCCAAACACCTCCCCCACCGTGTTAAGCAGGATTCGACATGTCGGGGAGTTCGCTGGGCCATCAGTGAGATTCAGCAGCGAGGCAATCCCCAACTCCTGCTGCACCACCAACTCCAAGAATGTGCTGAAGCATTCAAAATAAAAACAGGATATTGAACAACCCATTGGGAGGCACATATCCACGTAATACCGACCATCAAAACACACCCCATGAGTTGATGGCAGTCCGGATGCACCGGCAACAAGCGAAACGCAGAGAAAGGACGACATTCCCCTTGGTGCGCTGCCGGGCAAGTCATGACGGAGAGCCAGAGACAAATGTCCATCTGATCCCATGATATGTAGGGGCAGACCATGAGCTGTTGAAGAAATTGCTTGTCATACCTCTAACAACTCAGGCCACCATAAGTGTGACAGGTGTTCTAAGTATGACAGGCGTTCCATATGGTGTCCTGAATACAGAACAACGCTGAGTAATGTTGGGAAGCCTTCTCCCCAATCATGCTTGCCAAAATGGAGAATGCCCCCACCCAGTTCCCACAAGTATTGGGGATCTTCCTATAGCGAAATTTCTCCTCATCTTTATCCGAATCCTTCCTATAATTGTTCCCCAGGCGGAACAGACCTCGCCATGTGTTCTTGGAGGGGGCTGCTTGCCCGCCTCCTACTTTCTGACTATGGCCCTGGGATATATGGCATTTGAAAACACTATTTGTGCCATGTGACAAAACTGGAGATTTTGCACAAATATGACTATTGTCCATATTTTTTATGATTCCCTTCATTTGTTGCACTGTTCCCCATGTGTTTCATCTGTTGGTCCCGCTGGATAGACTACCAGACAAACTGTGGAGTTACTGGGTGGCCACCATTTCATGTATCAGAGGCACATGGTGAGAACAATGGATGAAGCACATGGTGAGAACAATGGATGGCGGCCATTTTAACTGGACTTTTCTACACAGTGCCATCTCACAGGTATTTGGTGCACAAAGACATCTTGTCGTAGTTTTAAACTATACAACAGGGGACACATTATACAGTAATTATTTTTCATATAGCCTGTATATGTTCTGCGGAATCTGCATTAAACTGTATCTTCCAAACTACTGAACGGATCTGGGTGAATTTTGGATATGTGGTTCACCCAGATCCCCCGGTTCCGAGGATATACATATGTTTTATAATACTGTATTTCTCTGCCTCTATTAATTATATTAACCATTGTGTTCAGTAATCAAATCACAGGCAGAGGGGAGGATTTTGTGTGGGAGTATCTGTGTGTATTGTACGGATTTATTGGTTGTATTTCAAAACCCTGTGGGCAGTACTATGTTTGTGGATTGTGAATAAAAGAGGCTGTATGTGCCAGCACAGTCAGTTCTGCTTGACCTCAAAACGAAGAGTCGTCTCGTTATTGGGGGAATTGGATTGTATGCTGATTGCCAGGAGTGTAAGCTGATTGTATGCTTTTCCTGTTCAGCTGCTTACATGCTTGAGAGTATTCGTATGCTTCTCCGGTTCGGTGATTGTGGAGTCCTCAGGAAGTGCTAGGAGCATCCTTCAACGGAGGTACCCAGTCAGGGTGCCAGGTGATCCGTTACAAGCGGTGGGATGGCGTCCTAGTGCGAGGTAAAGCAGCTCAGAGACACTGTTCATGGAGTTACAAATTGAGGGCAATGCTAGCACACGTGCAGCGCCCCGGGGAGCAGAGGTATCCAGTGACTTGGAGCAGACAAGTATGGAAGGCTCTGGCGATGATTGGCTGGCCGAGGTGAGGCAGCGAGTGGCCCAGTATGGTGATAATGTGCCCATGGATATATTCCAGGCGATCTGGAACCAGGTCACAGCCGGGCGAAACACAAGGATGGACCGTGAATTCCGGCTGGCGAAAGAGAGAGAATATGCTCAGCGGAAGGAGTGTTACAGCAGCCAAAGAGAGGCTGCATTCGAGGAGGTTAACCGTTTCCCCCTGAGGCAGCCAGAGGAACCAGAATTATGGGTCCTCATAGACTGGTACTGTGAGGAACCACAACAGGCAAGTGGAGATGGGACCGAGGTGTAAGCCGAGTGTAAGCTGATTGTATGCTTTTCCTGTTCAGCTGTTTACAGCATTCATGTGCTTGAGAGCATTCGCATGCTTCTCCGGTTCAGTGGTTGTGGTGTCTGTCGCAGTGCTTGGAGTCCTCAGGAAGCGCTAGGAGCATCCTTCAATGGAGGTACCCAGTCGAGGTGCCAGGTGATCCATTACAGAGCATCCTCCAAGGGCAACAGGGAAAAAATCTTGACAAATTTCCCCTTCCAGATTTTTTCTCTAATTTCTGGCTTCAGATGCAAGCCCAGGGGGCCAGACCAGCACATATACGCTGCCCCTTTGCCATGTCCATGACACCCATCAGACCATCTAAATCCATGGGGTTGCTCCAAACCCCTGCATCCATGCAGGTCACAAGGGGCCCAGGCACCGCCGAGGGAGCCGCAAACCTGCTACCAACCGCCATGCCATGAACAGAGCTCACCACCCCACCCACCAGTGAACCCACCACTGGGACAGAAGTGGACCCCACAGAGTGCAGCTGACTATCCAACCCCTGGGGACTCTGCACCAGCGCACCCCGCTCCCACTGGGAAAGAAGACCCTACAACCCTGACAGAAATCTGCACAGTGAGGACACCCCAGACAACAAAGGAAGATTGGACTCACCTGATGGCGCCCTGGGACCAGCCATTGACACCGAAGTTGAAGCAGGAACCTGTGAAACTGAATCTTGAGACGTCTCTATGGCTCTCATGTGCGCAGGAGCTCTAGACGCCACCTACTGTACAGATCCAGCAAGCGCACCCAAAGCCTGAGAAAGCAGTGGAGAGTCAGTTAGCCCGCAGTGGAGAGTCAGTTAGCTGCCAATCAAGGTAAGGAGAATGGGGTGGAGGGGGCCCCAGTGCCAGCCCAGACAGGGGGAGAGGAGCAGTGGAGGGAGAAGAGAGAGGAGGGGGGAGCAGGAGGAAAGAAGGGGGAAGCAAAGAGAGGGGCAGCATAAACAGGGACAGGAGAGGAATAACACCCAGAAACCCCAGATGGGGAATGCCCCACAGAGGGGCGGGAGTGTCACAGGAAAGGGGATGGAGCAAGAATATCCCTAGGAAGGGGGAAGGCAGCTCAGCCCGCTGGCAAAGGCAGAAAAGAAAACGGTGGGGGGAGAAGAGAGGGATGGGAGCCCAAAGCAGAAGAGACCGGGGGAGAACCCCCCCGGCCAACGGCAGTGGGTGAGACCCACCCTGCATGCCCGGCAGGTGCCTTCTCTCCACTGCCGGCCGCAAGGGGGGATCCCAAGGTAACATCGCACACTCCACCCGGGTTGACCGGGAGGACATCCAGCCACTTGACCCTGACAGCAGGAGCAGCTACAGGGACAGGATGAGATGCAGGCTGCATGCCACGTGGTTCCAGTGTAACAGTGTAAGCATGCAGAAGCCAAACAAAGAGAGATGGACACAGGTATTCAGGAAGTAAGAGGCCTTTATTCACATTACCGATCGGGGTCTCAGTTGAACTCCTGTTCCAAAAGATCTGAGGGACAAATACCTGATGTACAGGACTTTTGTTAACAGCATATCCCCTCCCATACAGTATAACCCCTCCTATATTCCTCAGCCCAATCAGCACATAGGATATTCAGGATCACCTTATATGGCAGACCACATGGCTTGTTGAAGACAAAGGATTTTACTATCCACTTCCACACATGCTCAGTATACTGATGACTCATCCAACTGTTTGTAATCAGATACTAATTAGCATATGCCATGTGAAGATTTTGGCCTACTAAATTTTGACCATGCTGGAATCCCATCACATTCCCCCCTTTGATGCTTCTGATATAACATTATTCCAGATGCATCACTAATCATAATCTGCCAACACCACTCAAGTAACCATGAACCAGTACAGACCTTGTAATCATTCTAACTTAACTTTGTGCTCTCTCAACATTCCTCATCCCAATTATTCTCTCTGTGGGCTAGGGGTTCATACTTCCAGACAGCCATTACATGGGCAGCTGTCTCCCTTTCTATAGTGCTCTCTATAACACTAAATATAGACCTGACCACTTGTGGGAGTAGACACGACAGGAGGAGGCACAAGAAATATAATAAATTCTACTCCTCCTACTAGTGCCTTAATCCCTCCAAGCTGCTCATACCAACTTCCAAACCAACTACTTGGGATATACCCACTCCAGACCTGAGTAGGTACATGCACAAGTTTAACCATGTGACTGGTAAGTTCAGCCACTACCTGCCCTTCATCGTCTATGTGCAGACAACAGTTACTTAGATTAAACTTCCTGCATACACCTCCTTCTACTGCTAGTAAGTAATCAAGGGCTAGCCTATTCTGGTATATGGCTGATCGCATCTGGGTATTTTGCTTTGCTAAGAGGTAGAGTGCTTGCGCTGTCTCATTGGTGATAATCTCAACTACCGCCTGTAGTCTTGTAATATGGTTGAGCATATATATTGGGGTTCTATATCCATATGTGCAATCTTCCGCCCCGGTAGCAGGTCCATAATAATTAATAATACGTTGGGGAGGCCACTCATCTTCCCAGCTACCTATATTCAAAGATGTTCACTCCCTTTTATGATTTACATCATAAGCCTTAACTCCCAAGGTCTCTCCTGTTTTGATTGGCAACAAGAAGAAGGATGGTTTGAGCATACCTAGCACACATGCCCCTTCCTAGTCTTGTGGTAGCTCTGAATATGCCTTCTTACCACGAATCCAGTATAGATTTGCTGGGGCTTTCCTATTGGATGTAGCAGATAAATCAAACCATACCTCTTTCAAATTGGTGTAATTGGCAAACGAATTAGTAGGTTCTGAGACATTTGAAGCTGACCACCAAGTAGTATCTTTTGTATCAGCATTACAGGCCTTCTGTCCTAAGCAGGTTAACTCTCCAACAGGTGTATTATACATTGGCCCTCTTCTAGCTAAACATACATGGCCTATGATAGATGTTTTTAACTGCCTCTCTGATTTACCTCTGGTACTTACTTGATGATCAGACTGAGAAAGTATCTGTTGTTCATCTGTCTCAGAACCAGGGTACCATGCTTCCTTTGCTTCCCATGGCCCCTGGTCTCCCATATTAGTACCTCTACATACAAAGCAGTTAGTTATATTAAGACTACCTGCAATACTCTCAGCCAAATCAATAAATAGGTTCTTAACATTATGGGGAATTTTATCCTCAATACTCATCTCCTCATGAGTCTGGGTTGCTACTGTCTCCATTTCGATGCCCACACACACAACAGCCCCAGTATCCAACCCGGTTCCGCATATCTGGAACCCAAACAGACCTCCGAACCTGTCAATAAAGTGCTGCAGATTGGAAATGGTCATGTGAATGGGGTTACACTCCATAGTTTTACAATACGGTGTAGTGGGCAACCTTTGGATAATCATATCTTGATCTACTGTCTTTCCCCAGGTCGCCCAACCTACACATGACCAATAGGGGCAGAAGTTAAAGTCTCTATTTGGGCAGTCAGGATCAGTAAATCTTTTGCTAGGGCATAAATATTTATTGTCAAACCCATAAGGCCGTTCCCATTTCAGATTACCACATACATTCCACAGTTTTCCACTACCCGAAATCGCCTTACATGCATCAAATAATAGAATACCCGTGGAATGTATGGTGCTTATCACAGTCCTATTTATTAATGTCCCCTGGGAGTTACTATTCCAAATTACCAACCAAATTGTACGGGGTTTGAATTGGGGATCAAAACATTTAGGCTCTCCTACTGCTGGGTGACACACACTGTAATCAATATCTAAATATCTACATTTAGATACAGATCCCTTACATTCATACTCTGAGTGCCAAATAAGGGTTTGGGACATTTGATTACCTGTTTTTGTAGTCTTAATACAACTAACACAGCTTTGAATATCCTTACCTTTACCCTCCTGAAAAATTATAAAAATACTAAAACATGTAATTAAGCACATCATTCTTGTGGTCCTCATCTTATTCTTCTACCGTGCGATGGCACCTCAGCTTCCCGCTTGTGAGGGCTGCAAGGATTGTTGTCCTTCTGATCCTCACTTTCCTTCACAGAGATCTCCTCGAGACACTCTGGCTTATGACACGTAGGCAGGTGGTCAGGCTTTATTATGGCCGTCAAAACACCTACTTGATGATCTCTGTAGACTTTTAACTTGAATGTCTCGATATCCCCTCGTACTTTTTCTCACGTCACGTTCAATCCAACTGGGTTATGCGCTTCAACCGGATCTTGCAAGGATTCTCAAGATCTGGAGTAGCTTACCGAGAGTCTGCCGCTGGTTTAACCTTAGAGTGATGAATCCAAGGAGTCACTTCCGCCACCTTTACAGCTGTTGGGGTAGATAAAAGAACAACATACAAAGGCTAACAGGATACACCCCAAGCTTTAACTCAATATGTATCGGTGGGATATTACAAGCAAGTCCTGGAGGATTATTTTCTGCCCTTATTTCTTGAATGTCAAATAAAGTTCCATCACTCTTAGGGTTTGCATTTGTTATTACAGAACAGAAGCGCCATTCTTCTCTTGGCACCAATACCGCTATTATGCCAGGTGATTTATTAAACATCAGAGATCAAATTAGGTAGAAAAGTTATCTGAGCTTAAAGCTTTGATAATAAATCTTGTCCTAGAAGTTGGATTGGACACTCAGGCATATATAGGAATTGGTGCTTCACAAAATGGCCTCCTAGAATGCAAGTACAACTCCTGAGAATCGGTCTAGCAGCGCTTTTCCCAGTAGCTCCTATCACAGTTATAATCGTCTCAGAAGGAGGAGCTACCAATTTGGTCACCACAGAATGTTCAGCACGTCTATCATGAAAGGACTTCTCTTTCCCCCTATTGATACATCGGCCACAGGCACCGCTTGGCCAAATGGGATGGAGCCCGGTCGGTATCAATAGTCTTCCATGACAGTGTCAGCCAGACCTACAAAATCTCTATCTTCCCTATCCCTTAATCTCTGGGTAGGGGGATAATATCTCCCTCCAAATCTTCTTCTACCTCGTCCTCTATAGCTGCTACCATAACCACCTCGCCCTCTTCTCTCTCCTTGTCTACCACCTGCAATATATCCCCTATGTGCGCAGTCACTCTTCCAATGCCCTTCCTCTCTACAATATGCACATTGATCTCTACCTAGTGGTACCCTGTTCATCCTATTCTCAACTTCTCTATTCATCTCCTCTCCTTCTCAAGCTACACCTGAAATAGCTACCACTAACATGTCTATTTTCTTCCTCATCTTATGTTCCTCCTCACACTTTCTCTCAGTTTCCCTATTCATATACACCTTATTTGCAACCTCCATTAGCTGTGATATAGATATCCCTGCAAATCCCTCTAATTTTTTTAGCTTTCTCTTAATATCGCTCTGGGCCTGGCTGACAAATGCTGAGTCTATCATTCGGAAGTTTTCAGGGGCTTCAGGATTGAAAGGAGTGTACAATCTATTTGCACTGGGTGATTCATTAACTTTTTGTAACACTTCAGCCGTCCTGAACATGTTAATTGTCTTTTTCCCTCCTGCCTTCATGCCAGTAATAATGGCTTGTTGATGGGCCTTTAGATGGATCATGTCAGCGCCATTTACGTTCCAAAGGCCAGTAATAATTGCTGATAATCAGCCCAGGTGGGATTGTGGGTCTGTATAATAGAGGTGACCAAGTCAATCATGGCTTGAAGTTTATCGGTGTACAAGGAGTTATGGGTCTTCCAATTAAACTGGTCGGATGTGGTAAAAGGGACTTAAACAAATACAGGATCTGCCAATTGCAACTGTCCATTAACGTCAATATGTGGTGGGCCAGGTGTAAGTCGGAGGGGCATTTGGCAATGTAGGGATGGAAGGGTGCCAGTCAGTTGTCGGGTTAGTATGGAACTTCGGCAAGGCTGCTCAGTAATAGGTTCCGGTCTGGGAGTAGTAAGATAGGTGTAAGGGGGTGAGCTAATTTTACTAGTCCGCATTTGGTGGATGAAAACATGAAGAAAAAAAACTTAACTTTTAATATATTTATACAGAAAATAAAAACATATCAATAAATATATTAAAATAGGGTAAGCAGTCCTACTCCTGTCTGTTATAAACAATGTAATATCAATGTAACTTCCGAAGATGGCCAGTAGGTGGCCCTAGAGTGCCTCCCTAAAGTCTAATGAACAGATAGACTTTAATTAATTATGTCCCTATTTTATTATTACTTATTTTAATCACTGTCCACCTTGATCTCTAGGCTTGATTAAAGCTTTAGTTCTAAGGTAAATTAAACATCTCAGTTTGTATTTTAGTAAAAGGGGATATTTTGGACAAAGCTGGGAGGGGCCCATCCAGTAACTAAAAAAAGATAATATACCATCTTATACCATTGATCATTGATTAGGGGGAGAGAGGGGGTAGTACAGAAATACAAGAGTTTAAAACACAAAAACAGATAAGTATGTGGGTAGGCGGGGACAGTAGAGCAGGGGGAGTGCAAATGCCAGCTATACCAGTTAACTTGAGAGGAAGAGTGGGGGAATGGCTACTCTGGCTCTGGAGGATGAATAGGGGGTTGGTAATCAGATGCAAGGTGGGAGGGGATGTCCAAAGCAGTTGTAATTAAGTCCTTAGTTCTGACCACCATGTGGCTCCATTGTTCCTCATATGACAGTTTAATTCACCAAGGCAGTTTTTCAACAATCAGTTTCCAACAGTCAATATATAGAAACTGATCATAGAATTCCGGCCTACTACTTACAGCCACATGTACACCCTGCACTAAATTTAAGTCAAGACTGCCACATGGAGGCCATGCGGCCACCAGGACAGGCCACTCCCTACTACACAGGTTTTTTTGTTTTTTTTTTAAAACATACAAGACAAAGGACCAACAGCCTTGTGAATCAGAAGATTATTTCAACAAAACGTCTGACTCAAAAGCTGTACAAATATACACACAGTTTCAACCATCACACGAATCTCCTTATCACCAGCACCACATCGCACAGTTACTAGGCCCAAACACACACGTGCACGCACACACAGGATCCTCACATGCTCAACAATATCACGACATCGCGCACACACAAGTAAAATCAAGACTCACCAAACACTATATATACTCATCAATGTAACTATTAATCAAACCATACAACTATCCACACTATTAATCCACATAAACTAACCAATCACATAACATTTCAACAATTTCGTCTCTACAGTCAGTGGTTATGGTACGGTTAGTAATTATTATACAGTTAGATAATTATGGTTTTAAAGTTACAAGGTCAGTTAGTAATAGTTAAGGTGTTACACATACAATGTTAAACAGTAATTTTAGTATCGTTAATGTAATATCAGTGGTTATGGTATTTTGAAGTAGTTATGGTATTATGAAGTAGTTATGGTATTATAAAGTGGTTATGGTGTTATGAAGTGGTTATGGTATTATAAAGTAGTTATGGTATTATGAAGTAGTTATGGTACTATAAAGTTGTTATGGTATTATGAAGTAGTTATGGTATAGTTTTTTTAAATCACAGGTCAATTAGTAACAGTTATGGTGTTACACGCATAACATAAACCAACAGTTTTTTAGTGGTTATATACAATACACAATGTCAGTAATTATAATATATGTTAGTGGTTATGGTACCGTGCACTATTATACAGTTATACACACAATTTACACTCTCACTAGATGGCAGAGCTCAAGCTTTCTAGCAGGACATACAATTTAGCCAATTTACCAACTACAGTATATCTAACAATATTTACAACAATCCCCGACCTAGTAAACAAAATTTACACCCTAGATACACTAGTCAAGACAGGACACTGGTGTCCGACATGAACTATTTACACCAGAATTCAGTCTGACCCAAACCACAGTATTAGACGGGCTGACTACAGAGCGTAACTTTTGTAAGTCTTTAGCTGACACTCTAGGATTCTTCTTCACCTCATTGAGCAGTCTGCGCTGTGCTCTTGCAGTCATCTTTACAGGAAGGCCACTCCTAGAGAGAGTAGCAGCAGTGGATACCACAGAGGAAGCCACTGCTGTCCAAACAAAACATTGCTGCACGTTTACAGTTTGCACAAGAGCACTTGGATGTTCCACAGCAGTACTGGCAAAATATTCCGTGGACAGATGAAACCAAAGTTGAGTTGTTTGGAGAACTTAAGGCCATCTGTCTACCAGCTGAAGCTCAACAGAAGATGGGTGTTGCAACAGGACAATGACCCAAAACATAGAAGTAAATTCACAACAGAATGGCCTAAACAGAAGAAAATACACCTTCTGAAGTGTCCCAGTCAGAGTCCTGACCTCAACCTGATTGAGATGCTGTGGCATGATCTCAAGAAAGCAATTCACACCAGTCATCCCAAGAATATTGCTGAACTGATGCAAATCAACAATTTTTAATTGTAGGTCTTCTGAGAGCTCTTTTGTGTGAGGCATCATTCACATCAGGCAATGTTTCTTGTGAAAAGCAATCCCAGAACTGGTGTGTGTTTTTTATAGGTCAGGGCAGCTGTAACCAACACCTCCAATCTCATCTCATTGATTGGACTCCAGTTGGCTGGCATCTCACTCCAATTAGCTCTTGGAGATGTCATTAGTCTAGGGGTTCACATACTTTTCCCACCTGCACTGTGAATGTTTACATGGAGTGTTCAATAAAAACATGGCAACATTTCATTCTTTGTCTGTAAAGAGGAATGGTCAAGAATTACTCCTGACCGTTGTGTACGTCTGATCTGCAACTACAGGAAATCTTTGGTTGAAGTTATTGCTGCCAAAGGAGGTTCAACCAGTTATTAAATCCAAGGGTTCACATACTTTTTTCCACCTGCACTGTGAATGTTTACATGGTGTGTTCAATAAAAACATGGCAACATTTCATTCTTTGTGTGTTATTAGTTTAAGCAGACTGTGATTGTCTATTGTTGTGACTTAGATGATGATCAGATCACATTTTATGACCAATTTGTGCAGAAATCCATATAATTTCAAAGGGTTCACATACTTTTTCTTGCAACTGTATGTCTCAACTCAGCAATTTTGGTAACACATGTGCAGGTGCAAGCTCTGACCTCCATAGATAAGTATACAAAATTAATGCACACACAGATATTTGAGACTTTATTCTAGGAGAGACAAGATCAATTTGAGTCAATATTTCTGTCAAATACTTTGATAAAAGTCATTTTTTTGGATTGGAACTTTGATCCATTTGGGATTTTGACTTTCCTGGAATAAAGACTTGAATAATTTCTTATAAAAGTCCTGTGAGTATATGTATATATCTATACGGGCAGGGCCCTCTCTACCTTTTGTATTTGTGTGTGTATATTGTATGTTCTCCACTAATTGTACAGCGCTGCGGAATCTGTTGGCGCTTTATAAATACCAGTAATACTAATAATAAATAATAATGTTCCTTTAAGCAACATAGTGGCTGTAAGTTCATATATCTCTCTACATATGTTAAAGGTCCTGAAGGCAATAAAGATATCTTCATATGTTTTTTTTATTTTTCTCTAAAAAGAAAACTTGGAAATGTATTTCATACAGATCAGCATCAGCACAACGTCACCCTCACTAATGTCTGTTTGAAAGGCCATGTTATTTTATGTAAGTTAAATATAAGCGGCTATTGGGAATTAATCTCTTTATTAACTCTGTATAATAATTTATTACACCATCACTCACAGTTCTTTCCACAAAAGATGTTGCATTATAAACACATCAAAGCAGTTTGCTTATGAGGAATACTGACTGAAGATTTGCTTATAAGGAATACTTACTGATTTACATTGTTTACAATCATATATATATATGTCTCATTTGCACAGATGTATTTCTGGTAAATGCAAATAGCAATGCCAGGAGTGTTTGAATGCAAGTGCTGAACAGATGTAATGTGCTGATCCCTTAAGACTAGCAAAAGAGTTACTGCAACATGGATCAAAATACATCACATACTGCAAAATATATATGTATGTGTGTGTGTGTGTACAGGTGTACAGAGAGAGAAAGAGAGAAATAGTTTAACAATTTTCAATAATACACATACTCAAACTCACTACACACTCTATACCCACTATAAACACTCACTTCACCACTATGCACTCACACACACTATACACACTGCTCTATCCACTATAAATACACACACTATACCTCTCTACACAAACTATACCCACTACACCCCATGCACACACTGTATCCCTATGTACACACTATAACCCCTATACACACGTGCATATCACATACACACTAAATCCCTATACACACATGGGCAATACAACCCCAATAAATAGCTGTTACATAGTTACATAGGCTGAAAATAGATATGTGTGCATCATGTTCAGCCTTTCTCATATCTTTTTTTTTACTGTAGTTCCAAAAGAAGGTAAAATAACAGTTTGAAGCACTTGCAAGTTTTGCAAAAAACTAGGGGGAAAAATCCTTCTTGACACCAGAATGGCAGTCAGATTTATCCTTGGATCACTAAGCTATTACCCCACAATTTAAAAATTATATAATTGAATATTATGTTTTTGCAAACATGCATCAAGTTGCTGTTTAAACAACTGTACACGCTCTGATGAAAATCACTTATTCAGGCAAAGAATTCCACATCCTTATTGTTCTTACTGTAAAAAAACTTTCATTTTCCTTAGACTAAATCTCCTTTATTTCAGTCTAAATGTGTGACCTCATGTCCCATGTATAGTCTTGTTTGTGAAAAGATTTCCAGAATATGGTTTGTATTGGCCCAATATATATTTGTATAATGCTATTATATCCCCTCTGAGACTCATTTTTTCTAAACTAAAGATGTTTAAATGTGTTATACTTTCTTCATAACTAAAATGTTCCTTTTATTAATTTTGTCACCAGCCTTTGCACTTTTGCATACTATCCTTCTTTAGAACAGGTACACAAAATTGCACAGCATATTCAAGATGTGGTCTTACCGGTGATTTATATAGAGGCAAAATTCTATTTTCATCCTGACAATTAATGTCCCTTTTTATACATGGCAATACCTTACTGATTGCCATTGCACATTGTTGCCTAGTTTGTTGTCTATAATAATTGCCAACTCCTTCTCATGTGTTGTTATCCCCAATTCACTACCATTAATGCTACAAGTTGTTTGTGCATTCTTTATCCAGAAGTGCATAACTTTTAGCATTTTTCTACATTAAATTTAATCTGCCATTGAGTGGCCAGTCCCCCTAATTCATCTAGAGTTTTGTGTCATTTGCAATTGTGTAATTTATTTTTCAACATAAATATATATGAAAGCAATAAACAAATGTGTTTGGTGCCATGATGGGTTCTCATTATTTCTTAGGTGAGCTGCTTGATGTAAAAATGTATATCAATCCAATACCTTGAACTAAAGAGATTCTCGTTTAACCCAGACCTTGTGTCTCCTAATATCCAAATGCTTCTTTTGCTATCATTTTTTTCCTGGGGTTAACCTTCTTTTCATTTTTCATTGGTAATTTATTTTTCTTTAAGAGAGTACCATGTGGGGACTTCATGATTTTTCCATTTCTGAGCGATTAACATCTTTGCTGCTGTTAGAATGTATAGAGCCAAATATTTTTGCAGCTTACTCAGATTTGCCCAGTTTAGATGGAAAAGGTAGGCTTCTAATTCCCCTAATCTCCAAATTATAAAGAATAGAGGTCACCAAGTCCCAATATTTATCTAATAATGGGCAGCTCCACCAGATATGAGGAAAAGACCTTTTTTGCACCTCCAACAATAACTAAAACACTGCATATACATCTTATTTAATTTCTCTGGTATCAAGCACAAGCTGTACATCATTTTGTAATGCAATTCCAAAAGATTTAAACAGTGAATATATTTCTTAAGATACAACAACATTTTATACCAGTCTTCTACTTCTATCTCATGTCCAAACTCTCTTTCTCACTTAATCCAAGCCTTAGATTTTATAGGATGGTCTTTTATTATTTCAAGAATACCACTTTTAAAAATCTTTGTAATCATTATTTCTCCTTCCAATAAGTTACCTATTTTCTTTTTTTAAAATTTCACTAAAATTCCTCCTTTCTTTTAATAAAAAGCATCTCACTCTTAAGTAGGTGAACAATTCGTTCCTCAGGAGAGACAATTCTTCCATAAATTGGGGATAGTCTTTTACATTTTCGCCCTCCTATAGCTGGCTATACTTATATATACCCTTTTGTACCCATCTCTACTCTATTTTTCAGCCAATGTTAAAGAAAGTTAATCTAGACCCATTTCTTTGAGTTTGAACACTAACCCATTGTATGGAACCGTATCAAACGCCTTGGCAAAATTCAAGTAGATCACATCTACTGCAACATCCTGATCTATACTTCTAGCTACTTCTTCATTGAATGCAATTAAGTTAGTTTGGCATGATTATAAAACTATGATCATTTTTTTTTATAAAAATGTTCTTGTCAATGAATATTATCCCTTAATAACCTTACAAATACTTTTCCAGCCACATAAGTTAAGTTCACAAATCTATAATTTCCAGGCAATAATTTTGAACCCTTTTTGAACATAGGAACCACATCTGCCTTCCTCCAATCCTCTTGTACAATTCCTAAAAGAAAAGAAGTTTGAAAGATTAAAAACAGAGGTTCACTTATTTCCAAACTTAGTTCCTTAAGTACTCGTGATTGAATACTATCAGGCCTTGCACTTTGTTTATATTAACTGTGGCGGTCTGCCAAGTTATCACCTCCATGGATACCCTTTTACCATAGAAACAGCAACTAATTTCCACAGGCAAAATATCACTGGTGTAGATAACCCCCCACACATGAGCCAAGGCTTAATGCTGGGTAAAGACTGATTTTAATGGAAGTACAGGCATTAAATTTATACAGTCCATAAACTCCACCTCTGTGTCTGAGAGATAATTGAGTCAGTAAATATACTAAACTCAATTATGTCCATGTACAGAAAAACGCACAATTTTAAAACACCCTAAAAGTACCCTGAAAATACAGGGAAACCCCACAAAAGTCACATCTCTGGATAGCCTGGATCTGGGCAAACAATATATCCAAAAATCACCCAGATCCTTTTGGTAATTTTGGAAACTAACTAAACGGTCTGCCACGAGGATTAAGCCTAAAATCGCTCCATGTACATGGTGGCAAGAGCCGGTCTCCATTCATGGGGTTTTGTACGAAAATCACACAAGATAGAGGAAAACAGGTTTGCATAGAATGGATTCCATGTTTGGTAGTCTGTAACTCCCGAATGCCATTCTTATACGTGAACTGGAACTGGAACGGGCCGTAAGTCCATGGTGACCGACATTTGTGGGAGTGCCTGGACGAAATTAGTTCCAGGCATACGACGACCAAGTCCCGCTGCCAGCATTCGGGAGACAAGATGGCCGCCATCCATTGTTTCAGCCACGTGTGTTCGCATGTACGAAATGGCGGTCACCCAGTGGAGCATTTTATTAATGATTTCATTTGCGTTTTTGTACATAACGTTCCATGTTCTAATTGGTTTCTGGGGTGGTCTTGGTTCAGGAACCAAACAAAATAAACAAAATGAATGTAGACACAAACAAAATAAACTAAAGGAACTGAAAGTGATGGGGATATTTCTTCACATTAACGTTCTTTAGTGTTAGGGACCAGAAACTGGACAGAGACAAAACATAGATGCAAAACACATTTATTAATAAAATGAATAGCAAAAATTTCAATAATCCAAAAGCAAAGTCCAGGAGACAAGCACGGATCAAGCACCAAAGCGGGTAGTCAGATGAGCCTGAATCAGGAGAACTGAAAGCAGTGGAGTCAGGAACCAGGTGAGAAGTCAGGAACCAGGAATACACATGAAACACAGTAAATCTTCTGGGAAACAGGAAACCATGCAAGGGCAAGGAGGTACTGGGACTTGCTGCTTAAATAGGCTGCACTGATTAGCAAAAGGGCTGGCTAGTAACAACCCGGTGAGTAACCATGGCAACAGTTATTAAATGAGCTGATCGTTAAAAGCAGCTGAATAGCTCAGACACAGAGTAAGGAAGGGTTGCTGGTTAAAATAGCAGAGAAACCCTGACATTTAGTTGCTGCAGCACATTGTGTTGAATCATCCAATCACAAATTTTTCAACAAGTTTTTTGCAGCAATTATTTGCATATCTCTAGCCATAGGCTCTTCATTAATATACTGAGTAGTAATACTTATTTAAAATTCATGCCTTTTCCTGGTCTTCCTTAACTAACTTAACTAACATGTTTTCTGGTATCCTACTATTGGGGACACCAGAGACAATTCACTAGCAAACAGTGCAAGCTTGCATTGTGCAGAAAAAAACAGGCAATTTTCTTCATTCAAGAGCACACTAGGGGAGACAATAGGGATGCTCTGGAGGAGTATCACACTAACATACTCATTTGGGGGAGCATGCTTGTCATTGGTGATGACAGTGGGCTTCCTAGTGGGCTGCTCTGAAATTAACTCCCCGGACTGAACTTTTGTCCCAGTCCGACCCT
>OW240912.1:295508704-295574592 GCA_933207985.1 Pelobates cultripes
CGCCCTCATGGACGCACCGCCCGGGAAAAGTTGCAGCCGCCCGAGGCTCTTTATAGAGCGCTCGGGCGGCTGCAGGATGAGCGGGGCCGGCGCTCCTGGCGGCGCCCCTTCCCAAGGGGCGCCCTAGGCGGCTGCCTAGTCCGCCTTACAGGTAGCGCCGGCCCTGATTACAATACTGGTCATGAAGGACCCTTACAAGGGACCAACACCATCTAACTACCAACTAAACACTCCCAACAACATAGAACCAATAACATAGAAGGTCATTTCAGGCCTCATAGCCTCCAAGTTTGATGGGCATAGGTGACAATACATGAGCAATATTAAGAAGGGGATTAAAAACAACACTAGAGGCAATAATCATAGCAGCACAGGAACTTAGCACCAGATCATTAGAAGTAAGGGCCTACCACACCAAACAGGACTCAAGATGCAGACTGTCCAAAGAGGCCTCCAAGATAATCCAGCAAATAGTAGCCAGGTGCAAGCTGATAACAGGAACAGCATAAATTGAGAGGAAAAAACAAAAATCTGGGATTTTCTACCAAAACATATGTGCAGAATATGGCTGGGCCTGTTTAAGTCCAGATGGGAGGAACTACAAAGGACAATTGAGAATGAAAGAGCTAAGATCCTGTGTGACTTCCAAACCCACAGAGAGAAGAAAGTACTGGCCCTCAACCTGAAATTGACGAAGACAAAGAATTCAATAATGTAGTGATGATGGTGTGGCAATACCCAGTGATCATATCATCAAGATGAAGGAACATCAAAAGGTGGACAAATGCCAAGGACTCAAAGAGGAACTAAAATGTATGTGGAAAGTGTAGGCAGCTGTAGTCCAAGTTGTGATAGGAGCACTCAGGCCTGTAACCCCCTCCCCCCTCCCCAAGGTGAGAAAGTAGTTTCAGCAAGTTTCAAGTGGGACATCTGAGATATTTATTCCTAATAGTGCAGTATGAGGAACAGTTAAGATACTACTCTGAACCTTCAGACTGGCAGAGGACCAAAGAATGAGGAATACACAATAAATTAGATAGTCAAAGGTATATAGAGAGACAGACAGACAGACATATAGACAGACATATCTAGAATTAAATATATGAGGCAGAACATAAAACAGATTGAAATATGACATAATGATTGTTAGTTGTGTGGTTGTACTGTAGAATTGCTGTTGTGATGGATCAAAACACTATGATTCTTGTGATGGACACTTTATGGTGCTCTTGTTTCACTTCTTCAATACTTCTTGTTCTCTTTCATTTTTTTTACTCAACAGAAATGTCCATTAAAGTAAGAGGTTGTCTTCTATAGCTAACTGTTTATATTTCAATTTTAAACACATCTTCCCAGACAGGGAAATTTATAGCCAAAATCGGGCATATTTGCCAAAATCAGGAATATAATCTAATAATGATCTTAAAATAACAGGCAGGTATAATAGAATACACACAAACACAAGCACTTATGCACAAACAAACATATAAACACCAACAAATAAACATAGATACTTTTTAAACAAAGCACTGCTTTGTTTTTATTTTACTCCACAGTAAATGTCTAACAATTTGTTAGTAAAATATATTTCTTGCTCATTTCTATGTTACTGAGTATTTCATTGCAAATAATTATCCAAACGTGAAATCAATCCTTTGACAGCTAATGATTTGCAGTAGTGTATATTTAAACTCACTGAAAAATGAAATGGCAAATATAACGCTTCTGTTTGTATTTGTTTAATCAGATGAAAAGGTAGTTGCTCTTTCATGGCCTAACTTTTCTAGCATTAGGGTTACATCTACTCTTATTTAAGCTGGATATATGTTTCTTTTTGCACTCTTATAATACAATAAAGGCCACATGTGTCAAATTATAGCCTTTACAGTACTAAAAAAACTGACTGTATTACTAGTGACAATAGTGATAATGAAGCCTCTGGCAGCTCAAGACTTACAACAATAAAAAGATTCTCATACAGGGATTTTCCTCCCAGCATCCTCTACAGAAAAATATACAATATTCTGAAACACTCCAAAAATTTTATTAATGATTTCCTTTGCGTTTTTGTACATAACGTTCCATGTTCTAATTGGTTTCTGGGGTGGTCTTGGTTCAGGAACCAAACAAAATAAACAAAATGAATGTAGACACAAACAAAATAAACTAAAGGAACTGAAAGTGATGGGGATATTTCTTCACATTAACGTTCTTTAGTGTTAGGGACCAGGAACTGGACAGAGACAAAACGTAGATGCAAAACACATTTATTAATAAAATGAATAGCAAAAATTTCAATAATCCAAAAGCAAAGTCCTGGAGGCAAGCAGGGATCAAGCACCAAAGCGGGTAGTCAGACGAGCCTGAATCAGGAGAACTGAAAGCAGTGGAGTCAGGAACCAGGTGAGAAGTCAGGAACCAGGAATACACATGAAACACAGTAAATCTTCTGGGAAACAGGAAACCATGCAAGGGCAAGGAGGTACTGGGACTTGCTGCTTAAATAGGCTGCACTGATTAGCAAAAAGGCTGGCTAGTAACAACCCAGTGAGTAACCATGGCAACAGTTATTAAATGAGCTGATCGTTAAAAGCAGCTGAATAGCTCAGACACAGAGTAAGGAAGGGTTGCTGGTTAAAATAGCAGAGAAACCCTGACATTTAGTTGCTGCAGCACATTGTGTTGAATCATCCAATCACGAATTTTTCAACAAGTTTTTTGCAGCAATTATTTGCATATCTCTAGCCATAGGCTCTTCATTAATATACTGAGTAGTAATAATTATTTAAAATTCCTGCCTTTTCCTGGTCTTCCTTAACTAACTTAACTAACATGTTTTCTGGTATCCTACTATTGGCGACACCAGAGACAATTCACTAGCAAACAGTGCATGCTTGCATTGTGCAGAAAAAAACAGGCAATTTTCTTCATTCAAGAGCACACTAGGGGAGACAATAGGGATGCTCTGGAGGAGTATCACACTAACATACTCATTTGGGGGAGCATGCTTGTCATTGGTGATGACAGTGGGCTTCCTAGTGGGCTGCTCTGAAATTAACTGCCCGGACTGAACTTTTGTCCCAGTCCGACCCTGATCAAGGATAAATCCTGGTTGCCAAGGAACTAAAAAAGTATGTCCATACCAGAAGCTCTGGAAAAATCAAAATATAGGCTGATAGAACTGACAACCAAACTGAGCAGATTCACCAGAGAAACAGAGGCAAATAAAATAAGTGCTCTGTTTACCTAAAGAACCATCCAAAGCTGCAGTGTAAGAACATATTCATCCAAGTCTCACCCACAACTAAGACTGAACAGTCATGAAAGAATATCTCAGAGAAAAAAGCATTACATAACACAAAGCACCAGTGGCTAACATATCTGAAAGCAGACCACTGCATGCTTCCAGAACAGATACCCATCATCATAACCACACTAGGAGATACACAACAATGGACTAAGACCTGCACACTTAATGGATAAGGAAACTAACAATGCTACATTAACAACAGGCAGCACAAATAAATCAGTTACTAGCAACAGTCTCCAAGCCTCACTAGCTAACACAAGGCATTACAATACTGGTCATGAAGAACCCTTACAAGGGACCAACACCATCTAACTACCAACTAAACACTCCCAACAACACAGAACCAATAACATAGAAGGTCATTTCAGGCCTCATAGCCTCCAAGTTTGATGGGCATAGGTGACAATGCATGAGCAATATTAAGAAGGGGATTAAAAACAACACTAGAGGCAATAATCATAGCAGCACAGGAACTTAGCACCAGATCATTAGAAGTAAGGGTCTACCACACCAAACAGGACTCAAGATGCAGACTGTCCAAAGAGGCCTCCAAGATAATCCAGCAAATAGTAGCCAGGTGCAAGCTGATAACAGGAACAGCATAAATTGAGAGGAAAAACCAAAAATCTGGGATTTTCTACCAAAACATCTGTGCAGAATATGGCTGGACCTGTTTAAGTCCAGATAGGAGGAACTACAAAGGACAATTGAGAATGAAAGAGCTAAGATCCTGTGTGACTTCCAAACCCACAGAGAGAAGAAAGTACTGGCCCTCAACCTGAAATTGACGAAGACAAAGAATTGAATAATGTAGTGATGATGGTGTGGCAATACCCAGTGATCATATCATCAAGATGAAGGAACATAAAAAGGTGGACAAATGCCAAGGACTCAAAGAGGAACTAAAATGTATGTGGAAAGTGTAGGCAGTTGTAGTCCACGTTGTGATAGGAGCACTCAGGCCTGTAACCCCCCCAACCCCCCAAGGTGAGAATATAGTTTCAGCAAGTTTCAAGTGGGACATCTGAGATATTTATTCCTAATAGTGCAGTATGAGGAACAGTTAAGATACTACTCTGAACCTTCAGACTGGCAGAGGACCAAAGAATGAGGAATACACAATAAATTAGATAGTCAAAGGTATATAGAGAGACAGACAGACAGACAGATAGACAGACATATCTAGAATTAAATATATGTGGCAGAACATACAACAGATTGAAATATGACATAATGATTGTTAGTTGTGTGGTTGTACTGTAGAATAGCTGTTGTGATGGATCAAAACACTATGATTCTTGTGATGGACACTTTATGGTGCTCTTGTTTCACTTCTTCATTACTTCTTGTTCTCTTTCATTTTTTTTACTCAACAGAAATGTCCATTAAAGTAAGAGGTTGTCTTCTATAGCTAACTGTTTATATTTCAATTTTAAACATTTTCCCAGACAGGGAAATTTATAGCCAAAATCTGGGCATATTTGCCAAAATCATGAATATAATCTAATAATGATCTTAAAATAACAGGCAGGTATAATAGAATACACACAAACACAAGCACTTATGCACAAACAAACATATAAAGACCAACAAATAAACATAGATACTTTTTAAACAAAGCACTGCTTTGTTTTTATTTTACTCCACAGTAAATGTCTAACAATTTGTTAGTAAAATATATTTCTTGCTCATTTCTATGTTACTGAGTATTTCATTGCAAATAATTATCCAAATGTGAAATCAATCCTTTGACAGCTAATGATTTGCAGTAGTGTATATTTAAACTCACTGAAAAATGAAATGGCAAATATAACGCTTCTGTTTATATTTGTTTAATCAGATGAAAAGGTAGTTGCTCTTTCATGGCCTAACTTTTCTAGCATTAGGGTTACATCTACTCTTATTTAAGCTGGATATATGTTTCTTTTTGCACTCTTATAATACAATAAAGGCCACATGTGTCAAATTATAGCCTTTACAGTACTAAAAAAACTGACTGTATTACTAGTGACAATAGTGATAATGAAGCCTCTGGCAGCTCAAAAGATTCCCATACAGGGATTTTCCTCCCAGCATCCTCTACAGAAAAATATACAATATTCTGAAACACTCCAAAAATACATTTTCAAAAGGGGCTAATTGGATTGCACAGGAGGTCAGAGCTTACAACCCAAATTCTTCTTTGAAGCTGGGACCCCCAACAGAGCCGCTCTGCAAGGTGTGAAAAGTCACACACAAGTGGCCTGGAAGTGTGGCTTCAATATAAATGCACTCTCTCACTTGCCATATGTCCTGATTCCCTCCTAGATAAGGAGTCCTTTGATATGGACAAGCTCTGTGTTCCAATATCATATCCAAAATGAGACACCAATACCCACCCACAGATCAATACTCAAGCCTCATTTTTATCATATTTAGAATGGGACAAGCACAACTCATATCTGGTGTCACAATAGCTTGCATTTAAAAACAAAAAACTTTTTTCACTGTTATAGATTGAATAGCAGTTAGTTGTCTTCAAGCGGGTGTGTCAGCCCTACAGCGTGTACTCTGCCAACCTCTGCCAGTTCACAGTGCCACTCATATCTAGTGTCACAATAGCTTGAATTTAAAAACAAAAAACTGTTTTCACTGTTATAGATTGAATAGCAGTTAGTTGTCTGCCAGCGGGTGTGTCAAGCCTACAGCGTGTACTCTGCCAACCTCTGCCAGTTCACAGTGCCACTCATATCTGGTGTCACAGTAGCTTGCACGCATAGTACCACTAATCAAAAATAAAAATTACAGGCAGAGGCAGGCCACCCCTATACTGCGCATTGGGTAAACCTGCTGACGGCTGCCAAGCATGGAATGTGTGGCTCTGCAGAGGAGTTGGTGACACCGCCACGACTTGCAGGCAGGCCTGCTGCCACCTCCTCTACTCCTCCTACTCTATCCTCTTCCATAACCTCCTCGGCTGAGTCCTCTTCTGCTGCTGCGTCTTGCTCCACATCAACGGATAGGGGACATAACAGGGATTAAATTGATAAGAATAGTACTACTTAACACACCACTCCTATCTGGTGGCACATTAGATTGCACGCGCAGTGCCCCAAATTTGAAGTAGGAGGACCGACCAAGCATCTTTTTCCATCTCCCGGTTCCTAAAATCGATGCCATATATACGTCCCCTGATAGGGGACGTAACAGGGATTAAACTGATTGGAATAATACTACTTAACACACCTTATAATAATGCAGAGAGAGGCAATGCAGAGAGAGGAGTCTGAAGAAGAGGAGTCAGAGGAGGAAGGTGGCTTTGAGGAGGTGGAAGACCAAACACAGCAGGCGTCCCAGGGGGCTTGTTGTCACCTTTTGGGGACCCTTGGTGTTGTACGTGGCTGGGTGGAGGAAGAGACCTTCAATGACATCAGTGAGGACAAGGAACGGGACATGGCTAGCTTGGTATCCAACCTTGTGCAAATGGGGAGTTTGCTGTTGTGCAAATGGACTGTTTGCGGTTGTTTGCGGTGCGTTAAATGGGGAGTTTGGTCTGTCACTGTTAATCTGGCGTAACCCTTACACTACCTGATCGATACAACATCATACAGTAGGTCCCCCCCCTCATTATTTTTATGGCCCCCACCCACCGCTCACTAGTGAAAAAAAAGGAATTATCTGGTGAACAGATAATTCTGGTGAACTGCTGCAAAGCCACTGCCGCAGAAACATACTAGGAATGGCAGATGGATTACTGTAGGATCTGGTAGACTTAGAGTTGTGGATAAAAGGCATTTTTCACAGTCTGTTGCTCTACGTAATTCATTTTCTGCACTTTCAGAGTGTAATGGTGTGATTTAATATAAGAACAGTGACTGAGTCACACCACACAAAAACAAAAGTTTTCGACTTTAGAAAAACAGACTTTTCTAAAATTAGAATATGTGTAGAGGAGTCATTATCAGACTGGAGCAATTTAAATGGAGTCCAAGAGAAATTGGATTATTTAAAAGTTGCACTATTGAAGGCAACAGAAAATTGCATTAGGCTTGTCAGTAAAAGCAAAAAATTCAAGAAACCACTGTGGTACTCCGCAGATGTGGCCAAAATAGTTAAAAACAAAAAGTTAGCATTTAGGAATTATAAAAAAACCCAGAGTGAGGAAGACAAAATGATCTATAAGATTAGGCAGAAAGAGGCTAAGCAAGTTATAAGAGCTTCCAAATCACACACAGAAGAGAAAATAGCACAGTCAGTAAAAAAGGGGGCAAAACATTTTTTAGATACATAAATGAGAAAAGAAAAGTAAAACAAGGATTAGTTAGATTAAAAACAAAAGAAGTAAGGTATGTAGAATAGGATAAAGGTTTAGCTGACTGCCTCAATTAATATTTTTGTTCTGTATTTACAGATGAAAATGAAGGAAAAGGACCTCAGTTGAGAAAAAGGATAAATGAGTCATTTATTACACGTGAGTTTACAGAGGAAGAGGTTCTATTTCAACTGTCAAAAGTAAAGACAAATAAGTCAATGGGACCTGATGGAATTCGCCCAAAGCTATTAAAAGAGCTTAGTGGTGTACTAGCAAAACCATTAACAAATTTATTTAACCAATCATTGTTAACAGGAGTAGTCCCAGAAGATTGGAAGTTAGCAAATGTTGTGCCCATTTACAAGAAAGGTAGTAGGGAGGAGTCGGGCAACTATAGGCCAGTAAGCCTTACTTCAGTAGTGGGGAAAGTGATGGAAACCATGTTAAAGGATAGGATTGTTGAACATCTAAAAACACATGGATTTCAAGATCAGAGACAACATGGATTTACTTCAGGGAGATCATGCCAAACTAATCTTATTGATTTTTTTGATTGGGTAACTAAAATTATAGATCTGGGTGGTGCAGTAGACATTGCTTACCTAGATTTCAGTAAGGCTTTTGACACTGTTGCACATAGAAGGCTTATCAATAAACTGCAATCTTTAAGTTTGGATTCCAATATTGTTGAATGGGTAAGGCAGTGGCTGAGTGACAGGCAACAGAGGGTTGTAGTTAATGGAATATATTCGAAGCTTGGACTTGTCACCAGTGGGGTACCTCAGGGATCTGTACTTGGACCCATTCTCTTTAATATTTTTATTAGTGATATTGCAGAAGGTCTTGATGGTAAGGTATGTCTTTTTGCTGATGATACTAAGATATGTAACAGGGTTGATGTTCCAGGAGGGATAAGCCAAATGACAAATGATTTAGGTAAACTAGAAAAATGGACAGAATTGTGGCAACTGACATTTAATGTGGATAAGTGCAAGATAATGCATCTTGGACGTAAAAACCCAAGGGCAGAGTACAGAATATTTGATAGAGTCCTAACCTCAACAGTTGAGGAAAGGGATTTAGGGGTGATTATTTCTGATGACTTAAAGGTAGGCAGACAATGTAATAGAGCAGCAGGAAATGCTAGCAGAATGCTTGGTTGTATAGGGAGAGGTATTAGCAGTAGAAAGAGGGAAGTGCTCATGCCATTGTACAGAACACTGGTGAGACCTCACTTGGAGTATTGTACACAGTACTGGAGACTGTATCTTCAGAAGGATATTGATACCTTAGAGAGGGTTCAGAGAAGGGCTACTAAACTGGTTCATGGATTGCGGGATAAAACTTACCAGGAAAGGTTAAAGGATCTTAACATGTATAGCTTGGAGGAAAGACGAGACAGGGGGGATATGATAGAAACATTTAAATATATAAAGGGAATCAACACAGTAAAGGAGGAGACTATATTTAAAAGAAGAAAAACTACCACAACAAGAGGACATAGTCTTAAATTAGAGGGACAAAGGTTTAAAAATAATATCAGGAAGTATTACTTTACTGAGAGGGTAGTGGATGCATGGAATAGCCTTCCAGCTGAAGTGATAGAGGTTAACACAGTAAAGGAGTTTAAGCATGCGTGGGATAGGCATAAGGATATCCTAACTATAAGATAAGGCTAGGGACTAATGAAAGTATTTAGAAAATTGGGCAGACTAGATGGGCCAACTGGTTCTTATCTGCCGTCACATTCTGTGTTTCTATGTTTCTATTTTATTTTTACTCTCCCCTTCTAACACCATCTTCTGCACTGTTTGCTTGGTTTTTCTCTCTCTCTCTCTCTCCCCTCACTCTGATCTTCACACAAGATATTTATGATCCTTTGCGAGAACGGTGTCTATTTTCTATCAAACCTGAGTCTTATCTGTACTCATGTCGCTTTAATGTCGCTTCAACCCCTGTATCACAACTCAACTTTAAATTCTATACTCAAATTGTTATAGCAAATTGTTATATTAGAATATTATCAAACCTCACATACAAAATACATTCAAAGGGGAATAAAATACAATTGGACTGTGCACCTATAATCTCATCAGCACACAAAATGTATGAATTACAACGTTATCAGGAGAATAATATGTCACATAAGAGTGTCTTTCTCTAATGTATAACAAATTTTACCATTTAGGGATGATTCCCAGTCTCTAATAACTCCAATATTCCCCAGATTGAATTGTACAGCAGAACTTTATTATATCATAGGATATGTATATTTACAATAAAATGCCTGTTGTACATGTAATAAAAATCTCAGCTTTAATCTATTTGCTATTGTTGAAAATCTAGACTAAATTTGATACTATGACTTTAAAAATGATTTCTGTATGATAGATGTAGATTTTAATGTATCACTTAACATCAAGGGTGATCTCTGTGCAGTATATATAGGCGCACAGTCCAATTCTGTTTTTTCCTCCTTTGAATGTATTTTGTATATGAGGTTTGATAATATTCTAATATAACAATTTGCTATACCAATTTGTGTGCGGTATCCTATTTATTGATTTTGTATTTTGGAGGTTTGATTGTAGGGTGACCTTGATACCAGCACAATTAAACACTATTGAGTGCCATAATCGTACATATGGTTTTAAATTCTATATGTTGTCTTGCTCAGAAATGTTTTAGACTTGAGAAAGGGAGGTTCTCCCGAAAGCTAGTCATTAAAAAAATTCTGTTAGTCCAATAAAAATGGTATTACAAGATACAACTTGTATGTTTTTTACATACACACATACATACATATATACACCCTGTTCCAAATTATTATACAAATGATATTTTTCTCATTTACCTAAATAATTGATGTAAATAACAGTCAGCATAATTCTCATGTTATCAACTATTAAGAGTACAATTCAAATTTTATTGAACAAGTCTCCTAATCATAACAGTATATTTTTTAAACATAAAAAACTTACAATGCACTGTTCCAAATTATTATTATGCACAGTAAGTTTCAAAACACTTTATAGGTTGTAAAGAACTGAAAATTATCATTTGTTGTGTTTGCAGCATATTTACTGAAATCAAAAGCTATTTCAATCAAACTTATAACAACATTTTAACTTTTTAAACATTTTAACAGGTCATGTTACATTTTAACATAGGACCCCTTATTTCATAGCAGCTTCACAAGTCTTTTATCCATGGAACTTGTGAGTTTTTGGACAGTTTCTGCTTGAATTTGTTTACAAGATGTCAGAATAGCCTCCCAGAGCTAATGTTTGGATGTAAACTGCCTCCCACCCTCATAGATCTTTTGTTTGAGGATGCTCCAAAGGTTCTTAATTGGATTGAGGTCAGGGGAGGATGGAGGCCATACCATGACTTTCTCTCCTTTTATCCCCATAGCAGCAATTGATGCAGAAGTATTCTTTGCAGCATGAGATGGTGCATTGTCATGCATGAAGATGATTTTATTACGGAAAGCATAGTTCCTTCTGTACCAGGGAAGAAAGTGGTCAGTCAGAAACTCCACATACTTTGCAGAGGTCATCTTTACAACTTTGGGGACCCTAAAGGGGCCGACCAGGTCTCTTCCTATGATTCCAGCCCAAAACATGACTCCACCACTGCCTTGCTGACGTTGCAGCCTTGTTGTAGTAATACCATCCACTACTCCATCCATCTGGACCATCCAGGGTTGCACGGCACTCATCAGTGAACAGGATTGTTTGAAAATTAGTCTTCATGAATTTTTCTGCCCAATGCAGCCGTTTCTGCTTGTGAGCATCAGTTAGTGGTGGCCAAATAGAAGGTTTATGCACAGTTGCAAGTCTCTGGAGGACTCTACACCTTGATGTCCGTGGGACTCCAGAGGCACCAGCAGCTTCAAATATCTGTTTGCTACTATGTAATGGTATTTTAGCAGCTGCTCTCTTGATCCGATGCATAGATCTGGCAGAAATCATCCTCAATGAGCCCTTATCTGCACGAACCCGTCTGTGCTCTGAATCAGCCACAAATCTCTTAATAGTGCGATGATCACGCTTAAGTTTTCTTGAAATATCTAATGTTTTCATACCTTGTCCAAGGCATTGAACTATTTCACTCTTTTCGGCAGCAGAGAGATCCTTTTTCTTCCCCATATTGTATGAAAATGGTGCTCTGCTTAATAATGTGGAACACCCTCCTTTAGTAGTTTTTCCTTAAATTGGGCTCACCTGGCAATCTAATTATCACAGGTGTCTGAGATTGTTTTCAGTGATCAAAAGAGCCCTGAGACACAATGCCATCCATGAGTGAAACTGAAAAACAAAATATTTAATCTTTGACACTTAAATAGAATTTGCATAATAATTTGGAACAATAATTTTTAGCAAAATTATAAATCTGTGTTAGTGAGCACTTCTTCTTTGTCGAGATAATCCATCCACCTCACAGGTGTGGCATATCAAGATGCTGATTAGACAGCATGATTCTTGCACAGGTGTGACTTAGGCTGGCCACAATAAAAGGCCACTCTAAAATGTGCAGTTTTAATGTATCAGGTGGGTCTGAGGGGTTCTTAAAACCAGTCAGTATCTGATGTATCCACCATTTGCCTCATGCAGTGCATCACATTTCCTTCGCATAGAGGGGATCAGGTTGTCGATTGTGGCCTGTGGAATGTTGGTCCACTCCTCTTCAATGGCTGTGCGAAGTTGCTGGATATTGGCAAGATCTGGAAAACGCTGTAAAATACGCCGATCCAGAGCATCTCAAACATGCTCAATGGGTGACATGTCCGGTGAGTATGCTGGTCATGCAAAAACAGGGAGTTTTTCAGCTTCCAGATAATGTGTACAGGGGGCCGTGCATTATCATGCTGCAACATGACATGATGGATATGGATGAATGGCACAACAATGGGCCTCAGGATCTCGTCATGCTATCTCTTTGCATTCAAAATGCCATCAATAAAATGCACCTGTGTTCATTGTCCATAATATATGCCTGCCCATACCATAGCCCCAATGCCACCATGGGCCACTCGATCCACAACGCTGACATCAGCAAATCGCTCACCCACACAACGCTGTCTACCATGTGCCCTGTACAGTGAAAACCAGGATTAATCTGTTTAGAGAACACTTCTCCAAAATGCCAAATGCCACTGAACGTGAGCATCTTCCCACTCAAGTCGGTTATGACGATGAACTGCAGTCAGGTCGAGACCCCGATGAGAACGACGAGCATGCAGATGAGCTTCCCTGGGACGTTTACTGACAGTTTGTACAGAAATTCTTTGATTATGCAAACCGATTGTTGCAGCAGCTGTCCGGGTGGCTGGTCTCAGACGATCTTGGAGGTGAAGATGCTGGATGTAAAGGTCCTGGGTTGGAGGTGAAGATGCTGGATGTAAAGGTCCTGGTGTGGTTACATGTGGTTGTGAGGCCTGTTGGATGTACTGACAAATTCTCTGAAACACCTTTGGAGACGGCATATGGTAGAGAAATTAACATTTAAATTCACGGGTAAAAGCTCTGGTGGACATTCCTGAAGTCAGCATGCCAATTGCACGCTCCCTCAAAACGTGCGACATTGTGGCATTGTGCTGTGGGACACCAGTGAGGTGTGCTGGGTGTCAAAACCAAAAAAACTATTACTGCATTTTTTCCTGAAGAAAGTCCCTGATAGGACTAAAACGTTGAATTTTAATTGCATAAATAAAGATTGGATTATTTAAAAGACCGAGAGTGCAGCCTCACCATTTACCATTTTATCTATTGAATCCTTGGCTTTGGCACCCAGCAATACAGTGGATTTTCAGCTTGTGAAATATATATATATATATATATATATATATTTTTTTTTTAATACACATATTTTGCAAATGGTATGTGATGATGCCAGTAATTTGTTATTTCTGGGCTGCCATATAGTTTCAAAAGCAACATAGGCCCAGCAAACCAACCAGGCAAATTGAAATGAGCAACCCATATATTGATCCCGTAACTTTACAAAACCCCTTAAACCTGTATGGGGAGGGCGGGGAGGGGATAGATTGCACAATGACAATAATGTTATTAGTAAAAGGACAGATTTTTTAGAAAAATACAAAAAAATAATAATACTAAATTTGGCCAAGGTTTGTGATTAAATTGATACTAAAATAGAATTGATATACCACATTTTGAATGCCATGGGCTGTCTACCTTTGCAAATGGTATGCAATGATGGTGGATATTTTCATTCCTGAGTATACATATGGTCTCAAAGGCAACATAACTAATCCAACAAATTTAATTAACTGTGTAAAAAAAAAGTACGCTGAACTTGTAACTTTCCAAAACACCATAAAACCTGTAAATGAGGAGCATAGTTGTACTTGTGGGAGATCATAGCATACAGATATGTGTTTTATTGCAGTAAAAGCTAACAGTGTTATGACATTCCCAGTGAAAATTGGTTGGAAAACAGCATTTCTTAATTTTATACACTTTTTTAGATTTTATTCATATTAAATTGTGTTTCATATACAAATATTTGATGTAAAATTAAAGTCCTATTTCTCCTGAGTGGAATGATATATAATAAGTGTTGGTGCACTTAAAGTGAAATTGGAAAATTATAATTGAACAGACATATACCTAACATTCAAGTTTTTGTTTTGGTAAGAACTTGGACAGTTGTCACTGTCCCTGAACATAAATAAGTAAATGCAAAATATGTTTTATGTCACTTTCATGTTCTGGCTATTATTTTCCTGTTTCAAGCAGATTCCATGCTAACATCTTAACAGCATGATGTATTTAAAAGGACAATGTAGGCATTGCAACTGCTTCATTTTATTGAAGTGGTTAGTGTCTGGCTTCTTTTTGGGCTGCGCCCTATTCAGTGTTAAACTCTTTTTAATGTTTTACTGCTAAACAAGAGTGCTCAGCTGCCCACCCTTGGCAAATAAGGAAGCATTAACCTGAGCAGCAATGGGTTTCTGTGATTAGCTGAAAGTCTCTACTGACTGCTCTTAGTCTGTCACAGTGCCATTTATAGGTATGGATAGATGGAAGTGTGTAATTTCTGCCTTAGCCATACACTCAGTTGTGCCCTTGTTTTTGGTGGCCAGTGACTCTTATTTAGCGGTAAACTGCTTGAAAATTGTTTAACATTGAATGGAGGGATAGTGCCAGAGGACTCAAGTCACTATGACCAATTCAATTAGATGAAATGGCATAGTGCCCACTGACTACAGTGTCCCTTCAATGGATTGACATTATTTAAATCTGTAACTTGAGATAAATAGTATATTATCATTCCAAAATAATGGTAACTCTCTCTATGTACGTACATAGAAATGTCTATACAGCAATTACTAATTCAATTCTCAGAAAACATGCTTCTTATCTTCAAATTGTGTGTGGATTTTTATGCTAAATCAGAAAGAAAAAAAAAACTGTATTCATATTCAAATATTTCTATTTTTTTTTTTTTTTTGTAGTAAATAAATGTTACTCTTCCCAGTAGAATGTATGAGTGCAAACATATTGTTGTGTTTTCCACCTTTTTTTTTTTTTTTGGATCATTAAAATGTTCAGCACAGGAAATCCACATTTGATTAGGAATAAAATAAAATCATGTATAATTTCATTTAGTGTTGCTGTATATTTGAAGCATTTTCATGTTTATATTGTCTAATTCATTGAGAGGCATTCATTAGCTTCTAGCGCAAAGAGTATAAAAGCCTCTCTGACAAACCTATCCCAATGCATGCATATTAAACAGCAGTTTTATTTTTATGCTGCTGCTTACAGAACTCATTCAGGGATATTTTATTTTAATAAAGTTTGAAGCTTTATAATGTCTGATCTTTTCTGCATTTGATAATGAGTTGGGTAATTATTAAAAAAAAAATTATGGCAACTCATTTTTTTTTAAATGTACTTCAGAGCTCAAATAACAAAATTAGACTGTATTATTTTTATCTTATTTTCTTTAGGAAAAAAATATTTGTGTGACCTGTTGAAAATAGCATTTGTTTTATTTTGGGCTTTACTTTGTATTTATTTATGTTTTTGCTTTCTTTTTTTTTTTGCCTGGGATTTAATTATCCTAGCAGATTGAGGAAATTATGAGCACAAATGCATGTTAAAAGTTATTATCAGTTGCTGCTTTTTCTCCTGATGATGATTCTGTTATACTCAATAGAATATAGCAGCAACACAATAAATTATAATCTTAAAGGAACACTCCAAGCACACAAAGAACATTGACCTAATATATATATATATGTATATATATATATATATATATAAATATAACAACTGTACCTTGCACTCAGACTCCAATTTCCAAGATCGAGTGCACTACCAGGGCTCCAAATATCCAAATTATTATTATTATTATGATATTTATAGAGCGCCATCAAATTCCGCAGCGCTTTACAATGGGTGGACGAACAGACATGTAGTTGTAATCAGACAAGTTGGACACACAGGAACAGAGGGGGTTGAGGGCCTTGCTCAATGAGCTCACATGCTCAAGGGAGTGGGGTAAAATTGCACAAAAAGGTAAGGATAGTATTAGACTAGTGACAGTTGCAGAAGAGGAATCAGTCAGGAGCTATTAACAGTTTAATTGATCTGCTTTTCTGAAGAAGTGGGTTTTTAACGATTTTTTGAAGGAGTGGAGACTGGGTGAGCATCTAACGGAGGAGGGAAGCGAATTCCACAGGAATGGTGCAGCCCTCGAGAAATCTTGAAGGCGAGCATCAGAGGTGGGAGTACGGACAGAAGATAGATGTAAGTCTTCAGCAGATTGTAAGGGCCTAGACGGGACATACTTGTGGATAATGATGATCCTGATGAAAGTCCTCAAGTAGGACTGAAATGTTGATCCTTTTAACAAGACTTATTAAAAGTTATATTTAATGGGAATCTGTGAGTGCAGCTTTTTATTACAGATATATATATATATATATATATATATATTTATTTATTAATAGAATATTGGTACTTTTATATTTCAGCCTTGTTATGACTTCCCAACTGTCAGACGACAGATCCTGATGCGTCCTGTAACTTCCTGGTAGTTTAGCTGCTGAAATCAAGAGGAAGGCTTTTGCCAAGAGCAACTACCTTGTGAAGATTTGAGAGATGTGAAAGGTGCGTGATTGAACAGCCACATAAAGCCTTGGCTGTTACAGAAAACATGCAAAACAATGTGAGTGTATTTTTTTTTTGGGGGGGGGATTGAATGGGAGTGAGGGGGGATATGTCTACATATTAAAAAAAGTTTTTTTAATTAAGTGATCACTTACTAAAAACAATGTTTTTCATTAATAACATGGGCCTATGAGAATTCTTTGATTGAACCTTGCGTGACTGCCATGATATCTAGAGGCGGTGTGGAAAGAAGCACCTGGAGATTCGTCTGGTGCTGGATTTCAGGTAAGTAAAAACTTCTCTAATAACTTTTTTACTATTTGGAAGAGGGGGACCAGAGGAATATTGATGATATTATTCTGTTATTATTTTTCTAACGCCACCACATTCTGCAGCCCTTTACAGTGGGTGGATGAACAAACATGTAGTTGTAACCAGACACGTTGGACATACATGAACAGAGGCGTTGAGGGCCCTGCTCAATGAGCTTACATGCTAGAGGGAGTGGGATAAAGTGACATAAAAGTGGGTTTTTAATGATTTTTTTTAAGGAGTGGAGACTGGGTGAGCATCTAACGGAGGAGGGAAGTGAGTTCCACAGGAACGGTGCAGCCCTGGAGAAGTCTTGAAGGCGAGTATCAGAGGTTGGAGTACGGACAGAAGATAGACGTAAGTCTTCAGCAGATAGTAAGGGCCTAGACGGGACATACTTGTGTATTAGGGAAGATAGAAGGTGGGAGCAGTATTATGTAGAGATTTGAAAGCAAGAACCAGAATTTTAAATTGAGCCCTATATCTTACAGGAAGCCAATGTAGGGATTGACAGAAGGGTGAGGCGTGGGTGGTGTGGGCGGACAGGAAGATGAGCCTCGCTGCCGCATTCATTATGTACTGTAACTGTGCAAGTTGGGAGCACGTAAGACCACTCAGAAGTGGATTGCAGTAGTCAAGGTGAGAAAGGACAGTGGAATGGATCAGCACCTTAGTTGCATCTGGCAATAAGTAGGGTCAGATGCGCGCAATGTTTTTGAGATGAAAGCGGCAGGATTTGGCAATAAACTGAACATGAGGTGTGAAGGAGAGGTCGGAGACAAAGGGAACACCTAGGCAGCGAGCCTGCATGGTGGAGCTGATGTTAGCACCGTTGACTTGGAGGGAAACAGACACAGGAGTAGCAAAACTTAAGAGGAAAGACCAGAATTTCAGTTTTGGTCAAGTTGAGTTTAAGGAAGTGGGCAGCCATCCAGTTAGAAATAGCAGAGAGGCAGTCAGAGACACTAGTCAAGAGGGACAGGGAGAGATCAGGAGAGGACAGATGGATATGCATGTCATCCGCATAGAAATGCTATTGGAAGCCAAATGAGTTAATGAGTTTACCAAGGGAGGAAGTATACCCTCCATTTCATTGTAGAAGATGCCATGATGTCTAGTTGAGAGGAGAGGGTGGAATTGTAGAAGGAGGTTGCAGAGCTAGGACAGGTGAGGTTTGAGATAGGTAAAAGGAGAGTTTGGAGATTAGTGGAGAAATGCTCTAGGTCAAGACATTGGAGGTTTTTGTGAGATTGGTGTTCAGATGGTGGTGTCAAGTGGGTCTTAAGTATGTCGATGTGAAAAGCCAGAAGATAGTGGTCAGATAGAGGAAAAGGAATATTGGAGAGATTAGAGACGGTCAAGAGATTGGTGAAGGCAAGATCAAGAGTGTTACACGCTGTATGGGTTGCTAAATTGGACCATAGCGTAAGGCCAAAGGAGGAGGTTACAGAGAGCAGACGAGAGGCATCAGTGCAGTTGGGGTTGTTGATTGGGATATTGAAATCCCCAAGTATAAGGGAAGGAGTGCTAGATGAGAGGAAGTGGGGAAGCCAGGAAGAAAAGTGTTCAATGAATAGCCTACGATGACCGGGGGGGGGAGGGCGGTAGTTGATAGCAATTCTTAAAGGACTGGGTTTAAATAGGCGGACAGTTATGATTGGTTGAAAGGTACATTGAGGGGAGAGAAATATGACTACACCACCTCATTTACAGTTGAGTTTGGGAGTGTAAGAGAATTGTAGCCCACCAAACCATAAAGAGGCAGGAGTAGCTGTAACGACTACCTCAGTTGGAGAGGGGGTATCAGACCTTGGAGACGTCCTTCTTCCCGGCAAGCTGCTGTGCAGTAGTGGAGTTGCTTTATCCCATGCGCTGGATCCAAGTAGAGAGCTGGGCAGAGCTCTTAAAAGAGCTTGTGTTTATGCTGAGCAGGATCCCTTTCAATAACGAGACAAGGCTACATTTTGAAGGGTCAAGAAGAACTGAGGTTTAATGACAGGTATTTTCCTTTTATGCAGTGCTCCCATGCAAGGGAGACACCCACAGGCAATTATACAGTGACCAATAAAACAATGGTTACAAACCACAAATTCCCTCCCCTCTGCTTGGGAGAGTTTCTTACTGTATCTACTCAATTATCTCCAAGCTAAAAAATTCCACTTTTTATACATTCTTATAACGTTCTCATTTTACATGGTACATGAATAAATATATTTTTATGAACAGTATGACTTAGGGAACAACATATTCAAAGTTCGTGCAAATCCGTTCGGTGGTTCAGGAGATAGTAAAAAGTCCCTTGAACCGACCGCACGCCTGTGGGTATGCCCAAAAACAGTTCCACAGATTCAGGCTGTGCGGTCAGTCTATTCTTTCATTCAATGAAAATCCCTATTTACATCAACGGATTAATTCGTGCTTGGACTCATTGAATTCAGCTAGTTCGTGAGTCTATTTAAACCAAAGAGTGCTCTGTTCGGATTAATTTAGCCGAACGCACGGAGGATGGAAGTTTCAGCGGTGTTTGTGGAAAAGTCTAGCCGAAATTAGTTCCACGCGGTCGATGACCAAACACCGCTGAGTGCGTTCGCAGGGGCGGCCGGGCCCCCTGGTGGGCTGGGCCCGGTCGCAGCCGCGACCCCTGCGACCCTGGTATGTACGCCACTGGGGATATGTATCTAGGGACATAGATGAAGGGATAGTTATTTAAATAAAAACAAACATATCAACAAAAGAAGGGAGGAGTCAGAGGTCAGTCAGAAATCAGAGGGGAAATAGAGGAATGCATATAGGTGAATAAAACAATTACATACATTTTAGCATGACAGACAAGATATAAAGGCAAGAAACTATACAATGCACAAAGGATATATAAAATAAAATAAATGTACAGAGTGGTTAAATTAAATATAAATGATGCTGTGCAGGATAGAGTCTTAGTGTGGTCTTCCAGAAGACTACCTTTGCTTATTGCAGACGAAAAATCTATTTCATTATGACTATTTACGAAAAATCTATCTCATTATGACTATTTATGATGCTGTTCAACATTAGCTTACACACTTTATGCTTCTAAATGTAAAAAACTACAGACAATATAGTTTGCATTATACAGTTGCATCAATGTTGTTTTTTTTATTAAAACACTTCAAATATCTAGTGAATACAATTCTGTTTATTTGTAAGCTGTGATGTAAAGAAAAATGACAGATCGCCTTTGGTACTGAACACAACCACTAGCTTCTGAATGACATTGATTTTGTCATTCCCATTGCAACAATCTCACAAAAGTGCTATTTCTATGATTTATAGCAAAAGAGAATGTGATAGTGCAATTCAATAATTATCACTAAAGGCTATACTCTTATGACAGATAATCAAGCTTTAAAAACCTGCAGGGAAATACATTTTGTATTCAAAAAGCAGAAGCAGGTAAACATTGTCTGAATGCAAAATACACCAATATTTTATTTATTTAGCCATAGTTCACATTCTGCTCATTCTTACTTAAAATAGAGAAAATAGCAAATCCTATTCCATGTCAAGGAGCCATAAACTATGCATAAAATATCTTAAAGAGTATATTTCTAACTCTTGTTTTTCTTTCAGAAAACATAATTTTCTTTGCATTTTTCACACACAAACAAATATAAATGCTAACTTTGGACAGTGTTTGTGGCTAAGTGGCTGATAAAAAGGACTGCACCAGAGTGCACACTGAATGTTGGTAAGTGAGGGTAAAGGGCTTAAACTCCTTTACTGTGTTGACCTTTACCACTTTAGCTGGAAGACTATTCCATGCATCCACTACCCTCTTAGTAAAGTAATACTTCCTGATATTATTTTTAAACATTTGCCCCTCTAATTTAGGAATATGTCCTCTTGTTGTGGTAGTTTTTCTTCTTTTAAATATAGTCTCCTCCTTTACTGTGTTGATTCCTTTTATGTATTTAAATGTTTCTATCATATCTCCCCCTGTCTTGTTTTTCCTCCAAGCTATATGTTAAGTTCCTTTAACCTTTCCTTGTAAGTTTTATCCTGCAATCCATGAACCAGTTTAGTAGCCCTTCTCTGAACTCTCTCTAAAGTATCAATATCCTTCTGGAGATACGGTCTCCAGTACTGTGTACAATACTCCAAGTGAGGTGTTCTTTACAATGGCATGAGTACTTCCCTCTTTCTGCTAACACTTCTCCTTATACAACCAAGCATTATGTTAGCATTTTCAGCTGCCCTATTGCATTGTCTGCCTACCTGTAAGTCATCAGAAATAATTACCCCTAAATCCCTTTCCTCAGATGTTGAGGTTAGGACTCTATCAAATATTCTGTACTCTGCCCTTGGGTTTTTACGTCCAAGAGTCATTATCTTGCACTTATCCACATTAAATGTCAGTTGCCACAACTCTGACCATTTTACTACTTTACCTAAATCATTTGTCATTCGGCTTATCCCTCCTGGAACATCAACCCTGTTACATATCTTAGTATCAGCAAAAAGACAGATTGTGTTTGTTTGATAATATGGATAGGACATTATGATACCATATCAATATGAAGCATACAGATTCGTGGTACATCTGATTTCACACAATAGTGGAGGGTATAGGACTCAAAATGTTGTTTGCTTAGGGCAGCAAAATCATTGCACCAATTCTGCCCTCAGCTGACCTAATCACTCAATATGTTTTTCCAGATATACTCCGAGTGGAACGTCTGCTACAAGGAACCAGAACATGCTAATACGAAAACACAGACTGTGATACATAGAGTGATTCCTTAGAATTAGTTCATCTAGTAGAGAACCTGAGAATGAGGAATATATATACCACCCAGGATGGATGAGAAAATAAATTCAGAAGGACTTAGGCAGGTCCAGCCTATATTTTGTGCTGATATTTCAGAACACAGTCCCAGCAACTTAGTTGTGGTTCTCAGTGTGTGGTTTCTCTCCTACCATTTGAACTCCCTCTGTCCTGATTTTCCTTCTGTCCTGTCCTTCTGAATTGATTTTCTCACCCCACCTGGGTGATATATGTATTCCTTATTCTTAGGTTCTCTACTAGAGGCCTGGGAGTCTGAGGGTTCTGCGCAGTATCTTAGCTGTTCCTAGAACTGCACTCTTCAGCACAGCGATCTCTGATGTCCCAACTGGAACTTGTTGAAGCTACTCCCCCAACTTGAGAGTCCCAGCCCAGAGTGCTCCTGTCACAACTCGGACTACTATTGCCTTCATATTCCACACCCTTAGTAGCTCTTCTTTCCATCTTTGGTATTTGTCCGCCTTCTCATGTTCCTTCCTCCTGATGTTAGAGTCACTCGTGTTACTATTTCCACCAGTCTTCCATTCCTTGTCAACCACCACAATGTCATGTTGGTTGACCAGTAGTTGCTTGTCTGTCTGGATCTGGAAGTCACACAGGGTCTTAACCCTGTCCTTCTCAACTACCCTTAGGTATGTCTTCCATCTGACTTAAACAGATCCAGCCCATATTCTGAGCAGATATTTTGGTACACAATGCCAGCAACTTATTTGTGTCTCTCAGAGTATGCTGTTCCTGCTAACATCTTTCAACCAGCTACAATATGCTAAATTGTCTCAGATGCCTCTTTCCACAGTCTGTACCTTGGATCTTGCCTGGTGTGGTAGACTCCTGCTTCTATTGACCTGGTGCAAAGTACCTGTTCCTGTGTTGCTAGAATTAGTGCCTCACTGCTGTTTTTCAGTCATTCCTTTTCCAACCACTAGTAGGATTTTGTCATGTTTATCATATGTACTATCTGCTGGTGGTACACACTATAGAGAGGTTTGTATTTCCATGGAACTTCCTCGTTTTCTGCATGTATCTGTTGTTCTATGGCATTCCCTTAGCAGTTCATCTTCGAGATGTACTTGTGGGTGCTTGGTGTATCACTCATCAGGCCTTCTTCCAGTTGGTGAACAGTCTCTGGGTGCTGGATTTCAGGTAGAATAATCCATTCATAGTGAGTTGTTTCCGGGTCTTGAAATTCATGGTGAATCCCTGCCCCTTGATGGTATAACAACATTATTTGAAAAACGTATCCAGCAACATTAAAGTGAGGCCTAAATCAGAATGCCAAACGTTGGCAGACTAAACCAAGTTATTTAGGTAATTTCTCCAACTGAGCTATAATGAAAGTTTGACTATGTTGTTGCTTTTTTTTTTTTTCTAATTTGCTAAAAATCTGTTTTTAGTAAATAGCACTATAAATCTATTTATGTGTAATCCAATTTTTTAATCAACGAGAAAACTCTTCATGACTTTACAACTATTTTACCCTTTTAAAATTAGACAATATTCATTATTAAATGGTGTGATTATTTTTATTTACTTTTTGCATACACTTAAAAAGTAAGAGATTTGAGTCACTCTACTTAAAAGCATTCTTAGTAATAACAAATTGTTTAAGTCGGGTTGTGCTGTCTCTATAAATGGTTCTGATTGCAGTGCCATTTGTCAATTTTGTAATCTAGAGGTGAATTTTTTTTGAGACCTGTGTTTGCACAAAAATACTGAAGGCATCATTAGTCACACAGATGCCTCTGATATACTTGAAAAAGGATGCATTTTATCAAGATCTGCATAAGTATGAGGTATGAAAAACAGCTTACACTTATACTGCACATTAAATCTTCTGTATTGAAGTTCTGTGTATTATTTCTGTTCTAATTAAATTACTGCTGCTATCCCACTGATTATAAATAGGTTATATTGTATAAATAAAAGGTGACCTATAGATTGCATAGATGTAACTTTTAATGCACATATTAAATGAATCAGAGCATTAAAAATACATTGTTTGCTTGGCACAAAGTTCTATTTAGTAGAATTTAAATTTACAGGAAAATACACCAGAACTACAGATTATTAAATACATGTTATTTTAAATTAGGTATTGTTGAAGAATTTACCATATAATGTATAAGAAATAACTGGACTAATACGGCTACAATCTCAATCTCTCTCTCTCTCTCTCTCTCTCTCTCTCTCTCTCTCTCTCTCTAAATATATATATATATATAAGTAGGTAGAGAGAGAGATATTGTATCCATATTAGTCCACTATATATATATATATATATATATATATATATGTATATATATATATATATATATATATATATATATATAGAGTGTAGATTGGATTAGCCATATTAGTCCAGTAGGCAAGATGCCAAAATACCAGAGTATTGCAATATGCAATGATATCTTTTTTATTGAACTAACATAATATTTCAAAGACAAGCTGTCAAGAGTTTTTACTCAGGTCTGAAGCAATACTGATCAATCTGAAAGAGTTTAACACTTTAAACAACTGATGTTAGAGAAGGGGAGGTGGGCAAGTGGGGTGTCATAAATAGCATCTTCTAACTTAACGTTAAGAAATCCTTCTAATGTGCAAATTGTACAAAAAAAAACAATAATTATCCAGAGTTAAACCTATGTTTGCCCCCTCCCTTAAAATGACAAAATACAGCTGCAATTTTTATGTTTTCAAGAATATTATATATATATATATATATATATATATATATGAAAATATATATATATATATATATATATATATATATATAATGTAATTCTAAGTGTATTTTGATATTAATATATTAGGAATGAAAATATATAGAAGCATTTTTATTATTTAGTTTTAATTCAGACTGATACCTCTCCCGGTATATTCACAATCTGATGACCCAAATTAAGAAAAAAAACTGCCCCTCTTCTACAAAACCCCTTTCCCTGCCCCTTTATAAGAAACCCCCTGCTTACTGTTCTACAAAACCTATGCCCCCTCTACAAAATCCCTAGCCCCCATTAGTAAATCCCTGCCCCCTCTCCAAAACCATTGCCCCCTCTAAAAAAACCTGCCTCCTTTCTACTAAACCCCTCCGTGCTCCCCCCCTCTACAAGCAGACTCACAATTGATGAAAGGCATGATGAATTGCCCGCTTGCTGCTCCTTGCTGCTGAGGCACTACCGCTGTGGTGCCACCCACACACAGTGTCACAGGCTCAGAGTGAAGCACTGTGAAGGCAGACTGGCAGAGCACGTTGGCATGGTGTAGCATGCACGCTTCCACGCTCCTCCTCTACTTGCCTAAGTTCAAGTTGTGGTGCCTGGCTGCAGGCCTTGCTGCAATGATGGATGGCACCCCGCTAACGAGTTAGTACTCAACTGGGTCTTAATGTCCCACCAAAATTGTACACTAACATGTACCGAGTCTAATGCCAGACTCTGGGTAAATGCTGCTTTGCAAGGTGAGGGATTAAAACCCCACATGAGTACATAAATAATTACATAAATAATTATATAAATATACACATAGACTTCAAATATATAAATATGCATATATATTTAAATTCTACGTGCGTATTTATGTTATATTTTTACATAATTAAGTCATTTTATTGATTGCAATTTGAGGGACCAGCCTGACAACCCAGGCCAAAAGTCCAGAGAATTTGATTTGCTAGCACTGTATTTTACCCTGTAACTTTCTATGACACCCTAAAACCTGTACATGGAGGCACTGTTTTACTCTGGAGACTTCGCTGAACACAAATATTAGTGATTCAAAACAGTAAAACATATCACAGTGATGATATTGTCAGTGAAAGTGACTTTTTTATTTTTCACACACAAATAACACTTTTACTGATGATATAATTGTTGTGATACATTTTACTGTTTTGAAACACTA
This sequence comes from Pelobates cultripes, assembly GCA_933207985.1. Taxonomy (NCBI): domain Eukaryota; kingdom Metazoa; phylum Chordata; class Amphibia; order Anura; family Pelobatidae; genus Pelobates; species Pelobates cultripes. The sequence continues at coordinate 295,534,486 of OW240912.1, forward strand.
ATATTTGTATTCAGCAAAGTCTCCCGAGTATAACAGTACCCACCATGTACAGGTTTTATAGCGTTTTTGAAAGTTACAGGGTCAAATATAAGGGTCAAATATTTTTACATTAAAAATTGCCAGGTTGGTTACGTTGCCTTTGAGAGTGTATGGTAGCCCAGGAATGAGAATTACCCCCATGATGGCATACCATTGGCAAAAGAAGACAACCCAAGGTATTGCAAATGGGGTATGTCCAGTCTTTTTTAGTAGCTTCTTAGTCACAAAAAAAATTAGCGTTCAAATTAGTTTTTTACTTTTTTACACACAAACAAATATGAACACTAACTTTGGCCAGTGTTTGTGACTAAGTGGCTACTAAAAAAGGCTGGACTGGCCCACCAGGATACCGGGAAATTTCCCGGGGGGCTGCGGCATCTGGGGGCTGCGCTGTGCATGTGTGGCTGGTCCGGTGGCACACACTCTGAGGGAGCCGGCTGGTGGCCACATTCCATGCTGGAGCCGCCGGGTGGCAGCCTCGCCAGTCTGGCCGCACTCCTGTCACTAATGCTGAGGAGTGAGGACTGAAGGAGGAGGGAGGAGCATGTCTCTCTCCCGGCCCGGCGGCTCCAGCGTGGAATGCGGCCGGCCCCCCTGACTCCTCTCAGGTAAATGGGAGGGGGAAGACGGGGAATAAAGACACACAAGGGGAGGGGGAAAATAAAACAAAGGGGGAATAGACACAGGGAAAAGAGGGGGAAAGAGATAGAGGTGGAAGAGTGAGATAGTGGAGGGAGGAAAAAGAGACAGAGGGGAAGAGAGATGTGGGGGAGAGAGAGAGACACAGGGAAAGGGGGGAGAAAGAGACAGAGGGGACTAGAGATGTGGGAGAGAGAGAGAGACAGGGAATGGGGGGGAGAAAGAGACAGAGGGGAAGAGAGAGACAGGGGAGAGAGACAGAGGGGAAGAGAGAAACAGAAGGAGAAAGGAGAGAGACACACAAGGGAGGGGAGAAAGAGGCAGAGGGGAGAGGAGAGAGATACATAAGGGGAGGGGGAGAAAGAGGCAGAGGGGGGAAGGAGAGGGACACAAGGGGAGGGGTAGAAAGAGGAAGAGGGGGAAAGGAGAGAGACACACAAGGGGGGGAGAAAGAGGCAGAGGGGAAGAGAGAGACCGGGAAGGAGATGGGAGTCATGGACACAGAGGAGCAGCGAGGGGGAGAAAGAAACATACAGAGTGACTGGGGGGAGACAAAAGGGCACACATAGGAGCTGTATATATCACTGGTGGATCGGGGGGGAGGCCACAGGGCAATTCCCACCCCCCCCCATGAGGCTCTCCCCTGCCAGTCGACCTACCTGCCTGTTCTACAGGCACCGTGTGGCACACACTGCCCCCCATACACACACCATACACATTCACACACTGCCCCCCATACACACATTGCCCCCAGCGGCGGCTCTAGACTTTATGAGTCCTTAGGTGAAACTGAAACATGAGGCCCCACTAACAAAAAAGTGAAAAAAAAAGAGTTGCAACACATGTACACTGTCACATATACACATTGATGCACAGTGTACCTGTGTATGTGCCTGAGAGTGTGTCTGACAGTGTGTGTGTGTGTGTGTGTGAATGTATGTCTCTGTGAGGGGGGGAATGAGAGGGAGAGGCAGGGGGGGTGATGAGAGGGAGATGCAGGGGGGTGAGAGGGAGGTGATGGTGAGGAATGGGGGGTTACTACAGGAGGGGGGTGATGCTGAGGAGGGGCTGGGATGATGATGAAGGTGATGCTGAAGGAGGGGGGGTGATGCTGTGGGACTGGGGTGATGCCATGGAGGGGGGGGTGATGCTGCGGAGGGGGGGTGATGCTGAGGGAAGTGATGCTGGAGGGAGTGGGGGTGATGGTGGAGGAGGGGGCTTGATGCTGAAGGAGGGGGGGTAATGCTGAGGGAGGGGGGGGTGGATGCTGGAGGGAGGGAGGTTGGAGTGATGGTGAGAGAGGGGCTTGATGGTGAAGGAGGGGGCTGATGGTGAGGGAGGGAGGCTGATGGTGAGGAAGGGGTTGATGCTACTGAGTGGGGGGATGGGTGATGGTGGGGGGATGGGTGATGATGGGGGGTCAGGCGAGAGAGGGGGGTGATGCTGAGGGAGGGGGTGATGGTGTGATGGAGGGGGCTTGATGCTGAAGGAGGGCAGTGATGCTGAGGGAGGAATGATACTGAGGGAGGGGGTTGGGGTGATGGGGGTTGTGGTGATGCTGAGGGAGGGAGGTTGAGGTGATGGTGGGAGCTGATGTGGGGGGGTGATGCTGAGGGATGGAGGAGGTTGGCGGATGTGGGGGCTGATGGTGAGGAGGGGGTTGGGGTGATGGTGGGGGGGCTGATGGTGAGGGAGGGAGTTTGAATTGATGTGGTGGGGGCTGATGGTGAGGGAGGAGGTTGGGGTGATGGTGGGGGCTGATGGTGAGGGAGGGAGGTTGGGGTGATGGTGGGGGCTGATGGTGAGGGAGGGAGGTTGGGGTGATGGTGGGGGCTGAGGTGAGGGAGGGAGGTTGGGGTGATGGTGGGGGCTGATGGTGAGGTAGGGGGGTTATACTGAGGGGGGATGATTCTGAGGGATAGGGGTTGGGGTGATGGTGGGGGCGTTGGTGGTGAGGAAGGGGGACTGCATACCTTCATTTCCCTGGTGGTCCGGTGGCCATCATTTCCAGTCTGCAGCTCCGCAGAGCTGCAAACCATGTAAACTCGCGAGACCATCAGAGCGTTGCCATGGAAACCCGTGGCAACGCTCTGATTGGCCAGTTTTCGCGAGACACATGGTCTGCAGCTCTGCTCATTGCAGAGCTGCAGAACGGTGTCTGCAGTGGCTGGCCGGGCAGCTAGAAGGGGTCTCGCACCTGGCGGCATACCGGGCAAGCCGCCAGGTCCCCTCCAGTCTGCCCTCGGATGGTTTAGGCGGCCACGAGGCCCCAGCCAGCGCGAGGCCTAAAGCGGCCGCCTAAACCGCCCAATTAGAGAGCCGCCTCTGATTGCCCCATACACACACACACTGCCCCCACACACACACCATACAAATTTACACACTGCCCCATGCACACATTGCCCCCCACACACATACACAGCCCCCCATACACACATTGCTGCACACACACACATACACAGCCCCCATACACACATTGCCCCACACACCCTACACATTCACACACTACACCCCGCCACACACACATACACTGAACCTTTCACACACACTGCACCCCTCACACATTGCACCACTGCTCCTATACCCTACTACAACCCCATATCCCAGCAGACCCTGGGTAAGTTGTCAAACTGTTCTTAAACAGTTTGACTACTTACTCTGGGATGGGTTCCCGGCACTCCTTGCACCATAACCACTACACAGAGCAGTACTGATTATTGTGCATGGATTTTTTCTTTAAATAATCTACAAGTGCCCCTCTCGGGATCAGGCTCTGGATCCACCACTGGTATATGACATGTATATTAATGTGTATTAGATGTCTGTTTTGAAAACAGTGACGTCCAGGAATTGTATCGCCGAATCATCCTATGTAGATATACTGGGAATGGAGTTAAGGTAATACTGATCTAATCTTCTCAGTATTCGTGGTTTTCCTCTACTCTATTGGAATTTTCGGTGTTTATTTGTCCTCTGCAGGGAATTTATTTCTTCTTACACCTTGAGTGATAATCCTGGATGCTCCAGGTGGATCGTCTAAATGTTTGACCTGTTGTAAAAAAAACACTGATTTGATGGCACCACTTTCCTCTTTCGAATTCACATCCTAGACAGATTCTCCAGAACTGATGCTGATGGAATTAATGGATGGTCTCTGTATCCAAGGTCTAAATATGGGTAATGGATTTCTGTTTTGAGGCTGGGAACCGCTAAACTACCGATATACTTGATGAAGTTTGTAATCGTGTTTGACTTTGTCAAATTTTAGTTTTTTGAACCTAATTAGATAATTCTTTTATATGTTAACCTCATCCTGTAACGTCAGCATTTGTTCTGTGGTTGAGGATGATTGGAGTGTTGCTACATCTGATTCTTGAATAGCTTGCTTAACAAAAACAAATAATTGTTTAATTTCCTCTACCACAGTTGGCATCCAGTCTAATGAGCACTTATTGGTTATATAAGCAGTTCCCAAATGGTGTGCCGCGGCACCCTGTGGTGCCGTGACAAGCACATAGGAGTGCGCCAAGATTTTTCCCATATGCTATAGATAGTTTGTGTCTGTTTATGACTCCATAGCATGGGGAAAGAAGTTTGTGCTCTAAACCATTCATGCTGACTGAAAGGTGTGAATGCATTTACCTGAATTAATGCACAGTGTGGATACATTAGCACAGTATTGAACTATTCATTCACACAGTTTTTTTGCGAATTGACCAATTAATGAAAAACTGTGCAAATAAATAGCACTATATATACCGTGCTAATGAATAGTGTGGATTCATTCGGGTCATTCATGAAAAACTGTGCAAATCCATATGAACTCACATAGAGGTCAGGGCCAGGAGACATGTGTAGCTGCATATGACATCTATACATGATATAATGTGTGGCAAACACTTCTTAAAAAGAAAAATATTTTTTTATTTTATTTTACACTTATTACAAATAGGACAATAGCAATAGGACAGGATGCTATCAGGGTGATAATTGAACCACTGTTTTAGCTGTAAATGTCCTGAGGTACCTATAACAGCCCAGTTAAGCAGGATAGTAAATCTGACTACTGAATACTGAATAAGTGTTATATTATCCTTGTAAAAATAAACACGTTTGTATTAAACTTTAATAAATGCTAAAAATTTTAATCTCTTTAGTTTGGAAAAACAGTGCCTCGAAGGGGATATGATAACATTATACAAATATATTTGGGGCCAGTACAAACCATTATCTGGATATCTATTCATAAACAGGGCTACACATAGGACACAAGGTACACATTTAGGCTGGAAGAAAGGACATTTAATCTAAGGCGAAGAAGAGATTTTTTTTTACCGTAAGAAATATAAGGATGTAGAATTTTCTGCCTGAAGAAGTGGTTTTATCAGAGTCCATACAGATGTTTAAACAGCAATTGGATAAGGATTGCTCCTACAACATCCCTCCCTCCAACCCGCACGCCAAGTATGGGTCAGCATTCCCAAAAGCCTACCACGGCAGCAGAAACCAGGGACATTGGAGCCATGCTGCAGAGGCCTATGCAACCATAGCCCAGTCGAGCAGAGGACCCGCACAAAAAAAAGCTGGATGAGGCCACAGACAATGACAAGGATGCACATTTGACTTGCTATGTACGGTTCTTGAAAGGTAATGGCATTGTGGAGAACCTTCTGTTTTGTAAAAGTATTATTGCAAGTACAAAGTCTGAAGACTTGTTCAAGATCCTGGATACATGTATGGTTGCAAATAATTTGGAATGGACAAAGTGCTTTGGGGTCTGTACTGATGGTGGGCGTTTGATGTCTGGCCGTTATGGAGGATTGCAAGTGCATTTTTGAAGCAAAGTTCTGGATGCACTGTGGACCCATTGCATCATTCATATAGAAGCATTTGCAGAAAAGCATTTGAGTCCTCAATTGAATCTGATTTTAGAATGTGTGGTGAATGTAGTACATTTTATAAAAACTCAGACAGTGAAAGCAAGATTTAAAAAAAATTTGTGTGAGGAAATAGGATATGAATACACACCTTTGTTGTACTACTGCCACTCACAATGGCTCTCTCATGTCAATGTATTGTTCCGTATATTTCAATTATGGCAAATCTACATTTTTCTTGAAGAGGAAAAACACGAGTATGCCAAACACTTTGTGGAAATAGATTTTTTGGTGAAACTAGCATACTTGTGCAATATTTTTGAAAAGTTAATGCATTGAATCTCTCCCTGCAGGGAGGCAAGGCGCACATTTTTAAATTAGCTGAGAAGATTTCAGCTTTCAAAAAAAAAATTAGAACTATGGGGAAAAAAATGAATGAAGACGGTGGCAAAGATTGTTTCCCCTTGCTGCAGCAGTTCATGATCTCCAATCAAGTTGATTTCTCTCACAATGTAAAATCTGTTTTTGAAGATCATCAATAAATCAATAAATTTGCATGGATTCAAGACCAATTTAGAGCCAAAGCTCCATCGGAAATTACTTCTGCAGAAGAAGAAAATCTTATTGAGCTGTCTTGCGACAATACACTCAAGATAAAATTTGGCAGCATGGATCTTACTGACCTTTGGCTTTTAGTAAAAAATGAATATCTGCTGCTAAGTGGTAAAGCTCAGCGAATCTTTATCATATATATGCAAAGCTGGGTTTTCGGCAGTCGCTGTGATGAAAAGCAAATACTGCTCAAAAATCAACATGGAACAGGAAATGAGGGTGGCTGTATGCACTTTGATTCTTAGATTTGAAAAAACAGGCTCACCCGTGTCACTAATTATTCCCATTTAAAAATTGTTTGTGCTACGACTGGACATGTCTCTTATATGTTCTTGTTTCTCCTTAGCTATGAGCATGTTTTTCATATTTATTATTTTCTTTTAACTACACCACACCATGCTCAAGATGTAAATGATTCATGTGTTATGTTTAAACTCTGTTCTTCTTTTTTGCTTCCACACATGTATTATTATCTCATTACCTTTATCTTGAGTGTTGTTAACTCATACTAGTGGTTACTAAAGCAATATTAGCTTTTTTCATATATCTGAATTTACCTTAATTATGGCTTGTATTATATATCTGTGACCTATTGTTTCAAATGTGTTAGTTTGTTGTCTACATTTTTGTTTCTATACAAATATCACTGTTTTAAAAGCTTTGTATGTAATTCTTTTGCCTCACTAAAAACCTTGATGGACAAAAAAAAAATAAAATAGATTTTTGGGATATTTGCTGTTGAACCTTTCCAAATAAAAGATTTTTTCTGGTTTCTTACGATTTTATTCATTTAAGTATAAAAGGTATAATAACAAATACTGTTGTGTTTGCAATCATCATACACTGTCCAGCATTTCATTTCACATTACTGAGGTGTCTTTAAACTACAGTAAAAGTGTATAGAAATCCCTCTGTGTAAATAAGGTACATGTTCTTGCTCTAATTTCCATTTTATTTTTAAATATTTTTCAGAAAGTCACTTAAATTTACTCAAAACAGCCATGCCCCTGGCTACACCCACACTCACACGCCCAAAACTAAAAGTGTCCTTATCCCATTTGAAATTAGAGGTATGATAATATTTTAATATAATGCAGCAGGATTCAAGAAGATGGAGGTTAGCAAGTGGGTAAGTAAACCAGCATCAGCGATTTGTATGTGGCATGCACCTCTTTATACCCCAGATCTTTATAGCGCCAGTATATACCACACAGCTGTACAGATATACAACCAAGAACTTTGCTTTGACTTGGGAAAACATTGAAATATAAGGGGTGCCTTGAACCTAAAAAGTTTGGGAACCACTGGGCTAAATTCATCCATATCTTACAGAACTCTGGATATTGGCAGTGTATGGTAGATATGTTTCTCACCCTAAGCCATCTAGGAATTATTTTGCCTCTATAGTAATCCGAGATGAAAATGCCATGCAGGTGCAGATCAGCACTGTTCACTCTATGGTGTGTGCTTGTGCTCGCCTATTCTTTTTAAGGGAGCGCACACATGCTAAGAATTGCACACATGTTTTTGCCGCTCCTTGCTGTGCCAGCCAGAAGGTGGGGGTGCTGCAAGGAGCAGGCCAATAGCCTGTCACAGGGGGCCCAGGAAGTTGCCAACACACCTTAGGGCATCCTGAAGTGGGCACTTATTCAGCAATGCAGAATAGGCATCTTCTTACCCCAGATGGCAGATGCCTACCTTGCTGAAATACAGGGGGGATATGATAGAAACATTTAAATATATAAAGGGAATCAACACAGTAAAGGAGGAGACTATATTTAAAAGAAGAAAAACTACCACAACAAGAGGACATAGTCTTAAATTAGAGGGACAAAGGTTTAAAAATAATATCAGGAAGTATTACTTTACTGAGAGGGTAGTGGATGCATGGAATAGCCTTCCAGCTGAAGTGGTAGAGGTTAACACAGTACAGGAGTTTAAGCATGCGTGGGATAGGCATAAGGCTATCCTAACTATAAGATAAGGCTAGGGACTAATGAAAGTTTTTAGAAAATTGGGCAGACTAGATGGGCCGAATGGTTCTTATCTGCCGTCACATTCTATGTTTCTATGTTTCTAATACCCCAGGGGTGAGGCAGGAGGGAGCACTGATGATGTGTTTCTAGTTCCTCTCTCCTCCCTGGCATGCCCTCTGTGGTAGTGCCGGGAGCCGGAATATGACATCACCCTGGCCCCTGCATCAATACAGAATGAGCATGAGGAAGCAGTGAGGAACTCAAAGACTGCAAGGAGAAGACCCTTTCCCTTCTGTACCCTAGGGAGAAGTACCCTGCTGCATCCAGGGAAAAAAGAGAACATGTTGTTCTCATGTAAGTTCATATCATAAACTGAAAGATTGACTTGTATGGATTTCCTTAAGTACAGAAGAATGTTAATGGAACTGTTGAGTGATGGCATTTTTCCATGGTTATTTTGTATTACTGAGCACCAGGTATTTTTCCAATCAGTAGGAGTGCAGAGCTGCAGTAATTGTTATATATATTGGCTGCTTGATGTTGTTCTACACTGGAAGGGTAAATATTCTTTCTGGCATGTATGGCTTACAGGCTGTTCTTGGTAGCTGAACTGATCCTGATGAAAGCCATGAACGATGGCTGAAACGTTGATGATTACAGATATGTTTTAAGAATATTGGAATAAAGAAGAAATATTTTATCATTATTACAGACCGTGAGTGCAAGCCTTATTTTCAGTATATTTTATATATATATATATATATATATATAAATATATATATATATATATATATAAAATAACCCTCAGTAAATTAAAGAAAATTAGAAACCTAGAATGTGACGGCAGATAAAAACACCCTCACACACAGCACTCCTCTTACATACACACACACACTGCGCCCCTCACACATACAATACGTCCAAATATATATATATATATATATATATATATATATATAAAGAAAAGAGTTAGGACGCACTCACAGGACTTAATAAAGGTGAAAAAATATCTATTTTAATAATCCATGTGAAAAGTACAAGTGAAGTAATCGACGTTTCGACCCTGTCGGGTCTTTTTCAAGATCAACTAATACAAGTCAAAACAATGTGTATATATACAGTATATCATAAAGCACTTACCAAAAGAGTGGATGGTGTGTGCAAGCTCAGCCCGTTACTACCCGGAAGTGAATGGAAGCCGGTCGTGACGTCACCCAATTCAGACGCACGCCGGAGAGCAAGTGATCACCATGGTGATCGTGATCACAATAAAACATGCGGGTGCAAGTAAAATGACAAGGAGGATTAATGGAAGAAATCTCCAACTGGTATAAAGGATGAGAAATAAAAAATGAGAAGGTGCTAGTGGTGATCATTACAAACGAACTGTGAATAATGTGAAAAAATAAAAAATGTGAAAAAAATGTGAATGACCTTGCTAGCATTTATAATAACATTGTTCCGTTTTTTTTCACATTTTTTTCACATTTTTTATTTTTTCACATTATTCACAGTTCGTTTGTAATGATCACCACTAGCACCTTCTCATTTTTTATTTCTCATCCTTTATACCAGTTGGAGATTTCTTCCATTAATCCTCCTTGTCATTTTACTTGCACCCGCATGTTTTATTGTGATCACGATCACCATGGTGATCACTTGCTCTCCGGCGTGAGTCTGGGTGACGTCTTGGGTGACGTCACGACCGGCTTCCATTCACTTCCGGGTAGTAACGGGCTGAGCTTGCACACACCATCCACTCTTTTGGTAAGTGCTTTATGATATACTGTATATATACACATTGTTTTGACTTGTATTAGTTGATCTTGAAAAAGACCCGACAGGGTCGAAACGTCGATTACTTCACTTGTACTTTTCACATGGATTATTAAAATAGATATTTTTTCACCTTTATTAAGTCCTGTGAGTGCGTCCTAACTCTTTTCTTTATATATTTTTGACGCATAGGATTTTGCACCCAGGCTAGTTATCTTTATTTTATACGTTAAGGAGAGTGCCAAGCATCTAACTTTTTGTTATATATATATATATATATACACACACACACTACAGCACCCCTCACACTGCACCATTACACACATTATGCTCCAGATACACGCTTTTATACACACACACACACACACACACACACACACACAATCTCCTATACACACTCTGGGTCCTTTACACACTAGATCTCCTACACTCACACTACATTCCTTGTCAACAAACACATCCAACATTCTCTAAACATACCCTCTCTACAACCCCTACACAGACTATGTCACCTATACACACACACTACAGCCCATATACACACACTCGCCACATCCCCTATAACACTATGCCCCCTATACACACACTCTCTACAGCCCCTAGCCACACATATTACACCACAAACACAAATTAAATTGACCTATACACAATACCACACCACACTCTACACACATGCAATCCCACAAGCAGGCTCCAAACACATGCACCATACACTTTCCTGGCCCTTTTGTTCTCTGGTATCCCACTTGTTGAGACACCAGAGACAATTTAAAAGCAAACACAGGGCAAGCATGTTATTAAATTTGCTTGAGCTGCGCAGAACAAATTCAGGGCCTGAGCTCTTCAGCGGGACTCTGCGCATTGAACCAACATGCTCACTTTGAGAGGGGGCGTGCTTGTAATTAGTGATGACAATACACACCCTCTCTGGCCCCGCCCCCTTCTTAGGGGGCCGCTCTGATTAAAAAATGTCTGGGCCTAATTTTTTTCCCAGTCCGGCCCTGGGCGTGGCCCGACCTCGAGCTGAATGGCAGCATACTAACGGAGCTCCTCTACCAACGGCTCTTAAAAACGGCTAAACAAGTGAAATTGGCACAATTCCCAGCAACAAGAAGAGACACAAGATGTCCCAACACCGCACCAAAAAGCCTACAAAGTCAAAGGATAAGGCAACCTTTTTCACTGCCCGCACTCCGCAACCCAATTAAACAGACCAGCAGGCCCAAGACGGCACCGACTCCGACACTGACGGGAAGCCTGAGAAGGCAAACTGACAAACCGCTCACTAAGCACCTACTCCAGTCGATGCTAGATGAAGCGGTGAATATAATGCAGTATGCAGCCGTGTCCGAGCTCAAACGAGACCTCACATAACTGGGCACCCGTACCTCACAGGTAGAGGAAAAGATGGAAGTTCTTACCACAGCGCACAACAAGACAGTATGGTGGCCTACGAACCCAAGCTTATGGATATGGAGGACAGACCCGCCGCAACAACCTTCACTTGCGGGGGGTGCAGGAAGACGTAGGCCCAGCGGATCTGGCTCCTTACACCACCAAATTATTCTGGGCATTCTTAATTTACATGTTTCTCCTAGACCGTATCCACAGGGTATCGAGACCACAGCAGCTGCCACCTACAACAACACGAGATGTTTTAATGAGAGTCCATTACTACCACATCAAGGAGCAGGTATTGAGAGTCCACCAGATCAGAAAAGATTTGCCAGAAAAGTTCAGGGACTTACAAGTATTCATGGACTCAGCCGCGGAAACCTTAAGATGCAGGCGGTTGTCATGATCTTGAGCAGGTCAGATATGAGACTTGTCCAGAGTTAACATCAGGATCTCTATTTGTGAGTTTGGACATATTATCGGAACTGGAAATCCTATACATGAAATTATAGGAAAGAGTGAGATAGAGAACAGAAATAAAGGGTGTGACGGTCTGAGAAAGTGTCACCGTCCTGCATACCCTTTTCCCATAAAATAATACGTCAATAATCCACAGGTTCCAATATTGCTGGTGTTGCATAATAACCCACACATGAGCCAAAGCTTAATGCTGAGACAAGACAGGTTTAATGAGAACACAGGCATTTAATTTATACAACACATAACTCCTCCTTTGAGGCAGCGAGATAATTGAGTTTAGAGAACATACTAAACTCAATTATCATCTGGTCAGAAAAAGTGTCATTTTTCACAATTTCTGGAAATACCCCCAAACCACATAGGAACCCCACAAAAGTAACATCCCTGGGTAGCTTGTCTCTGTGGGAGCAACATATAAAAAAATCAAAGAAAAAAAGTTACCTGCGCTCTCTCCTTAATCCCTATGTATATTTAGACAAATGGAGGGCATTTAGTTACTCCAATGGCCCTTGGAAGGAATGCTTGTCTGCCAATGTCAAGGCAGACTCCCCTAAGCGGGTCCTACACTGACCCTTCACCTTGCCTCCTTGAGCTTCTGCAAAGATATCTCTAATGAGACAAAGAGAAGTATTTTTTATATACACCCCTATATACTTATTAACCCTTAATAGGGAACACATGGGATGGGCGGCAGCATTGTAACAAAGCTGTCTGATACAAAAAGTGAACACAAATACAAAAATATAAGTCCCGCGCTCACTCCAATCACTCCTGGGTGGCAGCAAAGACCACAGTACACATCAGCCCCAATATATAGTAAAAACCAAAGAAAAAAGTTACCTGTGCTCTCTCCTTATTCCCTATGTATATTTAGACAAATGGAGGTCCTTTAGTTACTCCAATGGCCATTGGGGGGAATGCCCGCCTGCCAACATCAAGGCAGACCCCCCTAAGCGGGTCCTACATTAACCCTTCACCTTGCCTCCTTGAGCTTCTGGCAAAGATATCTCTAATGAGACAAAGAGGGGTATTTTTATATACACCCTGTCACAGAGTGTTGGGGATGGTGGTCAGGGGTGTATATCTGGCACCCAGACTTTTGCACAGCCACTATCCTGACATGTGGGTAAGCACATGCAGCCCCAGGGAAAGTTAAGTTTAAATTTAGGTTTATTCCTCTGTTGTTATTTGGGTCCCTGGGGTGGAGTATTCGGAAGAGCAGGGTGGGCCGATTCTCCACCCACTGTCAGAGTGGTTGTGCATGAGTCCAGCCCAGGTTTTCCATAGAGTTCTGGCTCACTGCCTAACGAGGTCATTAGCCTCACCTGTAGGGGCTGTGAGCAGCTATATAACTGCAGTTAAAGCAGGGTGAAGTGAGGGAAGTGTTTTGGAGGAGAAAGAAGGTGTTTTGTGGAGAAAGATTTGCTGTTCATTGTATCCTGTTACTTCACAACAACAGAAAATAAATAGGCCAGAGGCCTTTTTGAAACTGGACTTTGTCTTGGCCTGGTTTTCTTACCCTAGAGGGCTGTGCAGTTGCCAAAGGATCCTGGACAAACACACACAGGAAAGTAAGTTTGTCACAACCCCTATATACTTATTAACCCTTAATAGGGAACACATGGGATAGGCGGTGTAGCACATAACATTTGGCTGTCCATCACATTCTCGGTTGCAACTGTATTTTCTTTTGGTTTTATTGTATATAAGCAGTTGTTACTTAGCATTCGTATGGTTGTTTGGTAGAAAAGCAATGGAGACCAAATTGAATCACCCCGTTCGGCATACGAACAAACTGCCAAACAACCAGGCCACCCCTGAGAGAAGTGTGGCTCCAATTTACCTCCCCAGCATTTGTTATTACAGCCTAATTAAAAAGAATGCGAATGCACTGTATATCCCCTGGGTGGTTGCCGTTCGACATATGAACACGTAGCGGCGGACATGTTGCCATTTGAACGCCCAGCAGTGTTTGGTCGTCTAGTGTCTGGAATCCAAATCGGACACTCGAGCACGCGAACACAGTTGAGACCTCCAGACTTCCATCCGTGCATGAGGAAACACACGAACGGCCCGACATTCGGTAAAAAGATACATACAAACAAGGGGATTCATACGAATCCAAGTACAACCCATTATGCCAAGCATGTTCGTGACTTTTACCCCACAAACAGAGACCGACCGCAAGGCCAAAATGTATGGAACTGTTTTCCGCTACTGCCTCATGTGCGGTCGGTCAAACGAACACCTCCATAAAATTCCTGACTCCCTGGTCCGATCTGTGTGATTTTTGAGTATGTTGTTCACCCAGATCAGGGCTATCAGAGGATGTATGATTTAGGGGTGTATCTAGAAAACTGGGAAAAGTGTGTGCTAAAACTGTTCAGATAATTGGGTTTTCTTTCAGGCTGAGGGGAGATGTGTGGGTTGTAACCTATGTATGATTGGTTAATGTATAATTTTCTGTGGGTGTCTCCCTTGCATGGGAGAGATGCATAAAAGCAGGGTATATGGGATTAAACATCAGTTCTGCTCCTGATACTGTGTGTTGTCAAGTTATTGTAAAAGGTGATGGGATATTCCTGGATTATTTTATTTACTACTGATGCTGTTCTTCCTGTGTTAACCCCTTGTTCCTAAGCACTATTGAGTTGACCAGTATAGAGGTACAATATTTGGGCCACCATGTAGGATGTGGTAAGCAATGGCCAGAGCCGGCTAAGACTACAGGTGAAACCCAAGGACTCTCGGAGTGTTCTATTACCCCCAAGCAAAGCATCTCATCTATTTCTTTCTGCATCCCTTCCTTAACAGCTTTGGGAATGCGGTACGGGGGTTGCCTCAAGGGAGCTTGGCCTGGGGTTTCTACCTTATGAACAGTTAACGGGGTATACCCGGGTTCCTGGGAAAACTTGGCTTGTTTGTCTTCCAGCAGGTGGGTTGCTTGGGCCTGTTTGTGGGGTCCCAGCTGTTCCCCCAGTTGGACCAACTCTATGTTCCTTGTTCCCAGGTCACTGCCTAACATGTCTGGTAAGGGTAGGGCTTCCGTGTCCTCCCCTGCTGGGACACATATGGCCGTCACTTCTTCGGCCATTTTCTTATATGCTTTGAGCATGTTGATGTGAAACGTACGTCTCACATCCTCATCCTCGCAACTAGCTACTATGTACGGGGTATCCCACACCTGCCCAATCATTTTATATGGACCTTGCCAGGCAGCCTGGAGCTTGTCTTGTCGGACTGGCTTGAGAATTTGGAAGCTCTGGCTCTCCGTTCGCACCATACCCACTGGTGCTGCTCGGCCGCCTGGTGGTTCTCTCGCACTGCCTGAGCCAATTCCTCCATACGGTCCCTCAGCTCCAGCACATAGGGTACAATAGGGGTCCCCTCGGTCTCTGTGTCGCCCTCCCAGTGTTCTTTAATTCGATATAGGGGTCCCCTCACGCACCTCCCGTACAACAGCTCCAAGGGCAAAAATCCTGTTGATTCCTGGGGCACCTCCTGGTACGCAAAGAGAAGATGCAGCAGGAATCACTCCAAGTCTCTGTAGGCACTCGTGAACGTCTTCAGCATTTGCTTCTGAGTCCTGTTAAAGCGCTCACAGAAACCGTTAGTCTTAGGATGGTACAGGGAGCTAAAAGGGGTTTAATCCCGCAGACTTTCCATAGCTGTTGGGTCACTTCTGCAGTGAACTGCATACCCTGCCAGATAAAATCTCTTGGGTAAATCCAACTCAAGAGAAAATCTTGACCAGGGCATCAACCACTGTCTCAGCTTGGATGTCCTGCATACCCTTTTCCCATAAAATAATACGCCAATAATCCACAGGTTCCAATATCGCTGGTGTCACATAATAACCCACACATGAGCCAAAGCTCAATGCTGGGACAAGACTGGTTTAATGAGAGCACGGGCATTCAATTTATACAGCACATAACTCCTCCTCTTAGCCAGCAAGATAATTGAGTTTAGAGAACATACTAAATTCAATTATCCTCTGGTCAGAAAAAGTTAAATTTTTCAAAATTTCTGGAAATACCTCAAAACCACATAGGAACCCCACAAAAGTCACATCCCTGGGAAGCTTGTCTCTGGGGTGGTCTCAGTTCAGGAACCGAACAAACTAACGAATGGAACAACAAAAGAACGAATGACTGGAGAAGGCTGATAGAAGGGAGTACAAATAGCTGAATGGTGATGGGATAACCATCCCAATCCCTTCTATCAGTCTTCACAAAGGGTTTTAGGCAATATGCCCCAAATTGGTTATAAACAGGGTGTAAGTAAATAATAAGAAAACCTAAAGATTAATGTATAGGTTGAAATAGAAAGACAAATGAAACAGAATAGTAAGGTTTTAGGATTACAGGAATAAAAGAACTTTAGTGAATCATCCCCCTGTTGTAAGGAATACTGACCAAGTAGGAAAATAACACCTTGCAATATTACTTTGTAGCAAAGTCTAGATTGGTGAAATGCAGGTTGGTATAATTCAGATAGTTGTGTGGATCAGGGTGGTATAAATAATGTTGGCAAGATAAAGCAGAATAGTTCCGTAATTCAGGATGGTATTGAGCAGCTTGAACCACTCTTCAATCCTGCTTTATTTCCAAACCTGCTCAATACCAGCCTGAACTACACAACTATCCTGCTTTATCTTGCCAACCTTATTTATACCACCCTGAGCCACACACATTTCCAAATTCTTCAACGAGGCAACCCTGGTGGGATCCTTTCTGAGAAATTTCCTTTCAGTACATGTTATCACCCTCCTCAAACTGGGTAAGGCCCCAAAATCTCCCTACTAAATGCAGATGCTAGACCGTATGCAAAAATATTCGCAGATAGGCTTAAAACAATGCTCCTTACTCTAATACATACAGACCAAGTTGGGTTCGTGTCTGGTAGACAAGGCCCAGACAACACAAGAAACGTGCTGGAGATCTATAAGAATCTTAAAAGAACCAAGCAAGTGAGCATTATGCTCTCCCTCAGTGCTGAGAAAGCATTTGACAGACTCAACTTTTTACATGGGTTCTTGAACGCATATGGCTTTCCGACTAATTTCCTCTCGGTAATCGAAGCCTTCTATAGCAACCCCACAGCGACTGTGCTGAACTCCATTCACGATTTCCAATAGGACCCACCAGGGCTGCCCACTGTCCCCTCTCCTTTATGTTCTGGCCTTAGAGCCACTAGCCATAGCCATCAGAAACAATAAAGATACACACGGATAACAATAGGTCAGAAGGAGTACAAACTTAATCTATTTGCTGACGACATTCTTTTGACATTATCACAGCAGCTCACCACACTTCCCAACCTACACAAAAAAACTCCACACATACTGTCAACAGTCATACTACCAGCTCAATGTTGCCAAAACACAAGCAATGTGTATCAACACTCCCAAAACACTAGAAGAGAGGCTGAAAAAATTCTTCAGATATGACTGGAGAGACGACTACCTGTTGCATCTTGGAATCAGAATCACCAAATGAGAAGGAGACTTCTTCTCCATGAATTATCTCAAACTACTCAAAGAAATAGAAAAGCAGCTTCAAGCATGGAAATCCAAATTCCTGTAGTGGCTAGGGAAAATAGCAGCGATAAAAATGACATTTTACCCAAAATTTATACCTCTTTGCTCACTACAAATCCAGGTCCCGCAGACCTACCTCAGACGTCTACAAGCTATCCTTTTCAAGTTCTTCTGGGGATGGAAACATCCATGAGTTCCTAAAGGTTTACTCCTGAGGCAGAAAGAAAGGGCTGGAATGGGTTTCCTGAACCTTGCAGCTCACCTCACCAACATAATTGGTGCACACTCAACCAACTACTCCCCCCAATGGGTTGAAATAGAAGGACTATGCAGCGATACCCAAGACCTACTATCTATGCTATGGGTCCCAAAGCACTTACAGAAATTCCACCAAACACACTCCCAACCACCCATCTAAAGCTCACCATATGGGACTCCCCAGAAATAAAATGTGCTCAGCACAACCATGAGCACTAACCACTCCAATAAGAACTCTCCACAATTGTAAAAAAATATTTTCATATCATAGCTGGAAAAGTCAGGGGATCACTCACCTGTACCACTTATACTCCACAAAAGGCCTGTGCTCCTTTTCGGAGCTTCAAGAGGAATATACACTCCCACTCAGATTAACTGTATACACCTCCCACTTTGAGACATCCCGCAAAATATTATACTGCTGGTATATGGTACCCACACGTCTGCACACAATATACCCTGCAACGAGTGATCTATGCACAGGGGCCTGTAGAAGAGGTGGACCTGTAGAAGAGTGCACATCCTATGGAAGGAGGTTATAGCACTAATTCTGGCAGTAACCGGATATGAACTTGACCACACACCTGCAATTATACTATTCAAAATGTTTTCTAGAGGGATACCTAGACCAACACAAAAGATGATATGCCTTATAATTAGCACAGTATCCACACTAATAGCCAGAAACTGTAAGACCCCAACTTTGCAAAACCATCAAAGAGATTTCCGCTCTAGTATCCTCCACAGTGGAATAAGAAATTATCATGTGGAACCAAATGAAGATAGGTAAAATGTGTCACAAGATAGATGCCATGTGGAAGACATTCCTGTAATCACAAGGCAACAAGCCAACAAAGTAGCTAAGTCATAAGCCCCAGACAATTAGGGAACAAAAGAGTTACATAAATAAATAAAATATACAATAAGATAAAAAAAAGAAAATAAAACTCACAACACTTTGATTTGACCAATAGGATGCAACCTGGCATGAGATTGATCGCAAAGCTGATGGCCCCCGCTGCAGACTAACCCCTACCACAGCCCCAAGTATGCCCTGAGAAAAAAAACACACTCTCCAACATCATACAACCCTGGAACCGCAAAGGATTCAGGTGCTGCTGGGCATGTCATTGGCTGGGAGTTTCAGCTGACCACTCTCAGCCTATCAAGCTGCTTACTGCTAGTATATCACAGGTGATCGCCTTGGGGCACCAGAGCCGGGGACTCTGACTGGGGACTCAGATTTTTCAACTCACCTCGCTCTCCCTGCAGCCAGCACGGAGCAGGAGCTAGGCAGTGAGGTCAGCCGGCCTCTTCTGATGATGTCAGAGGAGGGGGCATGACCTCCACTGCTCCCAGACTCCCCAGCAGTCTTCAGTGGGTCTCCTGCCTCCAGCTCCTGTCTGTTCCTTCCCACCTGACCACCAGGGGTAAGATCACTGACCCAAGGTAAGCCTCAGGGAGGGGGGGTTGACTTTTAGATTTTGTATTTTTTTTATAATCAAAAAGTTTTTTTTCAAAGTTTTTAAACATTTTTTAAGAAGCCCCTGCCTCCATTATACTGTCCTTATCCCCAACATGCTGCCCATGTCCCCATATGCAAACCCTGCCCCCTATACCCCCTCTACAGCCCCTGCCTCCATAATACTGCCCTTGTCCCCCCTCTACAGCCCATGCCCATCCTCTACAGCACCTGCCTCCATAATACTCATTCTGCCCCCACTACAGCCCCTGCCTCCCGTCTACAGCCCCTGCCTCCATAATACTGCCCCTGCCCCCTCTACAGTCCCTGCCCCCTCCTAGAGTCCCTGTCCCTCCTCTACAGACCCTGCCTTCATTATACTGCCCCTGTCCTCCCCTCTACAGCCTCTGCCTCCATAATGCTGTCCATGCCCCCCTGCTGCCCATGTCCCACCTAAGAAGCCCCTGCCCCCTCTACAGCCCCTACCTCCCCCTCTACAGCCCTGCCTCCATTATACAGCCCCTGTCCCCTTTCTACAGCCCCTGCCTTCAAAATACTGCCCCTGCCACCCTCTACAACCACTTTCCCCCTCTACTGCCCCTGTCCTACACTCTACAGCCTCTGTTCCCCCTCTAGAGTCCCTTCCCCCCTCTACAGCACTTGTCTCTATTATACTGCCCCTGTCCTCCCCTCTACAGCACTTGTCTCTATTATACTCCCCCTGTCCTCCCCTCTACAGCACTTGTCTCTATTATACTGCCCCTGTCCTCCACTCTATAACCTTTGCCTCCATTATACTGGCCCTGTCCTCCACTCTATAGCCCCTGCCTCCATAATGCTGTCCATGCCCCCCTGCTGCCCATGTCCCACCTAAGAAGTCCCTGCCCCCTCTACAGCCCCTACCTCCCCCTCTACAGCCCCTGCCTTCAAAATACTGCCCCTGCCACCCTCTACAACTACTTTCCCCCTCTACAGACCCTGCCTCCATTATACTGCCACCGTCCTCCCCTCTACAGCCCCTGCCTTCATTATACTGCCCCTGTCCTTGACTCTACAGCCCCTGCCTCCATTATTCTGCCCCTGACCTACACTCTACAGCCCTTGCCTCCATTATACTGCCCCTGTCCTCCACTCTACAGCCCCTGCCTCCATTATGCTGCCCATGCCCCCCCTGCTGCCAATGTCACCCCCCCCTACATCCCCTGCCTCCCTCTGCAGCCCTTGTCCCCACTTCTACAGCCCCTGCCTCTATACTACTGACCATGTCCCCTCAGTACAGCCCCTTTCCCCTGCCTCCATAATACAGTCTCTGTCCCCTGCTCTACAGCCCTTGCCTCCATTATACAGCCCATGTCCCCCCCATGCTGCCTCTATCCCCACCATGCTGCCCATGTCCCCCTATGCTTCCAATGCCCACCTGCTGCCCATGTTCCCCCTCAACAGCCCCTGCCCCCCTCGTCAGCCCATGCCTCACCCTCTACAACCCTCAATTCCATTATACAGCCCCTGTCCCCCTTCTACAGCCCCTGCCTCCATTATACTTCCCTTGTCCCCCGATACTGCCCCTGCCCTCCCTCTACAGCTCCTGCCTCCATTATACTGCACCTTGGACGTAAAAACCCAAGGGCAGAGTATAAGATATTTAATACCCTACTAACCTCAACATCTGAGGAAAGGGATTTAGGAGTAATTATTTCAGATGACTTAAGGGTAGGAAGACAATGTAATAGAGCAGCTTGAAATGCTTGCAGAATGCTTGGTTGTATAGGGAGAGGTATTAGCAGTAGAAAGAGAGAAGTGCTCATGCCATTGTACAGATCACTGGTGAGACCTCACTTGGAGTATTGTACGCAGTACTGGAGACCGTATCTTCAGAAGGATATTGATACTTTGGAAAGAGTTCAGAAAAGGGCCACTAAACTGGTTCATGGATTGCAGGATACAACTTACCAGGAAAGGTTAAAGAAACCTAACATGTATAGCTTGGAGGAAAGACAAGACAAGACAGGGGGGATATGATAGAAACATTTAATACATAAAGGGAATCAACACAGTAAAAGAGGAGACTATATTTAAAAGAAGAAAAATTACCACAGCAAGAGGACATAGTCTTAAATTAGAGGGGCAAAGGTTTAAAAATATCAGTACGGGGGGCAGGGCCTGACTTGCAAGCTGGCCAGACGTGTTCACTGGGAGCTCCTGCCAGCACAAACTTTAAAGCAACTAATCTAAAATAAGATAGTGGCAGAAGGCTCAGAAACTTACTCAACAGGCACCTCAAATGACAGGGACACAGATGATCCCAAAACTACTCGCTCCAGACAGAGTAATTTACCCTGATGCTCTGCGACCTACCAGGATTGCGGGCCCAACGGCTGGGGGGGGGGGGCGGGGTGGCCGATCTCCTGCTTCAGACCACGCATCCTAGGAAAAAGCCACAGACACCTCGTTACCCCCCCTCTGGACCGGTGGGGGTTATCCCGGTCCCCACTGGGCACACTACTAGCCAGCGAAGCCTGAAATCGGCAGAGTACCAGACCACGTGGTGGATCAAAGATGGCCGCCACACAGAGGCCTTCACAGCAGCAGGCAAACCCAGACAGCCTGGAATGGGCAAGAGGCTTCGAAGCCAGATTTGACATGCTATGCTGAAATTTCTGGGCACGCATAGCCAACAGATCCAGCATCCCTACCTCACCTACCCAACTCCACCACAGAAAGCAGACGCATGTGATGACTGTTCAAACCCGCTCGAACAGCAAGGCGAATTTACAAAAACACCTGCGGAGAAAACGTTCACTCTGCCAAAAGAGGGAATACAGAGGCGAATACCTCAGACGCTGCCATGCCGCCGAC
This sequence comes from Pelobates cultripes, assembly GCA_933207985.1. Taxonomy (NCBI): domain Eukaryota; kingdom Metazoa; phylum Chordata; class Amphibia; order Anura; family Pelobatidae; genus Pelobates; species Pelobates cultripes. Next base: position 295,556,398 of record OW240912.1, read on the forward strand.
AACTAGGGCATCCTGCAAGGTACCACAGGCATAGGCACAGGAAAGCAAAAGAGGCCCTCACACCCAAAGCTCATGACTCCATATGACTCCAACCCAGCATGATGCGGGGACACAGGCAGTCGTGAGACCTGTGCAGAGCCAGCAAGTGCCGCAACATCTCCGACAACCTACTATCCGATCTCACAGCAGCCGCCCCGTAGGGCACTCTGAAGGAGGCCAGGTCCGAGCTTGCAAGCAGCATGATGGTCTGGCACTCACTTGGCAACGCTGAACACGAGCACCCAGACACTCTGGCATGGCAGATAATGAACACTCTTCTTGGCTGTCGGGACATTACTTATCGGGCATAGGCTGAACTAACAGCACACTGCTACCTGTCGGCCACAAGGACTCAGGCCATATATGCGCCCCAGCTTATTCTCAACCAGTGGTATTTTGTTCTTGTGTCCTTTTCTTATGTTTTTGCTTATGTTTTTTTATTATGCTTTTTCTTAAAGTCCCATACGTACGGGATACCTGCAAGTATCACAGACCATGTTAACGCGTAGGGCAAAATGGAGCTACTTCCAACTAAGAAGCCTGTTACCAGTACCCAGTGGTACAATAACAGTATTGTTTAGCATAACAACTCAGTATGTATTTACTAACTATTAGCTTTATGCATTTCCTCATTTCCTTTACTTAACGTATCACTTTAAAATGATTAGCAACATGCCTATGTTTAAGCAAAGCTCAGCAACTCTCCCTTAACCCGTTAATGCCGTTACAGCGTTCTATGCCGTCACCATTTAAAAGGGCTTTAAAGCCATTGCGGTGGCATAGAACGCCGTAACGGCTGCAGCCCCCAGAGCGCCCGAGACACTTACCTTCCCGGCGCTCCACTTCTGGAGGACTGCCTTACAGCCCAGGCAGCCCTCCCATGGCAAAAGAAGCCCCTGGGGGCCATGTGATCGCTCTCAAAGAGCGATCACATGGCCCCCTCTAGCTGGCTGTGGATCTGCCAGCAGGGGGACTGTCTAAAATGTCAGACAGTCCCCCTGCTGGTGGGAAAGTAAAAAAAAAAATTATTAAACATATTATATATATGTAACGTCATACAAAGTGTATTTTAATATTCATATATGTACATATATAAGTATTAAAATACACTTAGAATGATGTTACATATATAATATATATATTATGTATATATAATAGATATATACACATATATTTTATATATATATATATATATATATATATATATATGTATAATTACAATAATAAATCAAATAATAAAATTAATAAATAAAATATTGAAACAAAATTTTATATAAATTATATATTCATATGTAATTTCATTCTAACTGTATTTTGTTATTAATATATATATATATATATATATATATATATATATATATAAAACAAAATACACTTAGAATGACATTCTATATCTATCTATATATAAAATACAAATAACCGAAAATATATATATATATATATATATATAGATAAATACATATAATTACATCAAAGATTACATTAGTATACATGTAGAATTTAAATACCTATAAATGCATATATATTAAAATTCTACATGTATATTTAAGTAATATTTTAACATAATTATGTGATTTGATTAATTAAAATCTGATTGACATGCCTGACAACACAGGGAGAAAGTGCAGAGAATTTAACCCCTTCCCGACCGAGGACGGTTCAGGACCGTCATCGGGATTTTCCCATTGCGGACCGATGACGGTCCTGAACCGTCCTAACGGTTTCCGTTACTTACCTGATCGCCGTCGTTCCCCCGGCGGCGATCAGCGTTGCTCCCGGTGTGGGGAGACTGCCTGCAGCCCAGACAGTCTCCCCACATTGCTTTAGGACCCCTGGGGCCATGTGATCGCTTAACACAGCGATCACATGGTCACAATAGGTGTCCATGTGTCTGCCTGCAGGGGGACTGTCTGTGCTGACAGGCAGTCTCCCTGCTAGTGTAAAATCAAAAAATAAAATAAAGTTAATGTTAATAAAAAATAAAAAAAATTATATATGTGTATATATGATATATAGACATATATTATATCTATATAATATATGTCTATATATCATATATATAATGTCATACTAAGTGTATTTTTATATTAATATGTACTTATATTAATATAAAAATACACTTATAATTAAATTACACACGTATATATATAATATATATAATAACTATATAGATTGTATATATATATTATTATAAAATATAAATAATAAGTAATTTAAATTAAATAAAAAAAATTTAAAATAATAATAAATAATTTTAAAAAAATTATATAGCTATATGAAATTTTATTCTAACTGTATTTTAAAATTAATATATATATATATTTATATCAAAATACACTTAGAATGAATTTGTATATATATCTATATATATAAAAATAAATAAAAATAATACGAAATATACATATGTCCATATACAAAATTACATAAATAATTATATAAATATACACGTAGACTTCAAATATATAAATATTCATATATATTTAAATTCTACGTGCGTATTTATGTAATATTTTTACATAATTCAGTAATTTTATTGATTGCAATTTGAGGGACCTGCCTGCCAACCCAGGCCGAAATTCCAGAGAATTTAATTTGCTAGCACTGTATTTTACCCTGTAACGTTCTACGACACCCTAAAACCTGTAATTGTTTTACTCAGACTTCGCTGAACACAAATATTAGTGATTCAAAAGTAAAACATATCACAGCGATGATATTGTCAGTGAAAGTTACTTTTTTTGCATTTTTCACACACAAACAGCACTTTTACTGATGATATAATTGTTGTGATACGTTTTCCAGTTTTAAACACTAATATATTGTGTTCAGCGATGTCTCCCGAGTAAAACAGTGCCCCCTATGTACAGGTTTTATAGCATTTTTGAAAGTTACAAGGTCAAATACATGGGTCAAATATTTTTACATTGAAAATGGCCAGGTTGGTTACGTTGCCTTTGAGACCGCATGGTAGCCCAGGAATGAGAATTACCCCCATGATGGCATACCATTTGCAAAAGCAGACAACCCAAGGTATTGCAAATGGGGTATGTCCAGTCTTTTTTAGTAGCCACTTAGTCACAAACACTGGCCAAAATTAGCGTTCAATTTAGTTTTTTTACTTTTTTCACACACAAACAAATATGAATGCTTACATTGGCCAGTGTTTTCGACTAAGTGGCTACTAAAAAAGACTGGACATACCCCATATTGAATACCCTGGGTTGTCTACTTTAAAAAAAATATGTACATGTGGGTGTTATTCAGAGATTTATGACAGATAATAGTGTTACAATGTCACTATTGATAAATTTTAAAAATGCATGTTTTGAAACCGCAATATCCTACTTGTACCTATAGCCCTATAACATGCAAAAAAAAGCAAAAAAGCACGTAAACACTGGGTATTTTAAAACTCAGGACAAAATTTTGAATCTATTTAGCAGTTTTTTTCATTCGCTTTTGTAGATGAGCAAAAGATTTTTCAAGTAAAAGTCAAAAAACATGTATTTTTTTCAATTTTTCATCATATTTATTTATTTATTTTAAATTAAAATACATGAGATTATATAAATAATGGTATGTAAAGAAAGCCCCTTTTGTCCTGAAAAAAACAATATATAATTTGTATGGGAACAGTAAATGAGAGAGCGGAAAATTACAGCCAAACACAAACACCAGAAAAGTGTAAAAATATACCTGGTCGCAAATGTACAACATCGCAAAAACAGTCCAGTCCTTAAGGGGTTAATTTGCAAGCACTATATTTGACCCTGTAACTCTCCAAGACACCATAAAACCTGTACATAGGGGGTACTGTTTTACTGGGGAGACTTCGCTGAACTCAAATATTAGTGTTTGAAATTGTATTACAATTTTAAGTAAAAGTGAAGTTTTTTGCATTTTTTACAAACGAACGGCACTTTTATGGACTATATTATTGTTGTAATATGTTTTACTGTTTTAAAACACTAATATTTGTGTTTAATAAAGTCTCCCGAGAACAGTACCCCCCATGCACAGGTTTTATGGTGTTTTGGAAAGTTAGAGAGTCACATATGAGGCTTGCATTTCCTTTTTTTTTACATTGAAATTTGCCAGATTGGTTATGTTGCCTTTGAGAGATTATGGTAGCCCAGGAATGAGAATTACCCCCATGATGGCATACCATTTGCAAAAGTAGACAACCCAAGGTATCGCAAGTGGGGTATCTCCAGTCTTTCTCAGTAGCCACTTAGTCATACACACTGGCCAAATATTAGTTTTTTGCTTTTTTCACACAAAAACAAATATGAACGCTAACTTTGGCCAGTGTTTGTGACTAAGTGACTACTAAAAAAGACTAAACATACACCACTTTCAATACCTTTGGTTGTCTATTTTTTTCAAATGGTATGCCATTATGGGGGTAATTCTCATTCCTGGGCTACCACACCGTCTCAAAGGTAACATTACTAATCTGGCAAATTTCAATTTGAAAATGGAATGTTCAATATTTGACCCTGTAACACCATAAAACCTTTTAATGGGGGGTACTGTTGTACTCGTGAGACATCGCTGATTACAAATATATGCATTTTTTTGCAGTAAAACCTAACAGTATTATGACATTCACAGCTAAAATGTCAGACAGAAATACAAATTTAATTTATTTTTTTATTTTCTCACTTTTTTTTAATTTTATTCATAATAAATTATCTTCCATATATGAAAAGTTAATGATAAATTAAAGCCCTGTTTCTCCTGAACAAAATGATATGTAATAAGTATGGGTGCACTTAATGTGACAGCTGTGAATTACAGTTGAACAGACATATAGCGCAAATTCCAGTTTTTGTTTACGTTTTGAAGGGGTTAACAGTAGCTCCAGACATCTGCTAGTTATCCTGTAATTTAAGTATACCATAAAATCTAAAAAATGTGCGATATATATGCGAATGCCATAACTCTGTTTTATATGACTTGTTATCAATCTGTGTACAGAGGCTGTTGTGGCTTACTAAACACTATTATTTCTTTGCACTCTATAAATAAACAATTTAAAAAAAAATAGAAAGCTACAATTTCTGGGGAAATTGTGTAAAGTGTTCTTGCTTCCACCAGTAGTCTACAACTGGAGTGGGCAGAGTAGCTGTTATTATTTATTTATTTAGCACATTTAATTGCAACATTGTTGCCCAAAGTGCTTCACAGTTACATTAAAACATACATTTATAAAAACATTAACAGGTGTGCAAAAGGCCCTGTCTATGACATCACTTGCTGCTCCAGCCTGGCACAGGTCAGAGTATTTTGGCGGGTTGCCATCTTCAAAGGTCATATTTTAAAAACTATACATTCTACATCGAAGAGCTTTATATTGTGAGAATCACAATACCCAGACCTACATTTTGATGCATAGTATGTCTCTGAAGTATTAAAAATGAAGGCACAGTCGCAGTTTAGAAAGTGCCCTTCAAGTTTGAGCTGGCTAGAGTGGAGTTTCAGTGAATGTCAATGGACGGCGTGAGTTGCAAACAAATGGTCATATTGTGAAAACTATCAGGACTATGGCTTAGCCGTGGACATGTTTAGTGGCAGCAGGGATAGCTGAACGTTTTGCTATAAGATTTGTGTAGGTGGGCTTGAAAATGAGGGAGTGGTGGCAGTTTAGAAATCATGTCCTGATTTTTCAGCTTTTGCCAGCTCCCACTCTAGTTTTGAACATTTTGCCATTCATTCCTATGGGACCAATTTCACCACAAGAACAACGATATTCCGTGAACCATTCGGTGAAACGTTCCACAAATAATAGCAATCCAATCGGGAACAATCCGCACGTTTCGGTATATTACGGTCTATGTAATGTAAAAACTGTGGGAGGAGTTAGGGTGGTAAATTTGGCTATAATAATAATAATAATAATAATATATATGTGAGATAACATTAAGTGGTCTTGCTATGCAAGAACACTTAATAAAAACAATAATTATATTAGTAAGCATTACTTTACTGAGAGGGCAGTGGATACATGGAATAGCCTTCCAGCTGAAGTGGTAAAGGTTAACACAGTGAGGGAGTTTAAGCATGTGTGGGATATACATAAAGCTATCCTAGACTTAAGATAAGGCCAGTGACTAATTAAAAGTATTTTGAAATATTGGGCAGACTAGATGGGTCAAATGGTTCTTATCTGCCGTCACATTCTATGTTTCTACTGCCCGTGCCCTCACCCTTGCCTTCGTTATACTGCCCCCCTCTATGGCCCCTATCCCCACCATACTGCCCCTGTCTCTATCTACAGCCTTTGTCCCCCTTTTGCAAGCCCTCCCCCCCTCCCCTTTACAGCCCCTAACTCCACTACTACCTGTTTTATAAATATACTAATGGGATAAGAAATTCAAAAGGGGGTTTCCAAGACATTGGTGAAGATGTATTTTTGGGGGAGAGGGGAATGGGGCGGCAAAATGAATCTTCACCTGTGTAGCCAAAAATCCTTGCACCGGCCCTGCTCAGGGTTCTGTAAATTAACTTGAAATACACATTGAAAGCCATGTTTCAGTGTTTGTAGATGACACAAAACTATGTAAAAGAATACAATGTGAGGAGGATATTGAGTTGTTGCAGAGGAATTTAGATAGATTGTGGGACTGGGCACTCAAATGGTAGAATTTAATGTGGACAAATGCAAAGTTATGGACTTCAGGTAAAGGGTACACAAGCAACTTACACCCTAAATGATAGTGAATGAGGGATAACAACAAATGAGAAGGATTTGGGAATTATTATAGACAATAAACTAGGCAACAATCTGCAATGTCAATCGTCAATTACTAAAGCTACTAAGGTATTAGCATGTAAGGGGCATTGATTCTCAGGATGAAAATATAATTTTGCCTCTTCTAAAGAAAGATATTATGGCACTAGTAAAAATGCAGAAGTGGGATACAAAGAATGGCACATTTTAGTAAGAAAGAGAGGTTAACAAATTTAAATCTATTTAGTAAATAGACAGGGCCTCAGAGGGGATATGATTGAATTATGCAAATATATTCGGGCCAATACAAACCATTGTCTGGAAATCTATTCACAAGTAAGACTATGCAGTTGTGCTCAAAAGTTTGCATACCCTTGGAGAATTGGTAATATATGTACCATTTTTAAGGAAAACATGAGCGAGCAGGCAAAACACATTTCTTTTATTTCTTATGGGATTCATATTCAACTGCAGGTTATAACAGAATGGCACAATCATAAAACAAAACATGGCAACAAAGAAAAAAAGGAAATGGCCCCTGTTCAAAAGTCTGCATGCCCTTAGTTCTTAATACTGTGTATTGACCCTTTTAGTATCTATGACAGCATGCAGTCTTTTGTAATAGTTGTCTATGAGGCCCCTAATTCTTGCAGGAGGTATAGCTGCCCATTCATCTTGGCAAAATGCCTGTAGTTCATGAAAAGTCTTTGATAGTCTTGCATAAACCGCATGTTTGAGATCTCTCCAGAGGGGCTCAAAGATATTAAGGTCAGGAGACTGTGATTAACACTCCAGAACCTTCACCTTTTTCTGCTGTAATCACTGGAGGATCAACTTGGCCTTGTGCTTAGGGTCATTGTCATGCTGAAAAGTCCAAGTACATCCCATGTGCAGCCTTCATGCAGAAGAATGCAAATTGTCAACCAGTATTAACTGATAACATGCTGCATTCATCTTGCCATCAATTTTCACAAGATACCCCATGCCATTAGAACTCACACACACCCAAATCATCAGTGAGCCAACAGCATGCTTCACAGTGCTGATAGAATTATTTTCACAATAGGCCTTGTTCACCCCTCTCTAAACATAGCGCTTTTGGTTGTGACCATAAAGCTCTATTTTGGTCTTGTCACTCCAAATTACAGTGTACCAGAAGCTGTGAAGTGTGTTAAGGTGTTGTTGATCATATTGTAAGATTTTGTTTGTGGCATTGGTGCAGTAAAGGCTTCTTTCTGGTAGAAGATAAGGGCTATCCATTGCAAACTCCAACAGATATTGTAACAAGAACTGTGCCCCCCATAATGATGCCAGCAGAACCACATCGGCTGCCTGGCGTCTGACCTGCTGGAGGACTTACGGCGTCTGACCTGCTGGAGGACTTACGGATGCATTGTGTGATTAAACCACCAGGTTTAAAATGGTGGCCATCATGTTCGAACAAAAGGAGACAGCGGGACTTGGTCGTGTCTGTAACTAAAATCGGACACTCAACTTCCTGAACATTGGTCAAACTTTATAAACGCCTGCTTCCTTTTCCCAAACAGCCAGGAGAACGCTGTTCAGTACTTTTGTTCCCACGAACTAGGGGAAAAAATGCTGCTATGAGCCAGGGAGTACTGTTCATGTATTTGTTCGGTTTCAGGACTTTCCAAAATAGACCGACTGCACAACCTAAACTCATGGAACTATTTCTGGGCAGGAGCCTTGTGTGTAGTCGGTCAAATTAAGACAACCATAGAATCCCCTGAACTGATCTGGGTGATTTTTGGATATGTTGCTCACCCAGATCAGGGCTATCAGGGGATATAACATTCATGGGGATTGTATGTGTTTTGGGGAAAATGTGTCTTTTTCTGCCTGGAGGTGCCCAACGAGTAAACCACCTAGTAACCACCAAACAACAATGTATTGACAAGCCAACTTCAGAGCACTTTGCAATATGCTACATAATCACCTGTTTGAATCTCATACAAATTCAGAATTAAGGCCACCATATATAAATATATAGCCATTTACGGTTCCTACGTCCAAAAGTACTTAAAATAAAAATTTGGTCAGATCTATCTTACTCGATCTTGTGTCTTAATGTTCACAATCTATCAAATCCCTGATCATTATGTACTCATATTAAGAAACACCAAACTAATCAAATGGATCCTCTAGTACTATACCCCTTTGTCCCACAGACATAAACTGGTATCCAGTAAACTCTGGATCACTACTGCCACACCATAACTGGTCAACCAGGTAATATGCTACGTAAACGTCTCACATCAGCTAAAGTCAAACTTTACATCAGAACACTATTAGTGAGACTCGGATCAAACCTGTGTATATTTTCAGGTTGTTCATGTAGAATTGGAGCAGCATCAGCTGGCCTATAGTAGAGATATTCCAGTGCATATAATCAAACACTAGGATGCTGAAAATCCTCTGTTTACAATAGTTGTATTCCTTAACCAGAGGAGTTAGAGAAAACATTTAAGAGTTTGCCTTTGCAACTGTATTATGTAATAAGTGAGCATTTTTGGATTTCTTTTTACTCTCTTTATTTACAAGCCTACCCATTCAGCACACCGCAACCGACTTTTGCTTTTTGTTCCTGTCCACATATATTAAGGCTTATAAGCCTATAGGCCTGTAGTTGTTGGAGGGGTTATCTGGCCCCGGCAACCCCCTTACCTGAACCATTGATGTTCAATTCACCCACACACCGGTCTCCTTTTCGCATATCACTGCCTTGGCAATACAGGTCTTTATTTACAGGCCTACCTATACGTCGGTTTCGGCATACCACAATCGACCTTCCTCTATACCACAAATTTTGGTTCCCAACCACAAATATATATATATATATATATATATATAAATTGGGATTATACTTATGTTATATTTACAGTTTGTATGCACCCTATTTTTTATAAATACAGAAAAATAAGTCCCTCACTCAGACTCCCACTACTCCTGGGCGGCAGGAATGGCCATAGTACACATTAGATACATACAATAAAAACCAAAGTAAAAAAAGAGTTATCTATCTCAAATCGCTATTGCATATTTTAATGAATGGAGATTTTTGTTTCACTCCAATGGCCATTAGGTGTAAGCCCACCAGTTATGTCAAGCCAAATCTCTTAAGTGGGTCCTACAGTAACAATTTACCTTGTTCCTTCAGCTTCTGGCAAAACAAATTCTAATGAGACACAGAGGGGTATTTTTCTAACCCCCTACATACTTATTAACCCTTAATAGGGAACACATAGGGTGGGCGACAGCATTGTAACATGGCTGTGTGATTTAAAAGCAAATGCAAATTTTGTAAACCAGCACTGAAGAAGACTCCTGAAGGAGTTGAAACGCATATGCTGGATTTTCTTTTATTCTGGGACTTAGCTTCTATGTATTCTTGCAGTAAAGTTATCGCTTATTTACACTGCTGATTATTGTCCCTATAATTTTAATTGTAATAAAGCTGTTACTTACCTTGGAGCTTGCTTTTCCAGTTTCCTTTTCCATCTCCAATTGGGAGGATTTCAAATTACAGCCTATATAGGCATCTTGTGGCTTCTGATATAGAGCCTGACATGGCTCTATTCTGTGTGAGTTTTATTCAACTGGTATTTCTTACTTTTTTACATTTATACGGAAAGTACTATATATCTATATATTTTGTAGATTATCCTGTTCGGTCTGAATATATATATATATATATATATATATAATAAGGTTATGGTGGGGAAAAATTGTGATTGAAAACCCCTTCCACCTGAATTATGTGGATAGTTAATACAATGCTAAACAAAAATCTGCACACCAGTCAAGCCATAAGACTTGCTTTTCCCACAGAAATCCCAAATCAGCAGTGATGTTACAACAACCAAAAGGATTCTGGGTGGGCATATGCAAATTAGTTTAACAAAGAATCACATTTTTGCCTCATTCCATTTTAAACATGGATTCCTTTTAATTTGTGTTTGCAGTATACAACTGCTTGGAACACAATTTAGGATAAGATGCAAAACCAGTGAACCACTCATGGACAGCTGTTTCGTTGTTAATGCAACTCTTCAGCATGAGGTTGGTTACTGGTTTGCTAATTGAGGCTTGGTAGTGCTTGGGAAGCAAAATCTAAATAGGTTATGGTGGGGAAAAATTGTGATTGAAAACCCCTTCCACCTGAATTATGTGGATAGTTAATACAATGCTAAACAAAAATCTGCACACCAGTCAAGCCATAAGACTTGCTTTTCCCACAGAAATCCCAAATCAGCAGTGATGTTACAACCGCAAAGGATTCTGGGTGGGCATATGCAAATTAGTTTAACAAAGAATCACATTTTTGCCTCATTCCATTTTAAACATGGATTCCTTTTAATTTGTGTTTGCAGTATACAACTGCTTGGAACACAATTTAGGATAAGATGCAAAACCAGTGAACCACTCATGGACAGCTGTTTCGTTGTTAATGCAACTCTTCAGCATGAGGTTGGTTACTGGTTTGCTAATTGAGGCTTGGTAGTGCTTGGGAAGCAAAATCTAATAGGTTATGGTGGGGAAAAATTGTGATTGAAAACCCCTTCCACCTGAATTATGTGGATAGTTAATACAATGCTAAACAAAAATCTGCACACCAGTCAAGCCATAAGACTTGCTTTTCCCACAGAAATCCCAAATCAGCAGTGATGTTACAACCGCAAAGGATTCTGGGTGGGCATATGCAAATTAGTTTAACAAAGAATCACATTTTTGCCTCATTCCATTTTAAACATGGATTCCTTTTAATTTGTGTTTGCAGTATACAACTGCTTGGAACACAATTTAGGATAAGATGCAAAACCAGTGAACCACTCATGGACAGCTGTTTCGTTGTTAATGCAACTCTTCAGCATGAGGTTGGTTACTGGTTTGCTAATTGAGGCTTGGTTCCCCACCATAACCTTATTAGATTTTGCTTTTCCCACAGAAATCCCAAATCAGCAGTGATGTTACAACCGCAAAGGATTCTGGGTGGGCATATGCAAATTAGTTTAACACAATACCTATGTATGTATATATATATATATATACATACATAGGTATTGTGTGCGGCCACCTGGATAGGGACAAAGGTCTAGCCACAAAGGATGTCCTTTTCTCACTTCTCTGAAACTCTGCTGCGCTGGTTTCAATGGATTCAGTTCTATAGCTGCTGAGTGATTATAGCTGCTGAGTGATTATAACTTTCCCCACAGACATTAGCAGAGACTTAATGCTGGAAGTGAACTGGTTTAATGGGACATGGTACACATGGTACACTGTGCAGTTTATACACAGAGCCCCAGCAGGGGTTCTTCATACAGTTCAATACAGACTCCTCCCCGGCGTCCCTGTGTCTAGGAGATAATTCAGTGTACTCGCTTAAACTAATTATCTCCCAGGCATAGAGGTACAATATACAAAACACAAAACATATACAATATTACAAGAGACCCCCACAAGTCCTATATCCCCAGGATAGCCTGGATCTGAGCGCCCAAAGTTTCCAAAAAGCAAAGAATCAGCACTGGGGTAGAGTTTTGACCGACTGCACATGTGGCGTCTGCCCAAAATAGTTCCAGAAGAAAAGTGGTGGCAGTCAGTCACTTTCGGGAGTCCGAAAATGAATAAAGTACCAAACAGATTCTCTGGTTCCTAGGTAGCGATTGTTTGCCTAGTTTGTGTGAACAATCCTACCAAACAGCTCTCTCCTGAGATGTTAGGACAAGAAGCAGGTGATAATAGAAGTTTAGAAGTGTTCGCGAGTTAGTCTGCTCACTTTTAGTTCCATGCACTCGATGTCTAAATTCCGCTGCCTGCTTTCGTGCGACAAGATTGCCGCTGACTAATTTCCCACATGTTCGTTCATGCGAATGGCGGCTACCCAGCAGAACACTTGAAATAATTAGATGTGAACCAATGATGGAGGTGTCAAGAGGGGCCAATAGGGTTAATGTGGGTTTGTGGGTATACTGAAATGAAACGGGAAAATCATATGAACAAGTATTTCCAGTGACAGGGTGTTCTGTCACACTGCTCCCCCCTTGTATGGTGCTCCGGCCAATTTATCCACAGACCCCTTGTATGGTGCTGGAGGTCTGTGGATAAATTGGCTGTACCATGTCCCATTAAACAGTTCAGTTCAGTTCAGTTGACTCCCAGGACTATGTTTCATCTGGTTACTGGGGGAATGGATGTCTGCTTATTTCAATGGTACCAGAGTGGCTGAAGGAAGGAATTAGCGGAGCTAACCAGTTGGGTTACCCGTGGTCCGCTAAACAGGGTGTTCTGTCACAGGAATTATATGTGTGCTTTCACTTAGGGTGTACCACTCTGTTTATATTTGTCTAAATACAAGAATAAAATGGTAAAGTAATAAAACTCTATGGCTACATAGGTTAAAAGTGGCCCAAATTGCTTTACTATTCAAAACACAATAACCTATAATATCAAAATGTTTTTCACCGCAGAACAAACATTCACAAATGCAAAGAATGCGTCCAAAAAGGTGTTATAGTCATTTGATCACAGTTTAGCCATTTTAGGGGAGGATAAAATGTAAGTATTGGTCGCTGCGGGCCACGTGATCCGCTGCGGTGGCCATATTGGTTAAGGGAAAAAATAATTAAAGTGTATTGGACGCTGCAGTATACCTGATTGGTCACAGAGACCATATTGGAAGGAGAAATGAGGGAAAATAGAAACATAAAAGACTCCATAGTCATCAGGAATAGACCGCAGGCGGCAAAATGCCTCGGCGGCCATATTATAGGAATCTAGGAATGTAAATGAATCGGAAAGTATATTGGCAACAAATAGTGCAATTTATAGGATAAACCATATAAAACAAAATATATATATATATATATATATATATGCTAATCAAATAGGTACAAGCATAAACATAAATGTGAAAAACACAAAAACATAAGAACCAGCAGCCTAGAATAGGGAAAGGAAAAAAAGAAAGCAGCCATAATAAGATGGCTAGTAGATAAAAACAACGGGGAATATAGACTGAATGGACTAAGAATATACTTGATGGAGGCTAATAAAAACACTGTATGAGAAAAATATATATAATTAAAACTAATATAAAGATAAGAAAAAAAGAAAATTCTTAGCAGTAATAAATATAGAAAATGCAACAAGCATAATACAATGGCAATCATAAAAAATATAGAAAATGAAAAAGGTTGAATTATACAGGAAATAAAGTTTAGAGGCTAAAAACCCATTGCTTTTCATTTTTGCCCAGACCTTTTTTCATATCACCGATCCTCCACGGTGTCCTGCATTTCTGAATGCCGACACATTCATGCAGTTTTGGATTTTTTTGATGTTGAATAAAATGTTTTGATACTGAATGATTCAGCTGAATGTTAAGCTGGTCGAACTTTCAAACATCTTGATGTCATTCCTATGTATTGGAGTCCGCATGAGCACTGTTAAAGATAAAGTCTCCAGCAACACAGACATCACAATGCTTAAATGTAAAAAAAAAAGTTTCTAAATGAATGCCTGGTCCTTCTGAGTATTAAAAATTTACTCTTATGTGCACTATAAAATCATGGACTATAGTGACAGCCGAACTGGTCAATGACAGTGTTAGAGTAGACTTTACTGTGTATATTACTAACTTGGACAAATATATGGAAATCTAAAAAGTTAATTTCCTCTTTACTATATTCTCAGGTTAAAATGTTGCCATTATCATTTTTGATTAAAGAACTAAAAAAGACTTTAAGAGATTCTTCTGAACCTATTCCATATAAAAAAAAGTGTAAAAAATATGAGACCAGGTTTGCCTGCCAGTAATGCCCCCACCAAATGGTGGTGGACTCCCAATCAGCCATGAAGATGTCGGCATAACTGGGTGCAAACCTAGTCCCCTTCCTTGTGCCCTGTTTTTGTAAATAAAAAAAGTTTAAAAATGTTGCATGTGACTAAAGTATGATTGGGATGCCATAAAAAATGTCTAAGAATGCTAGGTGGGACATAGAGTTTTATGAGACAAGATTTTTTTCAACTGAAGGAGAATATCTAAATAATCGGATAGATTGTATTGAAGTCAATTAATTTCCGAAATGATAGGTAATCCTGTGGGGTTGTCTCCTTTTTGTGCATCTTCAATAAAAAATAAGTGACTGGAATATTTGGGTACAAGACATTTAGGCAATGCTCTTAACTGAGAATTTCTATTTTTTTCTCTTCTTCTAAATGTTTAAGTAAAGTAGCTTTTCTTTGAGATGTAGGGTCATGGGTTAATGTTTCATAGACATCATTATTGTTCAGTTGCCTTTTTGCCTTGTTAATTTAGATATCTTTCAATAACATTAACAGATCCCCACATTTATTGGCCAGTTCTATAGCAATGTCATCATTTTTCGAGCTGTTTTAATGCTACTCTCTTTCTGGTAGGTAAGGTTAACATGATCATGTTTTTTTTTATATTTTCAGTCATTTAAAACTAATTTTTCAAAGGCTTCTAAGGGGCCCAATTTAAAATTAGTTGGATCCAATGTAGAACTTTGTTTTCAATGTGTCCTCACTACAGATGTGTTATTGGGAGAGGGTCGATTAGACAAGGCCTGAGTAGAGGTTTTTTTGACAAAAATATATTTTAAAAGTGGCCTCTCTCACAAATGTATTTAAATCTAAAAATACCTGGAAGGGTTTAAAAGAGTGAGTAGGAGCAAATTCAAGGCCTTTACTTAAAACAGATAGTTGGGTACAAGTGAGCGTTGTTTTGGATAGATTAAAAATACCCAGTTCTCTTTTGGTTTTGTCAGTTACTGACTTTCCAGTCTTTCTCTTTTGTATTCTTTTTCCTCCTCACCTTCCTCTAAATTTCTACTTCTCTTTCATGCCCTTGACAAATATAGTGGTTGTGAGTTAGTTTTTCATCTCTAAAAAATACCCTGATTATCTCCTTTGAGTTGATAGATCCTTCTCCCTAGATCCAATTCCCCTGCATCTCATTCGCACTCTGACTTCTCTTTCTCTACCTCTCACTAAAATTCTCAATCTCTCTCTCTCCTCTGGCATATTTCCATCGCCCTTCAAACATGCAACTATAACCCCAATTTTAAAAAAGCCCAACCTTGACCCTAACTCATCATCCAACTACAATCCTATCTCGCTACTGCCTTTTGCATCCAAGATCCTTGAAAGAGTTGTGTATGCGAGATTGACAGACTTCCTTGAGTCCAACTCTCTGCTAGACCCGCTTCAGTCTGGTTTCCGCACTAAACACTCTGTGGAAACGGCACTGACCAAAGTACCCAATGATCTACTCACTGCAAAATCTCATGGTCACTACGCTACCCTAATTCTCCTTGACCTTTCTGTGGCTTTTGGCACTGTTGATCATCAACAACTTCTTTTCATCCTCCACAATATCAGTCTACAAGATATTGCTCTCTCCTGGTGCTCCTCCTACCTCTCCCAGCGCTCTTTCAGTGTTTCTTTCCCTGGCTCTGCTTTTTCTCCCCAACTCCTCTCTGTTGGTGTCCCACAAGATTCAGTCCTTGGTCCCCTACTGTTCTCCATCTAGACTGCCTCCCTTGGTAAACTCATTAGCTCCTTTGGCTTTCAATATCATTTCTACGAGGATGACATGCAAATCTATCTGTCCTCTCCTGATCTCTCCCAGTCTCTCTTGACTAGTTTTTCTGACTGCCTCTCTGCTATTTCTAACTGAATGGCTGCCCCCTTCCTTAAACTCAACTTGACCAAAACTGTAATTCTGGTCTTTCCTCCCTGAAATGTTGCTACTCCTGTGTCTGTCTTCCTCCAAATCAATGGTGCTACCATCAGCTCCACCACACAGGTTCGCAGCCTAGGTGTTCTCTTTGACTCCGACCTCTCCTGCATGCATCATGTTCAGTCTATCGCCAAATGTTCAGTCTATCGCTTCCACCTCAAAAACATTGTGCGCATCCGACCCTACTAAACGCCAGATGCGACTAAGGTGCTGGTCCATTCCACTGTCCTTTCTCGCCTTGACAACTGTAATCAGCTTCTCATTGGTCTTACGTGCTCTAAACTTGCACTGTTACAGTCCATAATGAATGCGGAGGCGATGCTCATCTTCCTGTCCACCCGCACCTCCCACGCCTCACCCTTCTCTCAGTCCCTACATTGGCTTCCTGTAAAATATATGGCTCAATTTAAAACTCTGGTTCTTGCTTATAAATCTCTACAAAATGCTGCTCCCACCTATCTATCCTCCCTAATACACAAGTATGGCCCGTCTAAGTCCTTACGCTTTGCTGAAGACTTACGTCTATCTTCTGTCCATACTTCCACCTCTGATGCTCGCCTTCAAGACTTCTCAAGGGCTGCACCGTTCCTGTGGAATTCACTTCCCTACTCCGTTAGATGCTCACCCAGTCTCCAATCCTTCAAAAACTCATTAAAAACCCACTTCTTCATAAAGGCGTATCAATTAAACTGTTAATAGCTCCTGACTGATTCCTCTCTTGCAACTTTCATTAGTCTAATACTATCCTTACCTTTTGTGTCACTTTATCCCACGTATGTAAGCTCATTGAGCAGGGCCCTCAACCTCTCTGTTCCTGTGTGTCCAAATTGTCTGGCTACAACTACATATTTGTTCTTCCACCCACTGTAAAGAATTTGTTGGCGTTATATAAATAATAACATAATAATAATATATTCCTGACATCATAGTGTTAAACACCACCATCTAGCCCCAAGCCCCCCACCCGCCCACCAGCCTGTCCTTGACACCCTAAATACAGTAAAATCTGACTTGTATTCAAGTCTGTAGCTGCTGCCTCTGCCCCTGATCTGCCTGCTGTCTGCTAACATCATGAGAAGTTGTGGTCTGAGCCAATCACAATGCTTCCCCATAGGATTAGCTGAGACTGTCAATGAGGCAGATCAGGGGCAGAGCCAGAACAAGTAAAACACAGCCCTGGCAAATCAGCATCTCCTCATAGAGTTGAATTGAATCACAATAGTTCAGTGTCTCCATACAGAGGGTGGAGATACTAAATGACAGTGCTGCACAATAGGCAGTACTGCCCCAGGAAGCATTAATTGACAAATTAATATGGGCACTATCTGTTACTAGTGATGTCGCAAACATAAAATTTTCGGTTCGCGAACGGCGAACGCAAACTTCCGCAAATGTTCTCGAACCGGCAAACCGGGGCAAACCGCCATAGACTTCAATAGGCAGGCGAATTTTAAAATACACAAGATCCAGCGCACTCACCTATCCACTAAACAGCAACTTCAATGTTGAAAGATTTTATATGTTTTTTTAAAAACACCTAATCTAGGCAAAAATAATGGGGGTTTAGTTACATTATATGATCATACAGTGCATAAGCCTGCCACAACGTCAATGTACCCCATCTTTGGCAGGTCTTACA
>OW240912.1:295574692-295591942 GCA_933207985.1 Pelobates cultripes
TTTCAGATTTATACATTAGCTGATAGCTTTAGGTGATACTCCCTACCAGAAAATTACGTGTAAACGTAGGTAAACATGTCATAGTTAATGTAGAATGCAAACTTTCACTTTAGCTCTTCACAAATGGTTTGAACTTCTATAATGCCACGGCACAAAAAACACCTGTCTACTCTGTTAAAGTATTTTTCTCCGCATCAAAGCTAAGAGTAATCAGTGGAATCTTTGTTGACAACATCAACAACATCCAGGGTCTTGCAGTTTATGACATGAATGATCTAATGAATGACCTGTGGAAGCAAAGATGATTGACCAAAATTATCCCAAAGATCATAAAGGGACACTATAGTCACCAGAACAACTACAGCTTATTGTATTTGTTCTGGTGAGTAGAATAAATCCCTTCAGGCCTTTCGCAGTTGACACTCCTTTTTAAGAAAAAAGGCAGTGTTTATATTACAGCCTAGGGATAACTGGTCACTCCTCACATGGCTACTAGTGGTGCATACTGGATGGAGAGTTGCTTTCTGCATGGAGACACTATACTTTTCTCATAGGAGATACTGATTGTCCAAGGCTGTGTATGGCTTGTGCTGGCTTTGCCCCTGATCTGCCTCCTTGACAAGCTCAACCAATCCTATGGTAAAGCATAGGATCATATCTTCTGATGATGTCAGCAAAGCAGGCAGATCAGGGGCCGGACCAGCAGCAGCAGACTGGAATAAAAGTAAGATTTTACTATATTTAGGGTAACAAGTGTAGATGGTGTTTTTAACACTATAGGGTCAGGAATACATGTTTGTGTTCCTGATCCTGTAGTGTTTCTTTACATCATTGTTTATAAGTAAAATGGGTCTGTAACTAGCATATATGTAACAATTACAGACACACAGACATTAAGCATTTCAGCAGGGGCAGAACAGTGCAGAAGAGGAGCTGGAGTTAAGAAGCAAGAAGGTATTTACCATGTTTGTAGAAGCAAGTAGTGAAACCATCATGTCTTTACCAGTTTTAAAACTTTTAATTACTCTTAGCACTTTAGCCTGAACACAGAAATTGCTTCCATTAGTTCATGAAATGTTATAATGTAGTTATGCGCCATCTACGAATGCCATATTTCAAATAAATATTATGTATTTCTTTTTTTTTTGTTTTAACAAAAAGAGCTTGGTAGTGAAGATTTAAGATTTTTTTTTTAATAGGATTTTTTTTTTTTTTTTTAAACATTGCATATTACATATTGCCAATGCCTAATACCATATTTGGACTGTTCTCAATTTTGTATTATAAATTTACTGATCAAGCTAAAATTAAAATACAATTTAACACATACAAAATAACTTGGGTTTTTACATAACGCATTTACATTCTGATTTAAATATTTTTTTTCAAGCATATATTTGGATTTTGATATGCAAATATTTTACCAAATGTCCATTTTTATTTTATTTTCTGGTTCTTGGCTTTGAATATTTCTATATACAGTACATTGCCAGAATAATAATCCTTAATTATATTTTAACATAAAATTGTTTAGAATGCTTAGATTATTTATACGTATGAAGGGATTTAGTATTCCATATAAATAGTTCTGCTGAAATGGCACTCGAAACTGTGACACATATACTTGCATAATTTATTTGAAAATAAAGAAATAATTTGTATTAGACATTGCGAACACTGCTTTCACGATGGGTTAACACTAGTGAAGCTTGTAATACCCATTTCTACAAGAAGGAATAGCAATAAGTGAGCAATGTGTTCATTCTTCTGAAAAGATCCCCTAAAGGTGTTAAATTATTTTACATTTATTTTGCTTCAGTACTTTTTAGAAATCAAATATTTGGATACTAGCAAAATAAATGCACTCTCACAACATATTTTTATCTAGCACATTTGTTTCCAGTGGTAACTCCCTAAAGGCCCTTTACATTTACTGAAGCACATTTTATGCCTTTTAGGTTTTCTAACTGAAATGGTCTTTTCATGCTCTCAACATCAGTCCAGAAAACATCTATGTTAAGATAGGTATACACAGCAAGAAACTTACACGTTTTTTTCTAAAGCTACTCAGGCATATGAAAAAAAAAGAAAGAAAACATCTATCTAATTATTATTCATTTATTATTAACATGATTCATATATCATCAGCATACTCCAGTTTTATATGATATAAGAACAAATAAGAGACAAACTATTACACATACGAATTGGAAAAAAAAAGTGTTTAAAGAGTATACTACTAAAATAGGGTAACACTGTACTAAGGTAAGATATAAGAACATAAAAGGAAAAAAAAATATTATGAAGGGATGAGATTGGTTGGCAGGAGCTAGTAGAAGTGGAGATTCATTTTGGTCTAAATTGCAATTCAGCTGAATTTGGGCTGATTGGGGAAAGTAGAATTCCCGAGCCCTGAGCCAAAATGTGCTGGAATCAAAAATCAACTGAAATGTCCAATGGACAAGCATGTCCATTTCAGTTCCTCATTCTGAATTCCACCAGCTGCACACAAAAAAAGAGATGATTCATGGGAAAAAAACTGTTTCATGGATAGGTGACAGTAATTTATGTTGGTTTTATTTACAGATCAAGTGAGTAGTGAGCAAGAGAGGGAAAAAAGTAGGTGCAATAAAAAAATCTACATTTAAATCATTTATATATTATATATTTACAGCTTATTTTTTTTATTTTTTTGCAGCTCCTCCTGATTTAGTAATTATATATTTTTTTACTGCTCCTCCTGATTTTCCCTCTATTGGTTACTTCCTCACTTTATCTTTGAACCAAATGGCAGAAAAATGCTTTTATTAGCATAACTTAAAATATATAAATAAGATTATGTATATATTTTCGGTAAACTGAGTCATTTTTACGTCTTTTTACTTTTTCTGATTTAGTTCCTGAATCAGTTTTTAGCTAATGAATTTACAATGTAACACAGAATAAAAACATTGGACTTTCACATAATGCATTTACATTCTGATTTAAATATTTTTTTCATATGCAAATGTTTTATGCCATGCTCTCGTAGCTCTTTAATCTTAAATAACGCACCACACATACCTGTCAAGCTAGACAGAGCCTAACTTTCGCATCACCCCAGGGGTACCAACGCGGAAGCACCATGCAATGTCATCTGCCGACTTCACTATTATGCGGTGTCCGGGCTGTCCGGTCTACTGAACCCACCGCTCCTATTTCATGGCCGCTGCGTTCAGATATACCTGGACTTGTCCTTGCTTACTCTTCAGGTTCGTCACATACTGAAACCCATCACGGACCTCCTGCGGAGCCACAACATAAGGTACCGCTGGGCTTTCCCTTTGCCCTCATAGCCACACATAAATGCTTTATGTATTCCATTGCCTCCCATCCATATGTAAAGCCCTTCCTCCTCCTAGCACTAAACCTATCCAACACGCAAGTTGTGGACTGGTATGCACCCATGCCAAATAACATGGGGAAACAACTGCCCCAATGCCAAACTTGGTAAACCACCTCAAAGAGAAGAAGGGCAGACCATCCACCACAACCCATGAGCCCAAGATCCCCTGCCACAACACAAGACTAGATATTTCCCAATGCAGAAGTCCGGACGATCCACAGAGCTGTGACCCAGCATCCTTTCTACCCAGGAACTTTTCTCTATTTTATTCACTGCAGGTTATTTCATTATTTCTTATTTTATTTTGCTGTCTTTTACCCTGGATTGACTCTCCCACACTGAGAATGTGGTCACACGTGAGGCACAACCAAGATCTCCCCTTCTACTCATCACCGCTATACTTAATATTTCATAATCCTCTGTTAAAACACAGATTTCGGAAATACTTACAAAGACTACCACACAACACTGTACCTTCCCCCGAAAGCCTTAGTTGGTGAATCGGCAGTCATCCCTCTAGATCAGTGATGGCGAACCCTTTTGAGCCCGAGTGCCCAAACCGTAATACGTGCCAATTTTCTTTTCCTCAAAGTGCCAAAACGGCAATTAAACCTGAATACTGAGGTTTAAGTTTAAAAAAAACAACTCCTACAGTTGTCCGAATTAATTAACATCTCTGTGTATTAAGCAGTTTGTGTGTGTGCTCGGCAGTCTGTGTGTGTATTTAGCAGTCTGTCTGTATTTAGTAGACTGCTGAATACACACACAGACTGCTGAGTACACACAGACTGCTAAATACACACACACACACACACACAGACCGCTAAATACACACACAGACTGCTGAGTACACATGCACACACACACAGACTGCTGAGTACACACACAGACTGCTAAATACACACACAGACAGACTGCTGAGTACACACACACAGACAGACTGCTGAGTGTACACACACTGCATTGAGGGCTACAGTGTATGTGTTTGTGTGTGGGGTGATGTGTGTGTGGGGTGATGTGGGGTGGTGTGTGTGCAGGGGTGGGTGTGTGTGTGTGTGGGGTAGTGTGTGTGGGTGGGTTGTGTGTGGGGGGTGATGTGTGTGTGTTTGTGTGGGGTGATGTGTATGTGTTTGTGTGGGGTGGTGTGTGTGTGTGTTTGTGTGGGGTGATATGTGTAGGGCAGGGGTGCTGTGTGTATGTCGTCCGCCCTCCCTCACCACTGTTTTCTTTCCCCCCATCCCTCCCTCAGTTTTCTCCCCCCATCTCTCCCTCTGTTTCCCCCTCCCATCTCTCCCTCAGTTTCCCCCTCCCATCTCTCCCTCAGTTTTCTCCCCCCATACCTCTCCCTCAGTTTCCCCCCTCCCATTTCTCCCTCAGTTTTATCCCCCCCATACCTCTCCCTCAGTTTCCCCCCCCCTCCATACCTCCTCAGTTTCCCTCCATTTCTCCCTCAGTTCCCCCCTCCAGTTTCTCCCTCAGTTTATCCCCCCCATACCTCCCTCAGTTTCCCCCCTCATTTCTCCCTCAGTTTCCCCCTCCCCATTTTCTCCTCCAGGTTTTATCCCCCCATGCCTCTCCCTCAGACACACCATTTCTCCCTCGGTTTATCCCCCATACCTCTCCCTCAGTTTCCCCCTCCCATTTCTACCTCAGTTTTATCCCCCACATACCTCCCTCAGTTTCCCCCCTCCCATTTCTCCCTCAGCCTCCTACCTTGTAGCGTGGCCGAGCGCGGAGCACTTCATTTCCGTCCGCCCGGGTACAGGAAACATAAGTTCATGTACCGCGGCACGCTCGGCCACGCTACACAGAGTGCCTGGCAGGAGGGAGCGCTTTGCGCACTCTAAGGCGGCCACTTGTGCCGCCTTATGGATGCGCCGGCGGAGTGCTCCCTCCCTCCGGCGACCTATGGCCGCGTGCCCACAGAGTGGGCTCGGCGTGCCACCTGTGGCACGCGTGCCATAGGTTCGCCATCACTGCTCTAGATACTATATACCCATCAATCTCGCACACCTTTATATAGCAATTCCACTACTCCCAATGCCTCCACTTTCTAACCTCCAAACAATTGACTTTGAAGGGTAACTACCCCCTAACAATGTTCGAAAGCCTTTGCCTCAATCAATCCTTGAAAAAAATCCATGTATCTACCATGTAGAACATTATGCTGTCAATCCAATACAATGGCCTTCCACCTTTCTCTGTCCACTGGAATCGAAAGCTACAATTAGCCCTCACTCCAGAGGACTGGAAAATTTTAATATAGCCACACTATAAAGCGACTTCAAAAGCAAGATGACATTATACACCTGAAAAGCTGAACAAACTCTACCTAAACTTCATACCTGCCTGCTGACAATGCCATCAACCTAAAAGCAACTCTGCACATATGTGGGGGCAATGCAATACCATAAACGGGTTCTGGTCCCGCATCACACAATATATCCACACAATCACAGGTACCAGTCTCCCATTCACTCCCTAGGTATTTATTCTCCTCCTAATCCCAATATCCCTACCCAAGTTGAAGATCTCCCTTTCCAAGCACCTCCTAATGGCAGTGAACCGACTCATATCTGCCTTTTGGAAAAGGGCTGACCCCCTGTCTATTAGAGAATGGATACAGAAAGTTGAAGGCATCAGAGTCATGGAGAGTCATGGAGTCAAGAGATGTGCCATCCAGTTTTCTAACATGACTCCCAATATTCACTCACATGGGAACTATGGATCCCTTATCTTAAAAATAACCCATCACCCACTGCCAAGACCTCAGTAGCAAGAGGGTGTTGACCCACTAAAGCTTCTCAAATATCTACCATACCATCAACCCTAACTGCATCATGGGCTGCCCCCCTCCCCCTCTTCACTAATGTTGATGCTAAATGTTCATCCAATAATGATATGCATTCCTCACCCCTTACATGTTTATTCTTCATCTGACTTTCCTTTATTAATAAGGGGGAAAATATATATCACATCACAACCTCCAGGCTTTTCAATACTGCCAACACTACACCACATCAGCCACTTCCACACTTGTCTGCCTGGACACGATAACATCTCAGAAGCCTACACGATATAGGAAGTTGCCCATACTTACCCATAACCTTTTATTATCTACACTGCAATGTGTTATCAGGATGGTGTTATGCGGTGAAAGCTGACCCGTGACCTGGACCAGGCCCAAAGCCCCTTGATGGAGCCTGGTCATGTGGAAAAACCAAGAGTCACCTTACACCTGATGACCACATGTCTTGTATTCTGTTTTGGATAATTTGTACCACTGTATTTCATTATACCTATACAACACTTGATTTTATACTGTTGTACTACACTGTCTGTAAAATTTATATTTCCTAAATAAAATAAAAAAAGAATTTAAAAAAACGGTGCCAAATGGGTTAATTTATTATCATCATTTATATAGATCCAACAGATTCTGCAATGCCTTAGAATATTATTTAGAGGACTTTAACAACAAATTAGACAAACTATTACACATTTTTAAAGGAACAATAGATTGATGAGGACCATGCTCAAAAGAGCTTACAATGTAGAGGTTAGTGTTAGTGTTATTGTTAGGGTTAGTATTAGGGTTAATGCTGGGGTTTTAATTAGCTTTTGGGTTACAGTTAGAATCAATTTTAGAGTAAACGTAAGTTAATGCCAATTTCCTAAACAGTGAACAGTTAGGGATTGTTAGGGCTAGGGATAATTTGGGGTATGGCTAGTGTTTCTAATATTTAGGGTTAGTATTATGTTTAATAAGATTTAACTAGAGTTCTACTAAAAACTGGATTGTTTGTGTTTGTTAAGTAGTTAGGGTTCAAGTAAGGGTTAGGGTTCATGACAGTGATATAGGGTGGGAATTAGAAATATCATCAAAGTGTGATTCTGTTCAGTGTGGTGACAGATAAAGTGTTATAATAAATTTAGATCATGCCTCTAATATGACCCTATAACATACCCCAAAACCTGACATGTATGAGGTGTATATGCAGGCTATTGCTCTACTCAGGTGATAAAACAAAGTACACATATTGGGACTTTGAACAGTTAGACCACACAAGGTATGTTTAATTAACTATTAAAATTAAATTTGTGAAAGAATAGCATTTAATTGTAATACTTGGTAGATGAAAACGCCAGGTGAAAAGATGCAAAACACCCTATAGTAAATAGCCTAAGTTGTCTTCTTATGCAAATAATATGCCATGATGTCTGTAAAATGCAGCTTAGTGTTGCTATTTTGTTCCAAAACTGACATAATCTCAGTTAATAACCAGTGAAATGTCAAAATGCTCATAGTTAAATGTCCTTTTGTGTAGCATTTTTAGATTCTGTAAAAGTTTCATTTCAAACCATACTTCACTCCTTGCCATATTAAACAAATTGAAATTCTAGACACACTAGACATATGCAATTTGTTTTGTTCCGAATGTAAATTCGGACATATTTTGGCAATTCAGACATTCGAATATCGGAATTGCCGAATTTCCAAAGTGCCGAATCGAAGTGAATTGCCAAAGTGGCGAATACCTGAATTACCGAATTGCCAAAGTACTGAATTTAGGAAGTGCCAAACGGAATTGCTTTGGATTTCTGAAAAGTGAAAAGAAAAGAGAGGGAGGGAAAATAAGGTGAATGATGACAGGAATCTAGACCAATAAGCTAATTCCTTTGACTCAGAGGCCTATAGATGTGTAAGTGGTTGTGGTGGCAGTCCGGGCACCTAACCCTACCCCTAACCCTACCCCTTCTCCTTCTCCTAACCCTATGGGTAGGGTTATGGGTAGGGCTAGGGGTAGGTTTAGGGGTAGGTTTAGGGGTAGGGATAGGTTTATGGTTAGGGGTAGGAGTAAGGTTAGGGGTAGGGTTAGGGAGCCCTTCAGATGTGAAAGTGGTTATGGTGGCAAGAGAGGGATGCCTACGAATGTCCAAAGTGCTGAAGTCCCAAAGTGCCAACGTCCCAAAGTGCCAAAGTCCCAAAGTCCCGAATTGCCAAAGTCCCAAATTGCCAAAAGTCCAGAATTTCGGAAGTGCCGAACCTATGTGCTGAAATGCCGAATTGCTGAAGTCCTGAATTGCCGAAGTCCTGCATTTTGTAAGTGCCGAACCGAACCAATTTTTTTCCCCATGCACATCCCTAAGACACACTATGTATTTTAAAAATTTGAACTATAAGTGAAAATATATTGAATAGTTTTTCTTTAGTTGCAGTAGATGTGTAATATAATTATGAGAAAAACTATGAAACTTTTTGTTCCATTTTCTTTTTTCATAATTATTTTTGTTTTAGTTGCACTTGTAGAATATCAGAAGAAAGCCCTATCTGTCCTATGAAAACAACATATTAAATGTATGGGTGCACTTAAACAGAAAGTATTAAATTTTGTTGATATTAATACATATCCAAAAAGCCTCAGTCACTAATGGATAGAGACTCAGAAAACCTTCATTCATAATAGGGTTAATAGACTTCTTAAGAGACTAAAGACTTAGACATGATCTTATGAAATGGAGTTGCCGTTGAGAAATCATGTAAGTGTGAATTGACAGCATTGATACAAAGGACAAGAGAAAGTCACTAAAATAGTGGTTTGACTAAGATCTTTTGAATAATGTATTTACTATTATTTATTTATTAGGAAATGTAATGAGGGGTGACATGGTTAAGAGTTTTGAAGGTTAGTGTTATCATTTTTTTTGGATCCTAAAGTTTAGGGAATCAATATAGAGTGTTGTGGAGCAGTATGTTATTTGGAGTGATAATTTAGGAGAAAGTTAAAGTATTTGTAAAATGATCATTGCCTGGACAAATGTCTTAGTAGTATCTTGCATAAGAATAGATGGATGTGAGCAATGTTTTATGGTAAAAATGAGATGCTTGTGACATAATATTAGGTTTACTAATATAACAAGAATTAAAGGTAACACTAAGGCAACAGGTTTTCTATCTCCAATTGAAAATAACGTAAAAAATAACATATGCAGTTGGTGAAATTTTCAAGCAGAATAGGAGAGAAAATAGTGGTAGACGTGTGGACATAAAAAAATATTTAGTTCAGCCGAATCAATTTGCCCAAACAATTTTCTAGTTCAAATCATCCAAAAGTCGTTTATAGGGTGTTTTGGCTAGGATGAAGACATCATTGAGGAGATAGAGCAAATTGTTCATTCTAGGCAAATTAAACTCCAGAAAGGGTAGCTTTAACCTAATTTTGCTCAAGAAGAAATCAAAGTGCATCTATATATTTCAGACACTCTCACAGTGTGAGCTAAATGAAGAATTTAATTTAATTCCCTACATTCACAATTAAACTTAAAATTTTCCAAAACTTTCCTAAACATTTCTAAACAACTGTTGGCTAAACTGTAATCAGCCAATAAAGTACTCTTTCTGACTTCTTTCTGAATTCAACAAGATTTGTCATACTTTATATATAAAATCTAACGCCATTATAGGAACATGCTTTGTGAATATGTAAACAGACACAAATGTCATTTATTTCCCTTTTAACCCCTTAAGGATGCAGCTTCAGAAGCTGGACATACCCTTAAGGACACAAGCAATTGTTGCATTTTTTCCTGTTTGTGTTCAACTGCAATTTGCATCTCTCTTGTTTATTGTACCAACACATATTATATACCGTTTTTTACACAACAAAAAGGACTTTAATTTGATGTGACATATAAATATATAAATTCTCATTTATTACAAAAAAATGCAAAATAATGGGGAAAAAACATGTTTTGGTAATAATAATGTGTGCATAATATGTCCAGCTTAGGAAAAGTAATTCAAAATCAATTCATTTATGTGTCTTGATTTACAAAGTGCAAAATATGTGTAGGACTTTGAAAGTTACAGGTCACAAACTACAAGGTTTAAAATAAAATTTCAATGTAAAACAAGTTTAGAAGTTGATATGTTTGTCTTGGAAGTTTAATACCCATTACAGGAAACACAATTGCCACACAAAAGTATATATTTATATAAAGTAGACATCACAGGCTATTTACCTAGGGTTATTTTGACACTTTTTACATAGCCATTTCACCACCAATCTCTGCTAAATATTGAAGTACAATTGTGTTTTTTCTCTATTTGGGCATATACACATATAACAAGGTTTTTGTAATGTGTATTTCGTAAACCTAGTGTGTGCCATCCCTGTACAGAACCCCATAATTGTGTTCAGCTACATCTGCTGAGTAGAACGATACCCCCATGGTATACCTTTGCCCCTATTCTGTGAAGCTACAATGCCATATAGGAAACCATGCTATTTCAGTTTCTATAGTTAGAATTTTCATAGATGGTCATATGTCTGATTTTGTGGCATTTTAGCCATTTGACTGTTCAAATAACCCTACAAATGCCTTCCATTTGAGAAAGCAGACACTCCTGGGTTTCTTATTAGGCATATATTATACGAGATTGACACCATTTTTTCACCAATTTATTTCAAATTTTGTGGTGACAAAAAATAAATAAAAACTTTTTACATACATGTTGCGTTTTCGCTGGGTATTTCTTACATTTGATGCCACTGTAATAAATTACCCCTAAGTATGCTCAGTTACCTCTTCTGAGTAAACCAATATGCCCAATGTATGACCTAGACACTATTTTGTGAAGTTACTGTAAAAGAGACGTGACAAGTTCAGGTTTTTAAGTGTGAATTTACATGGAGGGTTTTAATGGGTCGGTATTCTATTTTGAAATATGTTAGCAGGCTGCTTTTTCCAGCTACCTCAAAAAGGCGTACTATTTCTTAAAGAAGACATCCAAGGGTATTTCAATAGGCAAATTTTGAACCTTAGCGTGGGATCATTTTTCCGCTAGCTTGTATCAAGTGTAGTGGTAATAAGCATTTTTTCTGCCTTTTGGACACACAATGTTCGAAAGCCTTTGCCTCAATCAATCCTTGAAAAAAATCCATGTATCTACCATGTAGAACATTATGCTGTCAATCCAATACAATGGCCTTCCACCTTTCTCTGTCCACTGGAATCGAAAGCTACAATTAGCCCTCACTCCAGAGGACTGGAAAATTTTAATATAGCCACACTATAAAGCGACTTCAAAAGCAAGATGACATTATACACCTGAAAAGCTGAACAAACTCTACCTAAACTTCATACCTGCCTGCTGACAATGCCATCAACCTAAAAGCAACTCTGCACATATGTGGGGGCAATGCAATACCATAAACGGGTTCTGGTCCCGCATCACACAATATATCCACACAATCACAGGTACCAGTCTCCCATTCACTCCCTAGGTATTTATTCTCCTCCTAATCCCAATATCCCTACCCAAGTTGAAGATCTCCCTTTCCAAGCACCTCCTAATGGCAGTGAACCGACTCATATCTGCCTTTTGGAAAAGGGCTGACCCCCTGTCTATTAGAGAATGGATACAGAAAGTTGAAGGCATCAGAGTCATGGAGAGTCATGGAGTCAAGAGATGTGCCATCCAGTTTTCTAACATGACTCCCAATATTCACTCACATGGGAACTATGGATCCCTTATCTTAAAAATAACCCATCACCCACTGCCAAGACCTCAGTAGCAAGAGGGTGTTGACCCACTAAAGCTTCTCAAATATCTACCATACCATCAACCCTAACTGCATCATGGGCTGCCCCCCTCCCCCTCTTCACTAATGTTGATGCTAAATGTTCATCCAATAATGATATGCATTCCTCACCCCTTACATGTTTATTCTTCATCTGACTTTCCTTTATTAATAAGGGGGAAAATATATATCACATCACAACCTCCAGGCTTTTCAATACTGCCAACACTACACCACATCAGCCACTTCCACACTTGTCTGCCTGGACACGATAACATCTCAGAAGCCTACACGATATAGGAAGTTGCCCATACTTACCCATAACCTTTTATTATCTACACTGCAATGTGTTATCAGGATGGTGTTATGCGGTGAAAGCTGACCCGTGACCTGGACCAGGCCCAAAGCCCCTTGATGGAGCCTGGTCATGTGGAAAAACCAAGAGTCACCTTACACCTGATGACCACATGTCTTGTATTCTGTTTTGGATAATTTGTACCACTGTATTTCATTATACCTATACAACACTTGATTTTATACTGTTGTACTACACTGTCTGTAAAATTTATATTTCCTAAATAAAATAAAAAAAGAATTTAAAAAAACGGTGCCAAATGGGTTAATTTATTATCATCATTTATATAGATCCAACAGATTCTGCAATGCCTTAGAATATTATTTAGAGGACTTTAACAACAAATTAGACAAACTATTACACATTTTTAAAGGAACAATAGATTGATGAGGACCATGCTCAAAAGAGCTTACAATGTAGAGGTTAGTGTTAGTGTTATTGTTAGGGTTAGTATTAGGGTTAATGCTGGGGTTTTAATTAGCTTTTGGGTTACAGTTAGAATCAATTTTAGAGTAAACGTAAGTTAATGCCAATTTCCTAAACAGTGAACAGTTAGGGATTGTTAGGGCTAGGGATAATTTGGGGTATGGCTAGTGTTTCTAATATTTAGGGTTAGTATTATGTTTAATAAGATTTAACTAGAGTTCTACTAAAAACTGGATTGTTTGTGTTTGTTAAGTAGTTAGGGTTCAAGTAAGGGTTAGGGTTCATGACAGTGATATAGGGTGGGAATTAGAAATATCATCAAAGTGTGATTCTGTTCAGTGTGGTGACAGATAAAGTGTTATAATAAATTTAGATCATGCCTCTAATATGACCCTATAACATACCCCAAAACCTGACATGTATGAGGTGTATATGCAGGCTATTGCTCTACTCAGGTGATAAAACAAAGTACACATATTGGGACTTTGAACAGTTAGACCACACAAGGTATGTTTAATTAACTATTAAAATTAAATTTGTGAAAGAATAGCATTTAATTGTAATACTTGGTAGATGAAAACGCCAGGTGAAAAGATGCAAAACACCCTATAGTAAATAGCCTAAGTTGTCTTCTTATGCAAATAATATGCCATGATGTCTGTAAAATGCAGCTTAGTGTTGCTATTTTGTTCCAAAACTGACATAATCTCAGTTAATAACCAGTGAAATGTCAAAATGCTCATAGTTAAATGTCCTTTTGTGTAGCATTTTTAGATTCTGTAAAAGTTTCATTTCAAACCATACTTCACTCCTTGCCATATTAAACAAATTGAAATTCTAGACACACTAGACATATGCAATTTGTTTTGTTCCGAATGTAAATTCGGACATATTTTGGCAATTCAGACATTCGAATATCGGAATTGCCGAATTTCCAAAGTGCCGAATCGAAGTGAATTGCCAAAGTGGCGAATACCTGAATTACCGAATTGCCAAAGTACTGAATTTAGGAAGTGCCAAACGGAATTGCTTTGGATTTCTGAAAAGTGAAAAGAAAAGAGAGGGAGGGAAAATAAGGTGAATGATGACAGGAATCTAGACCAATAAGCTAATTCCTTTGACTCAGAGGCCTATAGATGTGTAAGTGGTTGTGGTGGCAGTCCGGGCACCTAACCCTACCCCTAACCCTACCCCTTCTCCTTCTCCTAACCCTATGGGTAGGGTTATGGGTAGGGCTAGGGGTAGGTTTAGGGGTAGGTTTAGGGGTAGGGATAGGTTTATGGTTAGGGGTAGGAGTAAGGTTAGGGGTAGGGTTAGGGAGCCCTTCAGATGTGAAAGTGGTTATGGTGGCAAGAGAGGGATGCCTACGAATGTCCAAAGTGCTGAAGTCCCAAAGTGCCAACGTCCCAAAGTGCCAAAGTCCCAAAGTCCCGAATTGCCAAAGTCCCAAATTGCCAAAAGTCCAGAATTTCGGAAGTGCCGAACCTATGTGCTGAAATGCCGAATTGCTGAAGTCCTGAATTGCCGAAGTCCTGCATTTTGTAAGTGCCGAACCGAACCAATTTTTTTCCCCATGCACATCCCTAAGACACACTATGTATTTTAAAAATTTGAACTATAAGTGAAAATATATTGAATAGTTTTTCTTTAGTTGCAGTAGATGTGTAATATAATTATGAGAAAAACTATGAAACTTTTTGTTCCATTTTCTTTTTTCATAATTATTTTTGTTTTAGTTGCACTTGTAGAATATCAGAAGAAAGCCCTATCTGTCCTATGAAAACAACATATTAAATGTATGGGTGCACTTAAACAGAAAGTATTAAATTTTGTTGATATTAATACATATCCAAAAAGCCTCAGTCACTAATGGATAGAGACTCAGAAAACCTTCATTCATAATAGGGTTAATAGACTTCTTAAGAGACTAAAGACTTAGACATGATCTTATGAAATGGAGTTGCCGTTGAGAAATCATGTAAGTGTGAATTGACAGCATTGATACAAAGGACAAGAGAAAGTCACTAAAATAGTGGTTTGACTAAGATCTTTTGAATAATGTATTTACTATTATTTATTTATTAGGAAATGTAATGAGGGGTGACATGGTTAAGAGTTTTGAAGGTTAGTGTTATCATTTTTTTTGGATCCTAAAGTTTAGGGAATCAATATAGAGTGTTGTGGAGCAGTATGTTATTTGGAGTGATAATTTAGGAGAAAGTTAAAGTATTTGTAAAATGATCATTGCCTGGACAAATGTCTTAGTAGTATCTTGCATAAGAATAGATGGATGTGAGCAATGTTTTATGGTAAAAATGAGATGCTTGTGACATAATATTAGGTTTACTAATATAACAAGAATTAAAGGTAACACTAAGGCAACAGGTTTTCTATCTCCAATTGAAAATAACGTAAAAAATAACATATGCAGTTGGTGAAATTTTCAAGCAGAATAGGAGAGAAAATAGTGGTAGACGTGTGGACATAAAAAAATATTTAGTTCAGCCGAATCAATTTGCCCAAACAATTTTCTAGTTCAAATCATCCAAAAGTCGTTTATAGGGTGTTTTGGCTAGGATGAAGACATCATTGAGGAGATAGAGCAAATTGTTCATTCTAGGCAAATTAAACTCCAGAAAGGGTAGCTTTAACCTAATTTTGCTCAAGAAGAAATCAAAGTGCATCTATATATTTCAGACACTCTCACAGTGTGAGCTAAATGAAGAATTTAATTTAATTCCCTACATTCACAATTAAACTTAAAATTTTCCAAAACTTTCCTAAACATTTCTAAACAACTGTTGGCTAAACTGTAATCAGCCAATAAAGTACTCTTTCTGACTTCTTTCTGAATTCAACAAGATTTGTCATACTTTATATATAAAATCTAACGCCATTATAGGAACATGCTTTGTGAATATGTAAACAGACACAAATGTCATTTATTTCCCTTTTAACCCCTTAAGGATGCAGCTTCAGAAGCTGGACATACCCTTAAGGACACAAGCAATTGTTGCATTTTTTCCTGTTTGTGTTCAACTGCAATTTGCATCTCTCTTGTTTATTGTACCAACACATATTATATACCGTTTTTTACACAACAAAAAGGACTTTAATTTGATGTGACATATAAATATATAAATTCTCATTTATTACAAAAAAATGCAAAATAATGGGGAAAAAACATGTTTTGGTAATAATAATGTGTGCATAATATGTCCAGCTTAGGAAAAGTAATTCAAAATCAATTCATTTATGTGTCTTGATTTACAAAGTGCAAAATATGTGTAGGACTTTGAAAGTTACAGGTCACAAACTACAAGGTTTAAAATAAAATTTCAATGTAAAACAAGTTTAGAAGTTGATATGTTTGTCTTGGAAGTTTAATACCCATTACAGGAAACACAATTGCCACACAAAAGTATATATTTATATAAAGTAGACATCACAGGCTATTTACCTAGGGTTATTTTGACACTTTTTACATAGCCATTTCACCACCAATCTCTGCTAAATATTGAAGTACAATTGTGTTTTTTCTCTATTTGGGCATATACACATATAACAAGGTTTTTGTAATGTGTATTTCGTAAACCTAGTGTGTGCCATCCCTGTACAGAACCCCATAATTGTGTTCAGCTACATCTGCTGAGTAGAACGATACCCCCATGGTATACCTTTGCCCCTATTCTGTGAAGCTACAATGCCATATAGGAAACCATGCTATTTCAGTTTCTATAGTTAGAATTTTCATAGATGGTCATATGTCTGATTTTGTGGCATTTTAGCCATTTGACTGTTCAAATAACCCTACAAATGCCTTCCATTTGAGAAAGCAGACACTCCTGGGTTTCTTATTAGGCATATATTATACGAGATTGACACCATTTTTTCACCAATTTATTTCAAATTTTGTGGTGACAAAAAATAAATAAAAACTTTTTACATACATGTTGCGTTTTCGCTGGGTATTTCTTACATTTGATGCCACTGTAATAAATTACCCCTAAGTATGCTCAGTTACCTCTTCTGAGTAAACCAATATGCCCAATGTATGACCTAGACACTATTTTGTGAAGTTACTGTAAAAGAGACGTGACAAGTTCAGGTTTTTAAGTGTGAATTTACATGGAGGGTTTTAATGGGTCGGTATTCTATTTTGAAATATGTTAGCAGGCTGCTTTTTCCAGCTACCTCAAAAAGGCGTACTATTTCTTAAAGAAGACATCCAAGGGTATTTCAATAGGCAAATTTTGAACCTTAGCGTGGGATCATTTTTCCGCTAGCTTGTATCAAGTGTAGTGGTAATAAGCATTTTTTCTGCCTTTTTGACACACTGTGAGTTTGTACTGTATATTTTGCAAACCTTATGTGTTCTATGGCATTATAATACTGTATATGTTGCTCAGCAATGTTGTCTGAGTACAGCAATACACCCGTATGTACCTTTGCCAGGTATATGTGGACGTTGAAGGGGCACATTTGAGACACAGCCATTG
>OW240912.1:295592042-295637249 GCA_933207985.1 Pelobates cultripes
CAGTTTTTTTCAAACTTTTAATTTTTACGCTGTGTCATTACCCCACTTTGAAATTTTTTAGCAGGCTATATATTCCAACTATTCCATCCACAGCCATTTCAATTTTAATTTTTACTCTGGGTCCATGCCCCACTTTGGAATTTTTTTAACAGGTTGTGTTTTCCAATTACTTCACAAAGACATACCATTTCCTAAAGAAGACACCCAGGGTGTTTGAAAAGGCATATTTGAAACCTTAGCGTGGTATCATTTTTTCACTAGCCTGTATCAAGTGTAGAGGTAATAAACATTTTACCCCTTTTTTAAACATTTTTTAACTTTTTAAAAGTTTTTTAAATTTTAAAAAGTTTTAGTTAGCTTTTAACAACTTATTTTACTATTTTAAAACTTTGCTTAAACTTTTCAAAAGTTTTTTTCCCTTTATTTTTTTTTCTTTTAACCCCTAACTAGCCTAACAGTACATCTCCCAATTTCCCGACTAACTTCTATCCACCCTAGCTAAATAAATAAATATTTTACAAATATTTTAGTAACTAACTAAATAAATTTAACCCCTGAAGATTAAAAAAAAATAAAAGTTAACCCTCAGGAGTTAAAAGAAAAAATCAGATCACAGTGAAATACTGTGATCTGTATTTTGATCTCTGCAGACAGTGATCAAAGGGCAGGGAAGGGGTTAAATTTTATTTGAAAGAGGTGGGATTTTGTAACTATTTTTTTTCAGCACAGATCTGTCTCTCTGCAGTTGACAGCTCACATAGAGCTGCAGGGAAACAGATTGTGTTTCACTGCAGCATGTGTGACCGCTCTGACTCCCGGTCAGAGCGATCACATGGGCTGTGAAAGTGAAATTGCCCATGGTAGTGTGCCTCCAACACAGAGACACACTACAGGAACATTAACCCCACAATTGCCGCGATTGTGGCAATCTGGGGTTCATTTTCATTTTAGACGGAAATTTTCCATCCAGCGTCCTTAAGGGGAGTGCTGCAATGATGGAAAATTTCCGGTCAACGTCCTTAAGGGGTTAATATCAATATGAAGTATGTTTATAATCTTGTCAGAACTGCACTCTAGTCTCAAAGTGCTTTGTAACACTTAGAAGAAAATAAGTATGAATCCTTGGCATGAACATTTGAACCTCACCAAACATATGTGTATGGCAACAATACTCTTCAATCTAGTGTAACAATGGATACACTACAGAAGCAAACACTTCTACTAGATACATTACTAAATTATAGGAGGTTAATAAAGTGGTTTTCCTAACAATTACCAACATATATTTCGGAACATGGACTCTTTATTCCCAATTATATTCTAGAATTTCAAAATGCATTTTGGAACCATTATTATTGTTTGCAATTTCTCGGTAATTATAATAATAATCTGGAAAAATCTGGAAATACACTTTAACCCCTTAAGGACACAGCTTCAGAAGCTTGACTTACGCTTAATGACACAAGCAATTTTTGCATTTTCTTGCTGTTTGCGTTCAAATGCAATTTGCATCTCTCTCATTTATTGCACCGACACATATTATATACTGTTTTTTAAAGGACAGAAAGGGCTTTAATTTGATATAACATATATATATATAAATGCTTACTTATTATAAAAAAATACAGAAAAATGCAAAAAAAATGAAAAATATTGGTTTTTTTTTACAGTTTTTGCAATAATAATGTGTGCATAATTAGTGCAGGTTAAGGAAAGTAATTAAAAATAAATTTATTTATTTGTTCTGATTTACAGAATATATAATGTGTCTGGGATTTTCAGTTTTTTTTGGTAGTTACAGGTCACAAAGCACAAGGAGTAAAATAAACTTTTAATGTGGAGCGATTTTAGAATTTGGTATGTTTGTCTTGTAAGCCTAATAGCCATAAAAGAAAACAAAATTGCCACACAAAAGTATATATTTATATAAAGTAGACATCACAGGCTATTTACCTAAGGTGGTTTTGACACTTTCTACATAGCCATTTCACCGCCAACCTCTGCTAAATATTGGAGTAAAATTTAGTTTTTTGGGGTTTTTGGCACACAAACTTATAACAAAGAACTTCTCATGTTTATTTTGTAAAGTTGGTGTGTGCTATTCCTGTACAAAGTTTTATCTTGTGTTCAGTTACATCTGCTGATTAAAATGACACCCCCATTGTATGTCTTTGGCACTATTTCGTGAAGTTACAGTGCCATTTAGGTGACTTGTCCTTTTCAGTATTCACAGTAGATTTTTGAGAGACGGATTTAATGAGCCTATGCATCCATTTGGGGTATTATAACAGTTTGACTGTTCAAAAAAACCCCACAAAGGCCTACCATTTGTAAAAGTAGACACTCCAGGGTATCTCATTAGGTGCATATTGTGCCTTAACATGCTCCCATTTTTTCACCAATATATGCCAAATTATGTGGTAAAAAATAATTTTGTGCGTTTTTTACATATGGATTGCATTTTTGCTAGGCATTTTGTATATTTCACATGTGCCACTAAGTTTAAACCCCCCATATTATGCTCAGCTAAGTCTTCTGAGTAAAATGACACCCCCATTGTATGTCTTTGGCACTATTTCGTGAAGTTACAGTGCCATATAGGAGACCTGTCCTTTTCAGTATTCAAAGTAGAATTTTGAGAGACGGATTTAATGAGCCTATGCGTCCATTTGGGGTATTATAACAGTTTGACTGTTCAAAAAAACCCCACAAAGGCCTACCATTTGTAAAAGTAGACACTCCAGGGTATCTCATAAGGTGCATATTGTGCCTTAACATGCCCCCATTTTTTCACCAATATATGCCAAAGTATGTGGTAAAAAATAATTTTGTGCGTTTTTTACATATGGATTGCATTTTTGCTGGGCATTTTGTATATTTCACATGTGCCACTAAGTTCAAACCCCCCAAATTATGCTCAGCTAAGTCTTCTGAGTAAAATGACACCCCCATTGTATGTCTTTGGCACTATTTCGTGAAGTTACAGTGCCATATAGGAGACCTATCCTTTTCAGTATTCAAAGTAGAATTTTGAGAGACGGATTTAATGAGCCTATGCGTCCATTTGGGGTATTATAACAGTTTGACTGTTCAAAAAAACCCACAAAGGCCTACCATTTGTAAAAGTAGACACTCCAGGGTATCTCATAAGGTGCATATTGTGCCTTAACATGCCCCCATTTTTTCACCAATATATGCCAAAGTATGTGGTAAAAAATAATTTTGTGCGTTTTTTACATATGGATTGCATTTTTGCTGGGCATTTTGTATATTTCACATGTGCCACTAAGTTCAAACCCCCCAAATTATGCTCAGCTAAGTCTTCTGAGTAAAATGACACCCCCATTGTATGTCTTTGGCACTATTTCGTGAAGTTACAGTGCCATATAGGAGACCTATCCTTTTCAGTATTCAAAGTAGAATTTTGAGAGACGGATTTAATGAGCCTAGCTTCCATTTGGGGTATTATAACAGTTTGACTGTTCAAAAAAACCCACAAAGGCCTACCATTTGTAAAAGTAGACACTCCAGGGTATCTCATAAGGTGCATATTGTGCCTTAACATGCCCCATTTTTTCACCAATATATGCCAAAGTATGTGGTAAAAAATAATTTTGTGCGTTTTTTACATATGGATTGCATTTTTGCTGGGCATTTTGTATATTTCACATGTGCCACTAAGTTCAAACCCCCCAAATTATGCTCAGCTAAGTCTTCTGAGTAAAATGACACCCCCATTGTATGTCTTTGGCACTATTTCGTGAAGTTACAGTGCCATATAGGAGACCTATCCTTTTCAGTATTCAAAGTAGAATTTTGAGAGACGGATTTAATGAGCCTATGCGTCCATTTGGGGTATTATAACAGTTTGACTGTTCAAAAAAACCCCACAAAGGCCTACCATTTGTAAAAGTAGACACTCCAGGGTATCTCATAAGGTGCATATTGTGCCTTAACATGCTCCCATTTTTTCACCAATATATGCCAAATTATGTGGTAAAAAATAATTTTGTGCGTTTTTTACATATGGATTGCATTTCTGCTAGGCATTTTGTGTATTTCACATGTGCCACTAAGTTCAAACCCCCCAAATTATGCTCAGCTAAGTCTTCTGAGTAAAATGACACCCCCATTGTATGTCTTTGGCACTATTTCGTGAAGTTACAGTGCCATATAGGAGACCTATCCTTTTCAGTATTCAAAGTAGAATTTTGAGAGACGGATTTAATGAGCCTATGCGTCCATTTGGGGTATTATAACAGTTTGACTGTTCAAAAAAACCCCACAAAGGCCTACCATTTGTAAAAGTAGACACTCCAGGGTATCTCATAAGGTGCATATTGTGCCTTAACATGCTCCCATTTTTTCACCAATATATGCCAAATTATGTGGTAAAAAATAATTTTGTG
Source organism: Pelobates cultripes (assembly GCA_933207985.1). Classification (NCBI taxonomy): domain Eukaryota; kingdom Metazoa; phylum Chordata; class Amphibia; order Anura; family Pelobatidae; genus Pelobates; species Pelobates cultripes. The sequence goes on from OW240912.1 coordinate 295,596,452, forward strand.
CGTTTTTTACATATGGATTGCATTTTTGCTAGGCATTTTGTGTATTTCACATGTGCCACTAAGTTCAAACCCCCCAAATTATGCTCAGCTAAGTCTTCTGAGTAAAATGACACCCCCATTGTATGTCTTTGGCACTATTTCGTGAAGCTACAGTGCCATATAGGAGACCTATCCATTTCAGTATTTACAGTACAATTTTGAGAGATGGATTTAATTGGCCTATGCTTCAATTTGGGACATTATTGCAGTTGGAAAGTTCAAAAAAACCCACAAAGGCCTACCATTTTTAAAGTAGACACCCCAGGGTATTTCAAAAGGCATATTTTAAACCTTAGCGTTGGATCATTTTTTTGTTAGTTTGTACCAAGTCTAGTTACAATGAGCATTTTTTCTGCCTTTTTGACACACACTTGGAGTTGTTACTGTATATTTTGTAATCCTTATGTGTGCTATGGCAGTAGAACACCTAATATGTTGCTCAGCTATGTCCTCTTAATGCTGCAATACCCCCATGTGTACCCTTTTCAGGGATATGTGGATGTTGAAGGGGCACATTGGAGACCAAGCCATATCAGTTTTTACCGAACTTTGAATTTTGACGCTCGGCCCATGTGCAATTTCCAAGCATCTTAGCAGGTTTTAAGTTCAAATTACCCCACAAAGGCCTACCATTTTTTAAAGTAGACACCCCAGGGCATTTCAAAAGGCATATTTTAAACCTTAGCGTTGGATCATTTTTTTGTTAGTTTGTACCAAGTCTAGTTACAATGAGCATTTTTTCTGCCTTTTTGACACACACTTGGAGTTGTTACTGTATATTTTGTAATCCTTATGTGTGCTATGGCAGTAGAACACCTAATATGTTGCTCAGCTATGTCCTCTTAATGCTGCAATACCCCCATGTGTACCCTTTTCAGGGATATGTGGATGTTGAAGGGGCACATTGGAGACCAAGCCATATCAGTTTTTACCGAACTTTGAATTTTGACGCTCGGCCCATGTGCAATTTCCAAGCATCTTAGCAGGTTTTAAGTTCAAATTACCCCACAAAGGCCTACCATTTTTTAAAGTAGACACCCCAGGGCATTTCAAAAGGCATATTTTAAACCTTAGCGTTGGATCATTTTTTTGTTAGTTTGTACCAAGTCTAGTTACAATGAGCATTTTTTCTGCCTTTTTGACACACACTTGGAGTTGTTACTGTATATTTTGTAATCCTTATGTGTGCTATGGCAGTAGAACACCTAATATGTTGCTCAGCTATGTCCTCTTAGTGCAGCAATACCCCCATGTGTACCTTTTTCAGGGATATGTGGATGTTGAAGGGGCACCTTGGAGACACATCACTTTCATATTTTTCAAAAGTGGATGCTGGGCCAAAGTGTTATTTTAGCAGCCCAGGACTGCAAATTACCTCTCAAAGACCACATATATATTTTTAAGTATAAGCAGCTCATCAATTCAAATTATGAACAAGTGCATACTATTTGCTGTGAAAAGGGGGAATAGTTGGCTTAATCCTATCTGGGGGTAGTACCCAGTGATCTGTGTCACGGGCAACGCTGTCACGGATTCCAAAACACAGACAGACTAAAAAGAGAGAGAACACAGAGAGAGACACTTGTAATACCGGTCCTTAGAATGGCCGGGCTATACAAGCAGAGAATAGTCAAGGTACAAGCCGAGGTCAAAGGGGTAAAGAGAAACGGAACAACGATAGGACAAGCCGAGGTCAAGGATCAGAGAAGACAGGATAAACGGGAGACAAAGCCAAGATTTGGTAACCAGACAGTTGACTAAATTCAGACCCCAAAACTGGTCTGCTTATTCGGCCTGGGTGTGGAAAACTTTAAAACAGTGGCCAATACATAGGCCGGGCTGAGAGGGGCAATCAGGGCAGTAATAGCTAGTCTCAACTCTTACGCCCCTCTTGTAACACACCCTGCATCTTTTCTGGGGGTTTTTCTTTCTGGGGGTTGATGGAATCTTGAAGCAGAAGTGACCTACCTCCATTCTTCTACTAAGCTCGACTGATGGTCCCCCTCTGTGGCACTCAAGTAACCCAGAAATTAGCTGAAATTGAAATGAAAGGAATGTGCATTTCAGCTGAGCATTTGCCTTTTTAAAAATAATAAAGGCATTGTGGACTGCTGTCTGCATTATATATATGCCCACTTTTTTATACCATGCCCTGGTTTTGCGCATGATTAGATACGGCTGCATTAGTTGATCGGACAGATCAACTCCCCCCATATGTCGATTATATTGCTGTATGCAGACTGGCACCCGTTTATATTCCTCTCTGCCACGAACTGCGACCCTGCGAGTGTTTTCCCCGTGGATGGTAGTTAGGATGAAAACCTCCTTTTTATCGCGGTACTTGAGTGCCAGCAGTTCATTCTGGCAGAGAGCTGCTGTTTCCCCCTTTTTTAATTTTTTTTCTGCTAGAGCCTTTGGGAAACCTGTGCGACTCTTCCTGATAGTGCCACAGGCCACGGTCTCAAAACAGTACAGCATTTGTAAGAGTGGGATGCTGTTATAAAAGTTATCAATATATAAGTGATAACCATAGTTAAGTAAGGGCATTATTAAATCCCAGACAATTTTCCCACTTGTCCCTATTATATCTGGGCAACCTGGGGGATCAATGTGGCTATCCCTTCCTTCGTATACACGAAAGGTGTATACATAGCCACTGCCACTTTCACATAATTTATAAAATTTGATCCCATACCGGGATCTTTTGGATGGGATATATTGTCTAAATCCCAGTCTTCCCTTATATTTCATGAGGGACTCATCAATTGAAATGTGTTTTTTGGGGGTGTAAATAGTGGCAAATTTTTCATTTAAGTGGGAAATTAGGGGGCGTATTTTATAAAGAATGTCATACTGTGGATGACCTTTTGGGGGGCACTTCATATTGTCATTAAAGTGCATAAAACGCAGTATGTCCTCATATCGCTCCCTATGCATTGTCTGGGAAAAAATGGGGGTATTAAAAATAGGATTTTTAGTCCAATACATTCTAATTGTGGGCTTTTTAACTATCCCCATTAACATTGTCAGTGCCCAGAATTGTTTAATTTCTGGCACACTGGTTGGGTACCATCTCTCTGTCCTGGCGATTCGGGAGTCTTGGTTGCGTGCAAGATATTGCTCCGCATACAGATTTGTCTGGGTAACTACCTCCCCAAAAAAATCATCCCCCAAAAACAGCTCCATACAATCCAGCGCATTATAGCCAGACAGGTCAGCCTGTATGCCAGGATTGGCAGTGAACACTGGGATGTCTGGCGAAAAATGATTAGGGGGTACCCAGTCATCTGTGCCATATTGAACATTAGGGGAATCAGCGATTTCCTCTGATGTTACTGCAGAATCTGGCACATAGTCCCTGTCCCCTGCGTCACTCCCTGCGTCACTCCCTGCGTCACTCTCTGAGGCAGTGTCGGTCGCCTCTGAGTCAGCGGCTAACAGGGCATAAGCCTCCTCTGCGCTATACTTTCGCAACATTGTTAATACAGTTAACACAGAAACAAGAAAACTTTAACTAAATAACTAAACTTTTTTTTTTTTTTTACCCCTAACTAAATTCCCCAATTAACACTAAATTCCACCCACCCAACTAACTAAATCACAAATTAATAAAATAAAATAATAAAATTGAACCCCTTAGGGTTACAAAAAAAAAATAAAATTTAACCCTTAAGTGTAAAAAAAAAATAGATCACAGTAAAGTACTGTGACCTGTATATTGATCACTGCTAGCAGTGATCAAGCAGCAGGGAAAGGGTTAATTTTTTTTTTTTGACAGGGGAAAGGGATAGTTAATTTTTATTACACCTTAGCTATTCCTCAGGGACACAATGTAGCACCGATCCGTCTCTCTCCACTTCACAAACCCACAAGAGGTGGAGGGAGGCGGATCAGATGTCCCAGCAGCATTGTGACCGCTGTGACTGGCTGTCACAGCGATCACATGTGCTGGGACATTGCGATTTGCTGTTGCTGGTCTGCCCCTGACTCGGAGGCACCCAGCAACAGCGTTAACCCCGCGATCGCCGGCACTGCGGCGATCGCGGGGTTAATTTTACCGCGTGACGGACGAGGTCCGTCACCCGTCGTTAAGGGCATCCCCAGGATGACGGACCTCGTCCGTCATCCGTCCTGAAGGGGTTAAGCTTGAAGATATATACCAGACCCTTACAGTTACTAGAATATTAAGATTACGGAATGGATACATTTTTAAATTTCTCAAATCTTCACACTGATGAATACACTCAGTATGTGGGTATGATATTTATTTGCCACTGATTTGCACAGACTGTAATCAACTTACTCGGCTGATGATGTATCTTGCCATCTATGATGATAATACAAGATAAGTCTTAGTCTTGTTATTATATTTTTGAACTTGATCTCATTTCCTGATATTTAGTTTTTTCAGCTTATTATGGTTAATGATGTACACACTTCCCCTTTCTTTCTTTGATATGCCGATATGGTAATCTCGAATTGGGTAGCAGTTTTTTATAACTATTGTATTGAGTAGTATGTGTCCAAATGATATGCAGCTACCAATCCACTGTGATTATGCCCTTAATTGACTCTAACCCAGTTGTTGTATGTAAATTGTATGACAGTTCATGGTATTACAACACCGTTTTGACCACAAAGCTTTAATCGTGTATCATGATTAAAGCTTGAGGCAGAAATATTGTATTTTGTTTTGTTTATTTGATCTAATAAACCTCACCATTTATTGCACTCACTGTGAAGCCTATGAATTTTTGCTCATGAGTTATTTTATTTAACCCCTTAAGGACCAAACTTCTGGAATAAAAGGGAATTGTGACATGTCACACATGTCATGTGTCCTTAAGGGGTTAAAAACAAATGGATTTTTCCCAAAAAATATGATATAATGTGTTCCTCACAGAAGAACAAAATGATTTCCCACACATCCAGTCTTTTACATGAGTAAAAAAAAAAACACAGTGCCCTATCAGCTTACAACAACTGGGTCCACAGGGATAGCAGGCATAGCACGCACCAGAAAATGTAGCCAGGTAAGGTAAAACAACTACAATAAAATGCATGTGAAAACATTACCAACATCACCACCACGTTTTACAATATTTTTAGTAATTTACAAAACATATTTCAATTTTCAGGCATTTTATATCGGCTGAATAAGCTGAATGTGATATCCTATACTAGACATGAGACTAAGGCTACCTAGGTTCCAACAAACATTTTAAACAATGCAATAATAGTCTCTGAGGTGCTGCTATTCCCCCACACTGTGGCTTTATCAATGGGTGAAAAAAATCAGAAATAAAAAAGGAGGCTAGCACTCCAGTATGATGTGCTACAAAGATATTTAGTAAATGATTCAGCAACAAGCTCTTTTTCAGTACATCTTGTCCTTAGAAATAAAAAAATAAAAAACTCACCAATATACAAGCAAATACAAGGTAAATCACTCCCTAACCTAATGTACATACAGTAGTGATGGTAGTTATGGTGATTGGCTTATACACTTAAAGTTATACAGCTATTATGCACTCTTCCTTATTATTTTTCACATGGCTCTTTTTGACTTATTTATTTTGAAGCTATTTTCTTCTTATTTTTATTTGCATTTTAATGCAAAAATCTCCCTTTTCGAATACCTTGATTTTTTTTCTAATTTTATTTGTAATTATGGAAGGCCCTTAGTAATAACATTTTGGCTTGAAACTGCCCTACATGTATTCTGTTTATATATACTTGTGGAAGTAGAATTGATACATCATGTGACCACGGTTTACAGGTCAGAGGAATGCAAGATGGTGGCAGACACATGAAGCAAGACCCTTTATGGACAACACACTAGGGGTGGGTTAGGGAGTGATTTACCCTGTGTTAGCTTATATATCAGTGAGTGTTTTCTTATGTTTCTAAGGACAAGATGCCCTGAGAAAGGACTTGTTGCCCGAAACATTTGCTCTTCAATAGATGTTCTTAAAAACATTTGCTGTTTAATAGATGTTCATCATCTTTGTTCTTCAATAGATGTGGTAGCACTTGTTGCATATCATACTGCAGTGCTTCCATCCATTTTTAATTTCTGATTTTCTATCCGCAGAGGTAGCAAGCATAGTTACAGAGCAAGATTTAGCCATACAAGGCAAAATTATTGCAATGAAAGGCATTTTCTAAAAAAGTAGAGCAGCAGGGTGGAATGAGTGAGTTGCCCACTCACGTTTTCCTTTTGTTTTCTTTCCAAATTAAGGCTTCAATTTAATATTTTGGAAAAGCTTTTTAATTGATTTATCTACAGAAGTTATCATTAAAGTCTCTGGAAATGTTTGTAGATAAATAATTTTTGTAATAGTACTGAATCATTTTGAAAACTTAATAAATTGAAGTTATTCCTGCTGCTGCCCTTTTATTTATTTATTTATTTATTATTATTATTTTTAATACCTTTCATTGTAATAATTTTTTTTTAATACCTTTCATTGTAATGATTTTGCCCTGTCTGGCTGAGTCTTGCAGGGTGACTACACCTGCAACTTTCATAGATGCAGTTAGATATGGTGATAAGGTGCTCATAAGGCACACACCCACTACAATAAAAGGCATTTGAAATACTTTGAACAGCAGCAGCAGGAGTAAAAACATTCAGCCACCTCCACCATCACATTTTAGAATATTTTTTAAACAGCTAAAAAGTGAAGACCTTCCACACTCTGTGCAGACAGGGTTCACTTGTGCAGTAAACTTCCACAAACTGCACTAAAGCACACTGCAAACTTAAATAATGTGTCTATCGCTAGAAAAAAAAAAAACAATCACAAATCAGTAAATCGATTTTAAATCAGTAAATCAAAGTTAACTTTATTGGCACAGGCAGTAGCTAGGTAAGAGGAACTTTATTTATTTTTAATTAATTAATTTTAAATTCACTACATGATGAAGGGTTCAACTGTCCCTGTCCAACCTTCCTCTTTTGACCACTGCCCCTGTCCCTCATCATCCCTCCTGCTCTGCCTAAGGGTTGTAATAGTGGGGGAGGTAGCACTTATGGTAGATACAGTACCAGTCCTGCCCTAGCACTATCTTTTTACTCTTCTTTCCTCAGTAATCTAGACTTGTCTTGTCATTTCAGATGTAGCTTCATACTTGCACTAATGAGATGACCCACCACTATCCCTCTACAGCAGTGGAGGAGGTATTAGCAGCAGTTCTCATGGTTGATGAAAAGGTGTTAAGACTTTGAGAGGCCATGGCACTACTGCTGAAGATGGCTTGGGAACATGACCCCTACCCTTCTTCAAAATTAGTCTTTTTTGATAAGGAAGTATTTTTCTGCATTTAAGGGGCATGGCTAAAGAGGCAGGTTTATTATACAACATTCTGCAAAACATTTATGTGTTTTTTTTGCAAAAACTATGAGGATCTGAGCATGCAAAATTACAGCATATTAATCAGGCCAATCCTTATCAAATAAAGTTGTAATTATGTCCAGAGTGTCCTTTAACCCTTACTTGGGATACATTCTGACACTCCCTGCACAACTGAATAACACAATACAGGCAATTAAGGACACTCACAAGGGAACAACACATTATAACTTTTGTTCAATCAAATAATATGGACAGCTCTTTCAGGCATTATCCAAGATCAGTGGTCATATGATTTATACACAAGCAATATTGAGAAGGGGATTAAAAAAACAAGTGGCTCAAAACACCAGCTGCTAGTGTTTCCAAGACCAGACAGACCAATGTGTGAACAGCATGGATTGACTACAAAAAAGGCTACAACACAATGCCACAAACATGGATACTGGGATACTTGGCTCTTGTTATGGTTGCCTCCAGGCTGGCTGGAAGTTGGACCGTAGAAAGGATGCTCCTAGCGCTCACCAAAGGACTATCAGCACTGTAGACACCATAACTACTGCGTAGACACCAGTACTGCAGACTACACGAACCGCCGCTGCTGGGCTAGGATCTCGCCATCTGCTATCCACCCTGGACCTATGACCAGGCTCCAGGTTACAGTAGGTGAACCTCTTCCTTCTGTAGAGCGAAGCAGAATCAGGAACAAGAGCTCTTACAAGAGCTCAGTAGCTAAGGGAGTATGAAGAGCATAGCAATCCCTGTAGTGATTATAGCTGTCCCCTACAAACATGAGTCGAGGCTGCAAGTTAGAGGGACAAGTCATTCTCTTTTATTTAGCACCAAAGGGCCTTCTTTTTGCAGGTTTTCCTTACATAGGACCATCCACAGGATTTTACAGAACAACCAATAACACATGTACATTACAGAAAACACTCCCAGCAATTACACACAAAAATCCTCCCCCTCTGCCTGTGATATAATTATGGTACACAATGCTTAACATAATTATCACAGGCAGGAAAAATACAGTTTTTATACATACAATGTAACTTTAGAAATATACTTCCAATCTTCATACACTACATATTCAGAATCAGTACACTTTAAATACAAACACTCTGAAAAATCAGACAAATCCATCCAGTAGATAAAAAGATAGACAGAAGTCTTTTATGACCGACCGCAAGTACATTTTCCTGCCCAAAACAGTTCCATAGATTTGGGCTGTGCGGTCTGTCAATTTCACACTAAAAAAATGACTAAGTCCTATTCGAATGCACGAACGAGGCTGTTCGTGCATTTGGCTTAGTACAGCAGTGAGTTCAAACTGCCGAATGGGACTTAGTCTCTGAAGCTGAAAAAGGAGTGTGGGAGAAGATAAGGGTCAGCGGTGTTCAGGAAAATGTGTAGCCGATTTCAGTTCCATGGATTTGGCTACACATACCGCTGACCTCGTTCGAATGAACAAAGATGGCCACCGTCACGTGTTCGTTTGTACGAACTGCAGGCAACCCGGCGGTCGGAAATGTACCTACAGCAGGCTCCCAGCCTGGGAGGTAAATTGCCTGCACACTTCCACTTCTGGGTGGTCCGCCTGTGTGGTACTTGGTTCAGTAAGCCCCATTTACTGAACCAAGTGGGAGAAAGCCAGGAACAAGTTATTTTACAGGTCTGGGGACAGTCTTACAGGGGCATTGTTCACCAAAGTCACAATATGTCCCCAGACGGTTCTTAAAGGGCCATACACACCCAATAAAAGTCCATAAGTTTTCAGGGGCACAATCTCCCAGGGGCCATAGTCATGATGAAGGAGGCTGGCACATAGGCTTCTCCACAACCAAGGGAAGCAGGGCAATTTGTCATTTAAAGGGCCAGTTACAAATGGCAGTTTGTAACAGCTCTATACAAAGTCAACTGGACACCAATAAGCCTTCATCAAGAACTCAAAAAGCTAGTGGAGAACAACACTAGAGGTCAATTTCAGGTCAATTACATTACAAGTATATGAATATCATGTGCTGCCTCCAATGCTGCTCTGCAAAGGCCTTATATCCTCAATCAGGTCTTCATCAGAGTAGATACAAACACAGACTGGAGAGTGGAGCTACCACAAGCCACTCCTTCTGCATGGATGACATGGATGGCTAGAATGAGTATGGACATCAGCTCTCTGATTCACCTAACTAGAATTTACAACAAGGACTTTTGAATGTCATTCAGTCTATATAAGTGTGAGTGGAAGATTATAAGCACTAAAAAGTGCCAACAGGCCAAAATGAGACGTACAGAAAAGCATAAAAAAACTGTGGATACCACAAACACAAGGCAAGAAGGACAGTACATCAAAGATCATATCCACAGAGTCAGGCAGATCAATAAAAAGAAAAAGATCTACACCATCAATATATGCATACTACCACTCATCAGTTAGAACAGAAGAAAGGGATCAGCGCTTTCTATCTATACAAAATACAACAGAAACAATAATAAATAAGTAAAAAGTGGCAGCACACCTAAAAAGTAGGGCTCCCTCACAGGCCTTACAACAGAAGTGGTACAGAAAAAAGAAAGGAAGGCAGCACCACTATAAACCACATAAATTAAAAGAGCACTGAATAGGCAGACTAGAATGCAATATATATGATGGATAATAAGCAAATAGAAGTCCAGAATAAATAGTCTGACTGGTAGATGGATCAAACAACGAGGTATTTCTTTGTAGAGGTGAATACAGTCTTTTGTAGTGAGGGATTCTTCAGAGTGGTGTAGATGCGTCTTTGTACATCATATGAAATGAGAAAATAACAACTGATGGTATAGTATGTCCCGAAGGGGGTAGAAGCAATAAAAGAATATATGGTCCTACTCACGTTTTCAAGAGCTATTGACTTAGCTCTAGTGTTGATAACGTACAGTGGTATAATCCCCATTTATGGGATATGTGAGGTCTTAGTATTCTTTCTTGATTAGGGAACCATACTATTTTTGGTTTTTAGAACCAAACTATTTTTGGTTTTTAGACACTTTTTACCTCACAAAATTACTGGGACAAAAAGAAATGCACTTGGTGTTCCTTTTAAAAACCCTTACCCCCGAAGGTCTTAATGTAGAGTTCGACCTGTTTAATTTTTTATAAAAATTTTTATAATTAATTTTTTATAATATATTTCTTATATTTTATTATCTTCTATAATTATTTTGTGCATGAAATACATATTTATATAATGTGACTTATATACATGACTGTTCTATTTAAATAATATGCATGGTATTGTGAGTATAAAACCTTGTTTTTAATTTAATATATACATATAAAATTTAGCACGTTTGAGAAGAAAAAAAAATAAAAAATTATGACATCATTTTGGCGCCATTTTCTAATATGTTCACTGCCTATATAAACCTGTATGTAACAGGATGTACTTTCTGATCTCCACTTGATAAAGCCTAAGGGCAAAAAGCGTTGTGGTTTTTTAAACTATATTGTTTTAAATAAAGGTATTTTGGCCACTTTCTTACTGTGAGTTAGCCATCTTACTTTTTACTACTATTATTATTTTACTTTTTTACTACTACCATCCTTTTATCCAGCACCAGAAGTGTTTTTACTTTCCAGTGAGGATATTACTCCCAAGAATCCTAGGTGGGGATTATACCACTCAAGCTGTATTCATTGAACAGTTAGTCTGTTCAACTAAATGTGAGTAACCACTTGGTTTTTTATTTTCTCACCTCTGGCATTTTATACTTTGAGCACCATTGTTGTTCCCGCTTTTATTTCCACATATGGTTCCCTAATCAAGAAAGAATACTAAGACCTCACGTATCCCATAAATGGGGATTATACCACTGTACGTTATCAACACTAGAGCTAAGTCCATAGCTCTTGAAAACGTGAGTAGGACCATATACTCTTTTATTGCTTCTACCCCCTTCGGGACATACTATACCATCAGTTGTTATTTTCTCATTTCATATGATGTACAAAGACACATCTACACCACTCTGAAGAATCCCCCACTACAAAAGACTGTATTCACCTCTACAAAGAAATACCTCGTTGTTTGATACATCTACCAGTCAGACTATTTATTCTGGACTTCTATTTGCTTATTATCCATCATATATATTGCATTCTAGTCTGCCTATTCTGTGCTCTTTTAATTTATATAGTTTATAGTTCTCCAATAAATATGTGGTAGCACATGATGCACAAACTACACTTGCACTTCCCTCTTTTTTTCTGCATTCTATGCCATTGTCACTGTTGGAGCCATAGTGAGCAGGATGGCTGCACTACTACTTCCCACTACTATTTCCATTTATATTTTTTGCTTGTTTTCTTGTTGTGGGAACCATGGTAACCCAGGCCTCTGTTTATTTTCTGTGATCATACTGTCGGCAGCAGCTATATTCATTTGAGACCTTGCACACTGTCCGCAGCTCCATATTTGCAATGCTGAGACTCGGCAGGATACATAATGTGGTTTATAGCCTTCCTTTCTTTTTTCTGTGCCACTCATCAGTTACCTAGCTAAACTAGTTAGCTAGTTAAGAGAGGATCTGGACACCATGCTGTCAAGAAATCCACATCCCCTAGAACAAGCAACAGCTGTGCAAATCAGCCCTGCATGTGGTTGTACAGAAAAAAAGAGTAGGCTGCAAATATTGTCCAGTGCTAAAGGTTAGCAGGGATAGCATTTAGTAAAAGGTACAAGCTGTGTACTGAAAGATAAAAAAATAAATAAAAAGTAATAGAGAGTTCAGCTAATTAAAAAAATTATAAGCACTTTATCAAAAGATAAAAATATTCATTTTTGGGTCATGGTAAATAGCTTATACTAGGATGAAATACACAACTACCAGTCCAGAATTTAGAGATTACCCAATTGTGTCTATGGTGAAAAAGAAATACCCTTAGTAGGAACCATTGAATGCCACTTGATATTTATTTAGTACTACAGGCAAATGTAAAGCACTTTATTAAAGACATTTAAAGCACTTTTATTGGAGGCTAACATCATACTACTGTTGACAGCATAGAAAGCAGAAAAACAGAGGGAAATGCAACTGTAGTTTGTGCAACAAGTGCTACCACATATTTTTTTTTAAGAACAAGAATTACAGGCATGTTCTGGGCATAGCCCTTTTTAAACTATAGTGCAACACTCACCATTATATAGATAAAATAGTGCAGCAATTTCATTACCCACCCCCAAGACAAACAAGTGAGATATCTTGGAGATGGTACCACCCCTGATTTGAGGAGGCAATATGGAAAGGGTCCTTTTCCAAAAGGAGTTTAGTTGAATTTACGATTTGGATATTGTGTCTCCTCATGGTCTCAGTGAGAAACTTGAGTGGCACTAGTTTCTTTAGGTACTCTAGCTTGTACCTGTACCTACTGGATGGTAAGTCTGTGTTATCTCAATTTTGTTTCTTTTTTATCTTTAGTATTTCTGTATTTACTTATGCCAGTGTATCCAAGAGTCAGGTTACTCTCTTTTGTTCTTCTCTTTTTTTACTCTATAACTTCTCTTGATAAGCTGATGAACTGTAGTTATGTCTACTAGGCCCTTAGGGCACTGTACCCTTGTCTCTTCAATGGGCTTATTGTATTACATTATTCTCTTATCTTATACTTTTCCTAGATATTGCTTTGTCTCATGTATATAGGTGCTGGTTTTAATGGTGCTTTTAATCTTCATGTACTCCCTCTGTATCTGGCTGCTTGAGTTTCCCCTATTCTTACTGTATTTAGAACTGTTTCCTTTTTTGAATTTGCTGCATATACTTGTACTGGCTGTGTTGTGCTCTCTCTTTAACATGGGTGATTTTTGCCTTGCTTTCTCATATATTATGGCCATGGAAGGTGCCTATCCTGGTAAACTATGCCAAGATCATGATGTTGTGTTTGTTACTATGTTTCTTAGCCCTGAGGGATACTTGTTTGTCTTTGGTGATGGGTTATGAAATTGTATCTATATAATTAGTTTACGGATAAAATGCATCGATAAAGGGCTATTCCCGAAATGTTTGCCTGTAATTCTAGTTCTCCAATAAATATGTGGTAGCACTTGATGCACAAACTACACTTGCACTTCCCTCTTTTTTTCTGCATTCTATGCCATTGTCACTGTTGGAGCCATAGTGAGCAGGATGGCTGCACTACTACTTCCCACTACTATTTCCATTTATATTTTTTGCTTGTTTTCTTGTTGTGGGAACCATGGTAACCCAGGCCTCTGTTTATTTTCTGTGATCATACTGTCGGCAGCAGCTATATTCATTTGAGACCTTGCACACTGTCCGCAGCTCCATATTTGCAATGCTGAGACTCGGCAGGATACATAATTCTTCATCATTTTAGGTGTATTGTTATATTGAAGCATAGTACACATCAACCATTAGGCTGCTGGAACTAACCTTTATTCCTCAAGTTATGCTACATTGGTTTCCTGGGAATTATGTTCTACTGGAACTACAATCTTTGTTTGATACAAACGGTTACTTTGTTATGTCTCTAGCTATTAGATTATTTGGGGCAATATGTAGTGTTGCCCAGGCACTTCATGAATTATATTTAAATCACAGTTGTCTACTATTTTCATCTTGCTGCTACTTAGTGTCATTGTAGTTTTATTGTTGCATGACGCTGGTTGCTTCGCGAATTTAAGGGGACGGTGGATCCCAATCAGGAAAATGACGCGAACGTGCATGCGTCATCCCATTTAAATCATGCACTCACGCTGCAATGTCAAGTGATGTGATATTACCTATCACAGCCTTTCAATAGGTATTTGATCTCCTTTCATCTATTCTTTAGTGCCTTGTCATGGTTTCCACATGTCTGGTTATCCGAGAGAGTGTTCTTATAATGTTATTCTGTTTTTTTGTGATCTTGGATTGTTTCGGACTATTCCTTTTTCTGGCATCCTTGACCTCTTGGCTTTGTTTATTTGTTTATGCATCTATATGTATTCCTGATCCCAGCTTGTTTCTGACCATTCTTTTCTGTTAAATCCGGCCATTCTAAGGTCCGGTAATATCTATTTATCTATTTTAGTGTTCTTCTACGTGTGTTACTTAATTCTGTGTGCTGGGCCACTACCTTCCTGACACAGGCAAACACTGAGGTGCTTAGTGTGGAGTTGCAGTTTATAAGGCTAGGAGAGGAGGTGATTTGGGGTGGGGACTGCATTTTGTTTTATTAACCTTTTCAATGTTACCTGTCCTGAGAGAGAGAGGAAATGGCTATTATGCATTTATGATGACCGCCTCTTAGACATTTTGAAAATATATATCTTATCTTAAAGGAACACTCTGTGCACCATAACTTCTTCATGAAAATTAATTTGTTATGGTGCCAAGAGGCCTATGGGTGCTTTCTTACCCAAAGGGGTTAAACCATTCTTAAACATTTTCCAATTCTCCCAGAGGCATCCATTTTCTGAAATTGATTATCAGGAAGTGCAGAGTGCCACCAGGCAGGGGCTCCCCTAATTAGCTAGAGCAATAATTTGGTGATCTAAGCCAGTCAGTATCTACCCATCAATAAAAAGGCAAATATTAGAGGTTGAAAGAGGAGCTACAAATGATGTGGAGAGTGAATGCACTAGTAGTACCAGTTCTGACAGGATCACTCATGGCTGTAACCCCCAAATTGGTAGATTGTCTTCAGCAGCTTCCAAGTGGGAAATCTCAGAGCTCTTTTCAGAAGAGTGTAGTTTAAGCAACAACTAAGATACTGTACAGAATCCTCAGACTTCAGACATTTGATAGGGGACCTTAGCATGAAGAATACACCAGAAGGGTTTTACAAATCAGGACATAATAACAAAAAAGCTAAAATGGAGAAACCATGTGTGAAAAAGGGAAGTACACCCTTTTGGCTTCCATAGAAATTAAGAGGCTAGGTAGCCGCAGGTGCTGCTAATCAAATTATCATGATTAATTGATCATCAGCAAGTGTGACAACCTCTGTAAAAGCCAAAAAGTTTTAGCAGTTTGTTGGTCTTGAGCATTCAGGTTGTTATGGGCAAATGCAAATATTGTATTTCATAAACCGTGTTCTTGGTCTTTAAGAGATATTGCAAACTGACAAGGTTTTAGAAATGGAACATATTGTTTTTCATAACTGTTTCTTTAAGCAATAACCTCTTACTTACCTTCAGTGCATAATATGTTTACGCCATTTTGTCCCAGACGACATACAATAACAATAATGCATAAACAAGCTTCAAGACTATGCTACGACTCTTTCAGTACATAATATACTGTGCTAACCTTAAGTAGATAAAAATGTTCAGACTTTAAGATGCCATCTTGACCTAAGTCAGGAAAATTTCCATGATGTATACACCCTTTAGTTATGGCCTTGTATTTTTGCCAAGTTAAGGGAGGTCCTAAAATGAATAAGAGTAAACAAGTTACATTTTCATATATGAACTATGGTGACCCTATAATGAAGACACCTAAAGGTATAAATAGGTGTACTTTTAAATGTTAAGACAGAGGAGAAACTTGGAGACAGATGCTGCTCCATCTTAAAATGACAGAGAGGCTGACATGATGACATGTTCAGGAGGGTATGTTAACCTATTAATGATATTTGCAAGCATTTAGTTTAATCTTATAAACTCTGCTATAAATAATTGAAATGGATTTTATATGTCTATATTTATATATAATAAATATCTAAAAGACACAACTTTATTGCTTCCAAGACAATCCTTATTTTATAGTGCAGTGATTCCCAACCCAGTCCTCAAGGCACACCTACCAGTCCAGGATTTAGGGATTACATAGTAGTGGCCAAGGTGTTTTTAGAAAAAACACCTTAGACACAACTGGGTCACCCCTAAATCCTGGACTGGTAGGTGTGCCTTGAGGACTGGGTTGGGAAACACTGTTATAGTGTATTCTCAATTATTTATATATTTTAAATAGAGGATCTCTTACTAACGATATAAAATTTGGCTAAGATATCTGTATGGTTAGCCCTGCTAAGTTCTATGCTTTAAGACGTTATAGTGGTAAATAAGGGAACCAGCCGCGGTTTCAAGGTATATTAACACAATGCCAATGAGGAAAGATATCAGCAATGATCTTGGAGAAGCAATTGTTGCTGCCCTGCCCTGAGTTATAAGGGCCATCATTCTACAGTTAGAAAGATTATTAAAAAGTGAAAAACATTCAAGACAGTTGCCAAGCTTTACAGGAGTTGATGTCCTAGCCAATTTACCCCAAGGTCAGACTGTGCAGTGCTCACAGAAATTGGAAAAAAACAAACAAAAGTTACATCTCAGACTCTACATGCCTCAGCATGTTAAATCTTAACATTCATGACAGTACAATCAGAAAAAGACTAAACAAGTTTGGTTTGTTTAAAATGGTTGCCAGGAGAAAGCTTCTCCTCTCTAAAAACAACATGGCAACATGGCTTGGCTTTGCAAAGTTGCATCTGGACAAACCAGAAGATTTCTGGAACAATGTCCTTTGGACAGACGAGACCAAAGTGGAGATGTTTGGCCATAATGCACAACGCCACATTTGGCAAAAAGTAAACACAGCATATCAGCAAAGACACCTCAGGCTAACTGTCAAGCAAGGTGGTGGAGTGGTGATGATTTAGGGTAGATTTGAAGCCACAGGTCCTGGGAACCTTGCAGTCATTGAGTCGACCATGAACTCCTCTGCATGCCAAAATATTCTAAAGTCAAATGTGAGGGCATCTGTCTGACAGCTTGGCCTAAATAGGGTCTTGCAACAGGACATTAATCACAAGAACACTAGCAAATGTACAACAGAATTACTGAAAAAGAAAAGAATCAAGATGTTGCAATGGCTCAGTCAAAGTCCATACCTCAACCCTATTTATGCAAAGAAAAGAGAACTTTGTATAAACAAACGCCTGCAAACATCAATGAACTGAAGTAACATTGTAAAGAAGAGTGGAAGAAAATTCCTCCACAATGATGTGAGAGACTGATAAAGTCAGATAGAAAATGATCACTTTAAGTTATTACTTGAAGGTGGTTCTACAAGCTATTGAATCATACAGTGTACTAAGTTTTTCACACATGGCTTCTCCATTTTGGCTTTATTTTTGTTAAATAAATGATGGCACGGCGTAATCTCTTCTTCGCCCTGCTGTTCCTCCTCCACCTACTAACTTGACCGCCTCAGACTTTGCAACTCACTTCACTGACAAGATCTCTACAATCAGAGAATAGGTATGTCATATTTCTTCTTCCCGTTACAATACTTCCTCTAACTTCACTCCCTCTGCTGTTCTATGCTCATTCGCACCCGCTACATTGGAAGAGGTTTCTGCTCTGCTCCGTCCTCCTGCCCCACCACCTGCTCCGTAGATCCAATTCCCTCGCACCTCATCCATACTCTGTCTTCTTCTCTTTCTCCACCTGTCACTAAAATTCTCAACCTCTCTCTCTCCTCTGGTATATTTCCATTGCCCTTCAAACATGCAACTGTAACCCCAATTCTAAAGAAGCCCAATCTTGACCCTAACTCCCCATCCAACTATCGTCCTATCTCGCTACTGCCTTTTGCATCCAAGATCCTTGAAAAAATTGTGTATGCGATATTGACAGACATCCTCGAGTCCAACTCTCTGCTAGACCCGCTTCAGTCTGGTTTCTGTGCTAAGCACTCTGTGGAAACGGCACTGACCAAAGTATCCAATGATCTACTCGCTGCAAAATCTCATGGTCACTACTCTATCCTAATTCTCCATGACCTGTCTGCGGCTTTTGACACTGTTGATCATCAACAGCTTCTTCTCATCCTCCGCAATATCGGTCTACAAGATACTGCTCTCTCATGGTGCTCCTCCTACCTCTCCCAGTGCTCTTTCAGTGTTTCTTTCTCTGGCTCTGCTTCTTCTCCCCAACTCCTCTCATTTGGTGTCCCCCAAGGTTCAGTCCTTGGTCCCCTACTGTTCTCCATCTATACTGCCTCCCTTGGTAAACTCATTAGCTCCTTTGACTTCCAATATCATTTCTATGCGGATGACACGCAAATCTACCTGTCCTCTCTTGATCTCTCCCCGTCCCTCTTGACTAGTGTCTCTGACTGCCTCTCTGCTATTTCTAACTGGATGGCTGCCCACTTCCTTAAACTAAATTTGACCTAAACTGAAATTCTGGTCTTTCCTCCCTCAAGTGTTGTTACTCCTGTGTCTGTCTCCCTCCAAGTCAACGGTGCTACCATCAGCTCCACCATGCAGGCTCGCTGCCTAGGTGTTCTCTTTGACTCTGACCTCTCCTTCAAGCCTCATTTTCAATCTATCGCCAAATCCTGTTATTTCCATCTCAAAAACATTGCGCGCATCCGCCCCTTCTTAACACCAGATGCGATTAAGGTGTTGGTCCATTCCACTGTCCTTTCTCGCCTTGACTACTGTAATCCGCTTCTCAGTGGTCTTACATGCTCCCAACTAGCGCCGTTACAGTCCATAATGAATGCGGCGGCGAGGCTCATCTTCCTGTCCACCCGCACCTCCCATGCCTCACCCTTCTGTCAGTCCCTACATTGGCTTCCTATAAAATATAGAGCTCAATTTAAAATTCTGGTTCTTGCTTTCAAATCTCTACATAATGCTGCTCCCAGCTATCTATCCTCCCTTATACACAAGTATGTCCCGTTTAGGCCCTTACGATCTGCTGAAGACTTACGTCTATTTTCTGTCCGTAATCCCACCTCTGATGCTCGCCCTCAAGATTTCTTGAGGGCTGCACTGTTCCTGTGGAACTCGCTTCCCTCCTCCGTTAGATGCTCACCCAGTCTCCACTCCTTAAAAAAATTGTTAAAAACCCACTTCTTCATAAAAGCGTATCAATTAAACTGTTAATAGCTCCTGACTGATTCCTCTTCTGCAACCGTCACTAGTCTAATACTATCCTTACCTTTTTGTGTCATTTTACCCCACTCCCTCTAGTATGTAAGCTCATTGAGCAGGACCCTCAACCCCTCTGTTCCTGTGTGTCCAACTTGTCTGGTTACAACTACATGTCTGTTCGTCCACCCATTTTAAAGCGCTGCAGAATTTGACGGCGCTCTATAAATATCATAATAATAATAAATAATAATGTTATGTGCTGTTGTTCATATGAGGTTGTGTTTGTGTGTGTGTATATATATATATATATATATATATATGTTGTAGGAAAACATTGCCAATGTGAAGTTTACTGGAATGTAAAAAATTATTCTTGAACATTTGAAACATTTTATTAATGACTAATGTTATTATTAACTTTATGTATTCGTCCTGTCCATTTATGTGAAGATGTGCAGTGATGAAAAAGGTTGACTTTAGAAATGTTATCTTAAGTCTATATTACATGCCTGTTCAATAAATTTTTCAATAAATAGTAAACAGCATAGCATACTTGAAAAACGCATATTTTATGATTATTTCTGTTTTGTGCTTCCATTTGAATAATCTTTTATAGCAGGGGTGTCAGGCTGAATTAAACAGAGGACTGATGTCAGGGCCGGACTGGGAAAAAAATTCAGCCCGGGCATTTTTTTATCACAGCGGCCCACTAAGAAGGGGGCGGGGCAGAGAGGGTGTGTTTTTCATCACTCATGACAAACACGCCCCCTCTCAAAGTGAGCATGTTGGTTCAATGCTCTTCCAGGGCAGACCATGCGCAGAGCTCTGCTGAAGAGCTCTAGCATGAGAAAAAAGTCCTGTATTTGTTCTGCACAGTGCAAGCAAATTTAATAACATGCTTGCACTGTGTTTTCTTGCAACTTGTTTCTGGTGTCTCTATAAATGGATACCAGGAGACAAAAGGGCCAGGAAAGAGTATTGTGCATGTGTTTGGAGCCTGCTTGTGGTATTACGTTTGTGCAGAGTGAGCTGGTCATGGTGTGGTATTGTGTAATAAGGTCGGTTTTAGTCGTGTTGTGTTTGTGGTGTAATGTAATGCATATGTGGCTAGGGGCTGTAGAGAATGTGTGTATAGGGGATGTAGCAAGTGTGTGCATACAGGCTATAGTGTGTGTGGGTATAGGTGATTTAGTGTTTGTAGAGAGTGTGTGTTCAGGGAATGTAGTATGTGTTTGCTTACAAGGAATCTAGTGTGCATATAGGGGATCCAGAGTGTGTGTGTGTGTATATAATCCAGAGTTGGCTAAAGGATCTAGTGTGTGTCTGGAATGTAATGTGTTTAGGGGTGCAGTGTGTGTGTGAGGGGTGTTGTGTGTATGTGTATATATATATATATATATATATATATAGTTTATATAAATATGTTTGGAAGTATTGTGTATGTGTGTGATGCAGTGTATCGGGGGGTTGTGTGTGTATGTGAGGGGTGCAGTATGTGTGTGTGAGGTGTGATGTGTGTGAGGGTGCTGTGTGTGTGAGGGTGCTGTGTATGATGTGTGTGAGAGTGCTGTGTGTGAGTGTTGTGTGTTATGTGTGTGAGTGCTGAGTGTGATAGTGCTGTGTATGATGTGTGTGAGAGTGCTGCGTGTGATGCGTGTGAGAGTGCTGAGTGTGAGAGTGCTATGATGTGTGTGAGAGTGCTGCAATGTGTGAGATTGCTGTGTATGATTTGTGTGAGAGTGCTGCGTGTGATAGTGCTGAGTGTGAGAGTGCTGAGTGTGAGAGTGCTATGATGTGTGCTGTGTGTGCTGAGTGTGAGAGTGCTGTGTGTGAGAGTGTTGTGTGTTGTGAGTGCTGGGTGTGATAGTGCTGTGTGTGATGTGTGTGAGAGTGCTGCGTGTGATGTGTGTGAGAGTGCTGAGTGTGAAAGTGCTGTGTATGAGAGTGCTATGATGTGTGTGAGAGTGCTGTGTGTGAAAGTGAAAGTGTTAAGTGATGTGTGTGGGAGTGCTGCTGTATGTGTGTAGATTGCTGCGGTATGATGTGTGTGAGAGGCTGTATGTGTGAGAGATTGCTGTGTGTGATGTGTGTGGAGAGTGCTGGAGTGTGTGAGAGTGCTGCGATGTGTGTGAGAGTGCTGTGTGTGTGAGAGTGCTATGATGTGTGTGAGAGTGCTGCGCAGGATGTGTGTGGAGAGTGCTGAGGTGAGGGAGTGCTATGGATGTGTGTGGGAGAGTGCTGTGTGAGAGTGGGCAAGGATGTGTGTGAGAGTGCTGCTGCATGTGTGTGAGAGTGCTGTGTGTGAGAGGTTGTGAGTGCTGGGTGTGATAGTGCTGTGTGTGGATGTGTGAGAGTGCTGGGCGTTGTGATGTGTGTAGAGTGCTATGATGTGTGTGTGGAGGAGTGCTGTGTGTGAGAGTGCTATGATGTGTGTGAGAGTGCTGCGATGTGTGAGATTGCTGTGTATGATGTGTGTGAGAGTGCTGTGTGTGAGAGTGCTATGATGTGTGTGAGAGTGCTATGATGTGTGTGAGAGTGCTGCGATGTGTGAGATTGCTGTGTATGATGTGTGTGAGAGTGCTGAGTGTGAGAGTGCTATGATGTGTGTGAGAGTTCTGTGTGTGAGAGTGCTATGATGTGTGTGAGAGTGCTGTGTGTGAGAGTGCTGCGTGTGATGTGTGTGAGAGTGCTGAGTGTGAGAGTGCTGAGTGTGAGAGTGCTGAGTGTGAGAGTGCTGAGTGTGAGAGTGCTGGGTGTGATGTGTGTGAGAGTGTTGTGTGAGTGCTGAGAATGCTATGATGTGTGTGAGAGTGCTGCGTGTGAGAGTGCTGTGTGTGAGAGTGCTGTGTGTGAGAGTGCTGTGTGTGAGAGTGCTGTGTGTGAGAGTGCTGTGTGTGAGAGTGCTGTGTGTGAGAGTGCTGGGTGTGATGTGTGTGAGAGTGTTGTGTGAGTGCTGAGAATGCTGAGTGTGATAGTGCTGTGTATAAATGTTGTGTGTTGGGGGGTAAATAAACAAAAAAAAAACTAAGCAAAAAAAAAACTAAACCCCCCCCCTCCCTTCTTACCTTTAGCCTGGGAGGGGGGACATGCACGTGGTAGCTGGGAGGGGGGGCACCGGCACTCGCACACCATCCCTGGTGGTCCAGTGGTGAGTGAACTCTCTCGCGAGATCGGGGCGTTGCCATGGCAGCGCTCCCGATCTCGCGAGAGGAACCCGGCGGAGCTGCAAGATAGAGCTCCGCTGGGTCCTCTCCCTCCCTCCCTCCCCAGCCGCAGGTCTATTTAAATGGGCCGGTGAGGGAGAGCTTTGATCTCCCCACCGGCCCTCCATGGAAGACAGCGGGGCCGGCGCTCGGATAGTGCCGGCCCTGCATAGACCGGCAGGGGAGATCCTGAGACCGCCTCGGCCCCACGGACACCGCGGCCCACCGGGCATTTGCCCGGTGTGCCCGATGGCCAGTCCGGGCCTGACTGATGTAGATTTGCATGCACCTATTTAGCGGCCACTTAGGTTTCTGCAAGGAATAATAACAAGCAAAAAAGGGTCAAGTACGCACTATCCCAAATCCCAATGCACATTTAGATGACTGGAGATTATTTAATATCGCTCCAATGGCCATTTAAGTGTAAGCTCACTTATATCAAAGCAAAATCTAGGTGAGTTCTACACAAACAATTCACCTGTGAACAATGAACCTTTTTTGTTTTTATATATTTGAGCTGATTTATGTTATAGTCATTGCTGCCGCCCAGGAGTAGCGGGAGTTTTGAGCGTAGGGCTTAATTTTGAATGTCTGTATTTGCTTTTATATTACACTGCTGCTGCCCACCCCATGTGTCCCATATTAAGGGTTAATAAGTGTAGGTGTTTAAAAAAAAAATGCCCCTATACCCCTCTCTGTCTAATTAGAGATTTTGCCTTTTAGCTGAAAACAGCAACATGAATTGCTAGTGTAGGATACACCTAAGAGGTTTTGCCATGACGTGACTGGTAAGCTTACACTTTAAAGGCCATTCGAGTGATGCTAAAAAAAAATAAAAAAAATAAAAACACCAGTTTTCTGCATGGATTTAAAAGACTAACATACATTTGGTTTTAATTGAAAATATATTGCAAAACTGATGTACTGTTAATTCAAGAGCAAATAACAAAACAAAACAAAATATAAAAAAACACAAAGACTTGTTGAGGCACTTAATTTCATGTGGCAGTGGTGGCTATTCCCTTGTAGTTATCAACTACTATGGTGGATATCATCTCTCCGGAAATGCATGACAATTGTTGTTTCTTCATGGCTAGAATATCCATATTAAGGAAGTAAGACGTTCTCATCTCACACAGAGTACATTGCAGTCGAAGGCCTCAGGATCTCTAGTTTAGGCACTTGTAATCCAATATAACCACAACACCTCTGCAGATTCCCATCTGTTGCTGCTTGGCATCATGTGACTGTGTGTGTGTGACAATAGTAGAAACCTTATATTTTGTGTCTTCTGTGTCTAGGGCAATTTATTTTGACCTTTTTTTAACATTGTGTTATAACAGATGTTATATAGCAGTAAATATGTGGATTTGTTTTATTCATTGGGTAGTTTTAGAATTGTTTTGATAGACAGATAGAGCTAATGTGCTCTTTAGTTAGAAAATGACATCATGCACTTGATTTAGTACCTCATAATCATTTATATAATGCTATGCAAATTAATTTAATACTAGACTATTATTCTGAATAATGAAGATGAAGCAGATAAATGTCCTCTAATTGTTTTAACTTTACTTTAACATAAATTGCATGTGACATGGTATTTTATTTATGAACATATTTGAGATATCTACAAGTAAAAGTACTGAATTGCCACTAAATGAAATGCCAGAGTTCAGTACTGCTCAGCAGAAAATTAAATGTGTCATCTTACAAAATGCCAGGCCATTTAATGGAAATGCAGTGCTATTATCAATACTCTTTGCTGCATAACCATGTCTTACTCACACATGATGCGTAGGCTTAGCTGAAGTAAAAATTTTAAATTGTTTTGAACTACTCAGATGTTTACTTTTTGTGAATGTAAGCAATGTGAAATAGCTATATTGTTGTTCTAGTAGAAATAAAAATGTATTTTTATATTGTTTAGATCAGCATTTCCCAATTGGTGTTCTGCAGAATCCTCTAACAAAATTGAAGATCAGCTGCGATTTGCCCATCGGGTTGCCCAATCTCTTAGGGTGTCTGTGTGTTTATGTGCCCGTGTGTGTAGCTGTGTGTCAGTGCCAGTGTGTATCTTTGTGCCAGTGGGTGTGTATTTGTGTGTCAGTGTATATCTTTGTGCCAGTCGGTGTGTATCTATGTTTGTATGTGCCAGTGCATGTATCTGTGTGTCAAGGTGTGTGTATCTTTGTCAGTGTGTGTGTGTGTTTGTATGTGTACACATATGATAAAACATGAATAAAAAAATTCTAACTTTGAGCCCCAAAATCTGTTACGCATCTACAACCGCCAAAAAACACCCATGCTACATAGTTTCTAAAATTTGTCCTGAGTTTAGAAATACCCTATGTTAACATGTTCTTAGCTTTTTTTTTTCAAGTTATTGAGCTATAAGTACAAGTAGGACATTGCTGTTTCAAAATATATATTTTAAAAATGTATCAATAGTGACATTGTCACACTTATCTGTCAAATCTCTTGTATGTACGTAGTGGGGAATCGTGATGCAGCATAATACATAAACTAACCCCATTCAACCCTCCAAAATAATGACAGACAACGTAGTATGGATGAAACAAGCCACAGCATTTATTATAACATATGATAAAATACTGCATAACACATCCATAATTTATTTAATAATTTCTCTTCTTTTCTGTAACCAAAACATTAAACATAAATAACCATAACTTACTATATATATATATATATATATATATATATATATATATGTATGTATAACTTAACACATAGTGTTATACAGTGAACCTCCGTTAAGTGCACTCCATCCCCCCTAAATAGATTGGCAGCATCACATTCAAAAACCCTATTCCGAACCGGAATCCCCCCGAACACCCAAAACAAACTGAGAAACACATCTATTCAACCTACGGTGGCAGTGCTCCATGGCACTCTGGTTCCGGGGGCACCGCCAGAAGTTACGGGCAATGACCTCGGACCAAACCAGGCGCACATTGGGAAACAAAAGTAAAAATGCGCGCCAAGTCCCATTTTACAGCCGATACCAAATCCCTTATGGGCACCGAACCCAGGTCATTCCCCCCAGATTGATCACCAGGACACTCGGAACCCCCAGGAGGCGGGACAACTGAACCACCTAAGGGAGGAGCCGCACCCACCTCATGCCCCTCATACCGAACCACCGAGACTCCGCTTTGGAAGGTGTAAAACCGCTTGCCTCCAGGCTGAACCACCACACGCTGCCTGGCCCAATAAACATAGGAGTGTCCCATGATCCAAATCCTGGGGGGAACTGCAGAGAAGCTGCAGAGAGAAATCAAGTCAGTAGACCAGCCGGGCGAATATAAGAAACATAACGTCTTGACTCCCACCTCCCAATTCTTTGCACCACCTGCGCTGGCATACCAAGTCTAGAGGCCTCACTAGCCACCCCAATATGAAATGAATGCCCCCCGAACTCCCTGATATCGATTCCCAGAAACTCCAGCCCTAAACGGAACACTCTAATAAACTGGAAATGAGAAAGAAAATTACCATCCTCATGCACCAGGTGGGGAAGCGCGGGAGAAGAGCGTAAGGAACAATACTCCCCAAAGGACAAAACAGGACAAATGCCGGAACCTGGCACTGCCCCTAGTCGGACCCATTTGCCCCTCCCCAAGACATCAGTCTTTGAGCGGTGAATCCTGAAGGAAATCTGATCAGCAGTGCAAGCAACGTCCCCAAATAGCACCCCCCCCCCACCTGCTGGGGCACACCAGCTCCCCAATCCACATGGCACCAAAGAATGCCAGGAAAAAGGCCAAGGAAAAGAGCTGGGCCTCGAACTCCAAATGGCAAACCTATGTAAGGCATTACACAGATTAGCCAAGAGAGTACCTGAGACAGGACGACTCAAGTCTTGCGAGCGCCCCCTGCCTCAAACCTTTTAGGGCCTGGCATACTATAAATGCTTTGGTAGTGTCTTCCCAACTCCGCAACTTGAACAGGAAGCTGAGCCCTGCCAAGCGCGCAGAAATGGCAGAGGGGGACAATCCTGCAACCTCCCAGTCCCCAAGGAGAAGAACCAGACCCTGCAGGTGAGCAGGCAAGTCCTGGAAACCCCCCCGGGACAGATCCCACCCATCCCATTCCCTCCACACCTTGTTATAGCGGGCCCATGTGGGCACGGGACACCCTCCACTTGTGGAGCCACTGCCCGAAACACATCACACTGTGAACAAGAGAGAGCGTAGGCCATCACATTGTGAACACCCGGAATGTGTACAGCCCTACAGGACACATTAAGCCCCAAACAGCACAGAACCAAGCTCCGCAGCAAGCGTACCACGGGGGGGGAGGAAGCAGTCAACTGATTAATAGCCTGCACCATCCCCAAATTGTCGCAATGGAAAACCACCCGTCTGTCCTCAAGCAGGGAACCCCACACCTCCAAAGCCACCAGAATGGGGAAGAGCTCTGGAAAGGCCAAGTTCCGAGTGAGCCATGCCGTATGCCAAGCCTCTGGCCACGAGTCAGCGCACCATTTTGAGCCCAAAATGGCCCCAAAACCCGCCGAGCCAGCCGCATCGGTAAATAGGTGGAGATCAGCATTAGAAACCTCCAGAGCCTGCCAGTAAGTCCTACCATTATACGAGGCCAAGAAGGAATCCCAGACAGCCAAGTCAGCCCACAAGGGCCACGTAAGCCGGATAAAGTGCTGCGGGCAAACGACCTCAGGGGCCGGTTAAAGATCCCCCCATGGCCGAAATCCAACAAGTAAAATTTAGTTTCCCCAGAAGAGATTGCAGGCAGTGTAGTTGGATCTTACACCGCCCCATAGCCCGTGACACAGCTAGACGGAGGTCCAGGATCTTTTCTTGAGGCAACCGACATTCCCCGGCCACCAAATCAATTTCGATGCCCAGAAAACTAAGGCACATGACCGGACACACAGTTTTGTCATGAGCCAATGGAACACCGAATTGCTGAAACACCTCTGAGGACCCGCAGCAGCAGGGCATAGACGAGCAACTCCGCCGGCCCTACACACAGGAAATCATACAGATAGTGCAGGAGGGAAGCGACCCCTGCTTCCCTCCGTACCACCCATTTCAGAAAATTGCTAAAGCACTCAAAATAAAAACAGGACAGAGATCAACCCATAGGTAGGCACATATACACAAAGAACTTTCCCTCAAGGCACAGCCCTTGATGGCACTCTGGGTGCACTGGAAGCAGCCTAAAAGCAGATTCCACATCCGCCTTATCTAGCAATGCCCCTGGGCCAGCAGCCGACACCATGTGAACCGCGTATCAAAGGATGCGTAGGAGACCCTGCAAAGCTCAGCCGAGATGTCATCATTCATTGAACCCCCTGGAGGGTACAACAAATGGTGAATCAGGTTATATTTACCAGGCTTCTTCTTAGGCACCACGCCCAAAGGAGAAACCCGCAAATTAGGCATAGGAAGGGTGGAAAACGGGCCAGCCATCCGGCCCAAGGAGACCTCCTTATCCAGTTTTTCCCTTACCACCTGAGGGAATTCCTGCACGGACCTGAGGTTCCGAACGGAAAGCAGTGGAGGGTACTCTGAGAAGGGGATCCAAAAACCCTGCTCAAAATTAGGATCCGTGCCGCAGCCTGATTCTTTTAAAGGTTGAGCCACGGGCGCATCGCATTTACGATTATCGGGGTCGTCGCCCTTAGCCCCCATGTCCCATTTCTTTCTTTTTTTTGCCCCGTTTGAAACAGCGGGAGGCAGGATGGGCCCCACTGCAACCGAATCACTCGTGCTTAAACCAGCACGATGACACCCACTTACAGTGACTGTCGTTAAACTTCTAACAACAGCCTGGCCTCTGGTTGGGGGCCCCACCAGCCCCCCCCAAGAAAGGACGAAAATACGCCTTGCTGGGGGGGCTGGTCTGGTCATAACTGAGAGCCAGAGGCCAATATCCGTCTGGTTCCACGACAGCAAGAGACGCACTGCCAGCCGCTGCCCAAACTGCTCATTGTACCTTCACCAACCCAGCCCCCCATAGGTGCGACAAGCGTTCCAGATCATGTCCTGATAACAGAACAACGCGGAGCACTTCTGGGGATACTTCTCCCCCACCATGCTGGTCAAAATAGAGAACGCCCAAATCCACTTTGGGAATCTTCCAATAGCGGTACTTTTCCCTATCCTTTTTGGACTCGTTACTGTCTTAATCCACCACGGGAGGAGCTTCCTCCAATGCCAGAAGGGGAAATATTTAGACAAACTCCCCTTTCCAAATTCTTTCTCTCGCCTCCTGCTTCAAGCGCAAGCCCAGAGGGCCAGACCAGCACATGTATGCAATGCCACGTGCCACGTCCGAAACACACCCCTCGAGACAAGCGTCGCCCGCGGTAGCACCAGCACTGGACACCGCGGGTACAGGGGGACCCAGGGGCATGGGGGCAATGAACCACCACCCGCCATGGACAGGGGCCCAGTAGGTGGCAAAGACAGAACCATAGGAGGGAGTTGGGTGGAGGACCAAACCGACCAAAGCTGACCATCAATAGAGGTGTCCCCACTAACCGCCGCCCCCTGCTCCCACTAATCCAGAAACCCCCGAAAACCTGAGCGGAACCCCCACAGCCCGGGACCCAAAGCGCTAAAAAAGGAGGGAATATTGTACTCACCGGTTGCAGCCTGGCGGTCCAAAACCGGCACTGCACTCACAGAAGGCTGAGGCAATAAAATAGGGATTCCATCATCCACAGAAGTCATCAGATGTGTTCCAGACGCCTCCTGCTGGATGTATCCAGTAAATGCAGCTGGGTCCTGAGAAGAGAGCAGCAGAGAGGAGGTGAGCCCACTCCCCACAGGAGGTGGCCGAGG
Organism: Pelobates cultripes; assembly: GCA_933207985.1. Lineage (NCBI taxonomy): Eukaryota > Metazoa > Chordata > Amphibia > Anura > Pelobatidae > Pelobates > Pelobates cultripes. The sequence continues at coordinate 295,625,748 of OW240912.1, forward strand.
CAAGAGGGATAGGGGACCCAGGCAAAGTAGAGGGGGGAGGAGAGGACAGAGGGGACCCAGGAAGGATAGGAAAGGGACCAATGAGGGGAAGACAAGAAAGGGGGGGAACAAGAAAGGTGGAAGGGGGAGGGGAGGCTCAGCAGAGATGGGAAGGGAGGGGAGTCCAGGAGAGAAGGAGTAGGACCAGGGGGTCCTGCTAGGGGTAAGCTTGGCCCCCTGAAACATAAACAGTCAGAAACCAGAGGGAGGGGTTTTGACAGGGGAGACAGAGCCCTGGGAGCCTTCCTCACCGGCAGAGGAGGCTCCTGACATACAAGGGGACCCCCACGGACCACCAACGGCGGTAGTGAGGTACCCAGCATGGTCCTCGAGGGTTTACTTACTACCAGGGCCCCAGTGGCAGCCCCTCCTACCCGCCGGCCGCAGGGGGACGTGGAATGTTGCCGGACTTCCGTCCACCGCCACTGGCCCGTGATCCACTACTGGCGGCAGGAGGTGCTGGGGATGCCGGCCATGCGACCGGAGCCCGCCAGGTAGGCTGCGCCATGCGCGAGGCATTAGATAGCCGCACATCCGACCTCTCAGTGGTAGGCCGCTCCACGCAGTGGAAGGCCACAAATCCCAGCCTCTGGTAGCAGGCCACATGTCTGGAGCCCCAGACACGCGGTCCTGGCGATGCCTCGGGCCTAGGCTCTTACTCCTCAACCGGGCCCGAGGAGTAGTGTCTGGGGACTGTTAATGCGGCCCCCAGGGGCAGGGGCAGCAGGGGAGACTGCAGGGGGTGCTCCAGGAGGAGGTAGGCCGTGGAGGGGGCCCATCTGGCAGCAATAACTTAAGTAATGTGAGCAAATTGCTCCCTCAGTTGTCGGCCACCATCCAGCGCTGCAGCAGCCCTGAGGGACACCAAGATCACCTCAATGTCCATCCCTCAAGCTGTGAAAACCTACAGGACCAGGACAAACAGGAGCAGGAGGACAGGAAGCTGTTTGCTGGCCCGAATGCCAAGTGGCACTGAGGTAAGACCACCCCCCCACTAACTCAAATAGAACATAATCCCACCCACACATTCCTTCCAAACCACTCACACGCATCTATCCCCACACTCATACATGTGCCCTTGTCCGCTTAGCTGCGCTATCTCCCCAGGGCCTAAATCACACCTCACATGTACATTTTTTTTTTATTTTTTTTTTACAGTAGTCAACCTAGGGTATTCAATATGGGGTATGTCCACTCTTTTAGTAGCCACATAGTCACAAACACTGGCCAAAATTAGCATTTATATTTGTTTGTGTGTTAAAAATGCAAAAAAAAACAATTATGAACACTAACTTTGGCCAGTGTTTGTGACTAAGTGGCTACTAAAAAAACTGAACATACACCATTTGCAATACCTTGGGTTGTCTTCTTTTGCAAATGGTATGCCCACATTGGGGTAATTCTCATTCCTGGGCTACCATAGTCTCTCAAAGGCAACATAACAAGCATATTTCTATGTGAAAAAACAGAAAATCAAGCCTTATATTTGACCCTGTAACTTTCAAAAACACTATAAAACCTGTACATGGGGGGTACGGTTATACTCAGGAGACTTCGATGAACACAAATATTGTTTCAAAACAGTAAGACGTATCACAACAATGAGATCATCAGCGAAAGTGCCATTTGTGTGTGACAAATGCAAACAACTTCACTTTCACTGGCAATATTATTGCTGTGATATGTTTTACTGTTTTGAAATACTAATATTGGTGTTCAGCGCAGTCTTCCAAGTAAAACAATACCCCCCATGTACAGGTACTTAGGTACTTGCAGGTAGCCGATTTTAGTTCCAGGCACTCGACGACCAAACACCGCAGGGCTAAAAGGGAATCCAAGATGGCTGTCGCCGCGTGGTTGGTATCCGAACGACGGCCACCCAGGGAATCAATAAGCAGCCGATTAATACAATGTTGCAATCTGTTAATGGGAGCCACACAACCCCCTGTGTGTGGGCTCCCATTCGGTACTTTGTTCGTTTCACGAACAGTGTTGAAAGTCACTGTTCAGGAAACTACCATGGTAATGCTAGCGGCTATCGGGCCGCTAGCATACGAATGCCCTCTATTACAATTATAAGTGAATACATAAACTAACAGAATTGGACCAGCTTTTCTAGGACAACCTTTAGACATATAACAGCATAATCTGAAGTGGCTAGGTTTGCCACAATGCTCCCCCAGAACCAAGCCGGCATACACAGTCTGATCCCAACGGATCGGCTTGGGGATGTCCGGAGGAGTACTAACAGATCAAGTTCAGTTTGTGTGGATAACCCGTCGGCGTTACCATTTTGCTTCCCTTGGTGGTAATGAATGGTAAAGTCAAAAGGCTGCAGCGCCAAACTCCAGCGCAGCAGCCTGGCATTGTCCCCAGCCACACGGTTCAGCCGCACCAATGGGTTGTGATCTCTGAGTAAGGAGAAAGGTTGTCCATATAAATAAGGCTGTAGCTTTTTGAGGGCTCACACCACGGCCAGGCATTCCTTCTCAATGGCGGCATAGCTTACTTCTTGAGGTAATAACTTTCTGCTTAAGTAAGCTACAGGATGTTCTCCGCCATCTGCTCCAGCTTGGCTCAGCACTGCTCCCAATCCAAACATTGAATTGTCTGTGTGGACAAGAAATCGTTTAGTTGGATCAGGAGCAGCCAGTACAGGTGCATTGGTCAAAGCAGTTTTTTGAGTTGTTGAAATGCCTGATCACACTCTGGGGCCCAGATGACCTGTCGAGGAAGGTTTTTGCGCATCAAGTGAGTGCACTGTAATTGGGTACAAACTTCCAGTAGTACCCTGCGGTACCCAGGAAGGCTAACACTTGGGTTTTTGTCCAGGGGTAGGCCACTTAGCTACCGCCTATATTTTGGCCATCCCTATGTGACACTTGCTGGGTTTTAGCGTCAACCCTGCCTCTTGTCAGGATTACTGTTTGATCCAGCACGTAGAACTGTACAGCACGGATGACAAATAAGTAACGTATTACCGGTCCTTAGAATGGCCGGATTTAACGTACAAAGAATAGTCAAAAATACTAGCCGAGGTCAGGGAACACAGAAAGGGACACAGCGATGAGGAAAGCCAGGAGTCAGGATACCAGAATATAGAGAAGTCAATAAACAAAGCCAAAGTCAAAAACCAGGTAGAAAACTATAAACAGGAACGCGCTCTCAGACAACCACAAGGGAAACCACGACAGGGCACTGAGCAGGCTGAGAACTGGGCCTAAATACCCCTCCTTTCTTTCTGATAGGCTGTAACCGGCCTTTGACCCCAAAGTCAGTTACCAGGTTTCATTTACATAATTGCTGCTCAGCATTAACCCTTCTGTGGATTAGGTTGCTGCTCGGCACAACTTTTCCTGTGTGGACAGTAAATGTCATTAACCACTTTTCTATAAGCGGATGAATACATGAGACCAGGTTTCATTTGCACAATTACTGCTCAGCATTAAACCTTCTGTGGATTAGGTTGCTGCTCGGCACAACTTTTCCTGTGTGGACAGTAAATGTCATTAACCACATTTCTATAAGCGGATGAATACGTGACACCTCTCCAATACAGTCAATAACAGCTCCAATATGTCTCAGATGGTCTGACCACGTCTGGCTATATATGGCGATATTGTCCAGATATGCACAGACATACTCCTGGAAGCCATCCAGTAGCCGATCTACCATCCTTTGAAACGTCGCTGGAGCGTTTTTCATCCAGAATGGCATGACTCGAAACTGGTACAGGCCAAATGGGGTGACAAATGCCGATTTGGGGATGGCATCTTCGGCTAAGGGAATCTGCCAGTACCCTTTGCACAAGTCAATCATAGTGAGGTACTGGCCTTGTGCCATCTTATCTAGCAGCTCGTCTATCCGGGGCATCGGGTAGGCATCAGACACTGTTTTGTCATTTAGCCTCCGGTAGTCAAAACAGAAGCATGTTGTGCCATCCTTCTTGGGTACTAGCACTACTGGCGATGCCCAGGGGCTATCAGAATGTTCGATAACCCCTAGTTGCCACATCTCCTCAATTTCCTTCCGCATATGTTCCCTGACTGAGAAAGTGGCTCACTTAGCTGCAATTAACTCCTGCACCTGGGCACGCTCCTGAGGACTTAGCCACTCCCCCAGCTGAACACCTGCGGAGTTCTCTGCCTGATCCTCCCTCTCTAATAAATTGGGTAGCGGAAGATTCTCCTGATCCTCAGAAGATGATGCACATAAAGCTGCCACGTCCTCTATCCTCTCATGGTAGGGTTTGAGCATATTCACGTGGAGCATGCATCTCTTCCCTACCCCTGAGCAGGGGCCAATCACATAGGTGGTGTCACATCTCTGTTCCACCACATGGTATGGGCCTTGCCACATGGCCTGCAGCTTGTCATTGCGGACAGGTTTTAAAATCAAAACTTTCTGTCCCACTTGAAAGCTGCGGTCTCTGACTCCCCTATCATACCATCGGCGCTGCAGTTGTTGGGCCGCCTGGAAGTTTACCCGTATGGTCTGAGTTAGTGCCTCCAAGCAGTCCTTGAACTCCAGCACATATGGTACAATGGGTATCCCATCTGCACTGCTTTCCCCTTCCCAATGCTCTCTAATTAAATCTAGGGGTCCTCTCACCCTTCTCCCAAACAGTAATTAAAAGGGGGAAAACCCGGTGGACTCTTGAGGTACCTCTCTGTAGGCGAAAAGCAGATGGGGTAAGAATCGCTCCAAGTCCTTATGGGACTCTCCAAATGTATGGAGCATCTGCTTTAACCAATTGGACTGAGGATGTTAAGCCGAATGCCACATATTTTGTTGCCAGAGTTGTTGGGTTACTTCGGCTGGGAATTGCGTACCCCTATCTGAGATTATCACCTGTGGGAACCCACCCGGGAAAAGACTTCTCTGCGTGAATATTTTAGAGGGCTACTGCCTCGGGGTACCTGGTGGCGTAATCAACCACGGTCAATATGTACTTCTTGCCGGAGGGACTGGGTTTGGGTAAGGGTCCTACTATATCTACGGCCATCCTACTAAATGGCTCTTCTACAATGGGTAGCAGGCATAATTTAGCCTTGTGTCGGTCACCCCTTTTGCCTACTCTCTGACAGATGTCACACGTCTTTAGATATACCTGGCCAGAAGAATGCATGGGTCAGTCGGTATCTAGTTCGGGTTATACCCAGATGCCCAGACAACGGAATGTCATGAGAAATCCTAAGGAGTTCCTGTCGATATTTCTGGGGTACTACTAGTTGTCTTGTAGAAACATTTACAGATCCCCCACCACCCTTTCAGCAATACGATACAATAACCCCTTTTCCCAAGTATTCCGCTCCCCCTCTAAGCCTGCCTGATCCGAGGTCTGCATACATTCTCTCGCCATGTGGCTCCATTGTTTGCAGGTATGGCACTAAATGCTAGATCAGCCATTGTATCGGAATGGTGGAGTTTGCCCCCCAGTTGCTGTCCGGAATGTGGTTGTTGTGGGTGCGGTAGCAGTAGCTGTAGGAGGCTGGGTGGAGGGTCGAGGATACCCTCGATTGAGGTTGCCATAATGTTTCCTGGCGTCATAGTGCTGGTCCGCCAGTCATGCATTAGGGTGAGGGGTTTTCTGTCTCACCCATTCTTGTTCTCTGGTGTCAGACCATTGTAAAACTGCTCCAACAATAGCAGTTGGCGTAACTCCTCCATGGTGGTAGCTTGGCTAGCTTGTATCCACCCCTGGGAGGCTTGATCCAGCTTGTGTGCCCACTCTGCGTGCAAGTCTTTATCCAGTTTGCGCAGTCCTCTAAACTTGCACCGGTATGCCTCCGGGGTAATGGCATATCTCTCCAATATGGCTAGTTTTACCCTGGCATAATTTTTGCTGTCCTCTCTGGGCACGGCATGTTATGCTTCTGCTGTCTGACCTGATAATTTGCGGTATCTTGGGTATTACCTGGCTGGTGACTGAAGCAGCAGTAGATTCTGCTCTGGAGGGTGAATCCTGCGGTCTGTGTGCCATCACATAGTCCTGCACATCCGCCATCAGTACCGTCAGCATTTCCAGAGGGACTGGATTGTGTAAGAATTCCAGCCTGGTCCTCATCTCATATCTGGAATGGGGTCTCTTCCATGTCTGCTGGAGGTGTAGCGCTGCCCTCCATCAGTTCGGCAATAAGTACAGCCTTCGACTTATTGCTGACTATCTTACCCCTGGCTTCCAATAGTTCCTTCAACATCTGCCATTTCAATGCAGTATAATCTGTCTCCATTCACCTCTGTGTTCGGTTCTTTGTTGCATACGAATTGCCATTCACTTTCCCGTTCGGCAGTTTCAATTACCCGAACACCACTTTTCGGCTGTAAGGTTGGATCCCACTGCTGCCACCAATTGTAGCAGAGCTGCAATACTAAATCCCAATATCTCCACTGGTAAAAGAAGGTAATCTAAGGAAAGCACTGAAAATTAAGGCAATATCCCAAATCCCCCCAGTAACCGGACGAAACATAGTTCTGGGAGTCAACTGACAATTTTATTCACAAGCTCCAGTATTTATGTGGTTCCCCATGCAAGGGGTTTCCTTAATCACTTTACAGGGGTTATACAGTAGAGTACTACATAGGGAACTGAACATGCAGGACATTTCTCCCACAAGTGTGACAAAGATAAAATATTTTGTTTTTCAGTTTAACTCATGCATGGCATTGTGTCTCAGGGCTCTTTTGATCACTGAAAATAATCTCGGACACCTGTGATAATTAGATTGCCAGGTGAGCCCAATTTAAGGAAAACTACTAAATAATGTTCCACATTATTAAGCAGAGCACAGTTTTCATGCAATATGGGGAAGAAAAAGGATCTCTGTGCTGCCGAAAAGAGTGAAATAGTTCAATGCCTTGGAAGAGGTATGAAAACATTAGATATTTCACAAAAACTTAAGCGTGATCATCACACTATTAAGAGATTTGTGGCTGATTCAGAGCACAGACAGGTTTGTGCAGATAAAGGCACATTGAGGAAGATTTCTGCCAGATCCAAAGATGATCTCTGCAAAGTATGTGGAGTTTCTGACTGACCACTTTCTTCCCTGTTACAGAAGGAAGAACTATGCTTTCCATAATAAAATCATCTTCATGCATGACAATGCACCATCTCATGCTGCAAAGAATACCTCTGCATCAATGGTTGCTATGGGGATAAAAGGAGAGAAAGTCATGGTGTGGCCTCCATCCTCCCCTGACCTCAATCCTATTGAGAACCTTTGGAGCATCCTCAAACAAAAGATCTATGAGGGTGGGAGGCAGTTTAAATCCAAACAGCAGCTCTGGAAGGCTTTTCTGACATCTTGCAAACAAATTCAAGCAGAAAACTGTCCAAAAACTCACAAGTTCAATGGATGCAAGACATAAATTATTTTTATTTTAATAACTTTCTTTTTTTTTACTTTTCCTTGACTTTTTTCTTTTGTGCCTCCTTATTAGTGTTCAGGCAACACTATGGATGCCTATTGTGGCCATGTGATTGCTCTTTCAGGCCCTTAGGGTCCGATTTTGCTGAGGTAGACTGTCTGGGCTTTCAGAAAGTGCCCCCCGAAGGAGAAGAAGACTGGTCTCCAGCGGGGGAACGACAGTGACAAGGTAAGTGAATGGAAATGGAGAGGGGATAATATTTATTTTTTTAAATGTATTTTTTTTTGTTATTTAATTCTTCACTGAGTGCCTCGACCCCTCAAGGCACTCAGCACACAGGCAGGGCATCAAAAGCCTGCCAGATGGCTTCCGATGCTCTGCTTCCCTGACGGGTGCCATGTGGAGCAACCCAGAAGTGATGACTCCAGGGGAGCGATCCCCCGGTAGCCTGGCAGTGAGGGGGGTATTGCAGGATGCCTCGACATCGAGGCATCGCTGCAATACCCTTAGAGTGGCTGGAAGCAATCAGGATCGCTTACAGCGCTCAAATGTGCCCCGGAACGTCCGAGGATGTTAACGACCAGTTTTTGTTGTATGTACCTGATACGTCCTTGGTCACTACGGGGTTAATAGAGTTAGCAGGAAGTACCTTGACCTGGTTCCTGAGAGCTTTGGTTTAGTCGGTTCTATTAACATCATGTCCCTATATTCCAATCCGACAGCTTAAGTAGTAGGTCCAATAATGAGTGAATTTGGAGCACCATGAGCAAGGGGTCCACGTCTGGATTAGCCTTTAAACTTAATAAGAGCAAAGAACGGTGCCTAGAGAGATATTGGCTATATCATCTGGGGTTGCTGTCTCTCATGCAGATAGAGACGGCCTGTATTTCGGATTTGCTCTGCCCTTTTGGGTGGAATCAGTCAGATACAAATGGCCTGGTTCTCTCTGTGATGGCACACGATGAGCTAAAACCAGCTTGAGAACTGAGCAGGAACCCACTGAAGAGCAGGCTAATTGAGCTGTTGTCCGTTCTCAGCACTCTCTTGCGACTTGTTTTTTGCTCTGTGAATTTATAGTAATCATTTTAAGGGATATATGGAACTTTCACCACCCTTCTCTCGGCAGACAAGACAAGTGAACCCCCTGGATAAACCTTTTTACATAACAAACATTAACCACAACATAAAATCCCATTCAACAGTTGCCATTCCCATGTTGCACGAGAGGATCTCTAATCCTAACTCGTAGAGATAAAAAAAAAAAAAAACACAAACCACTGGGGAGTATAGTCACAATTACAGCTTCCAGAGGCTGAGGGATAGAAATAATCACTTTTTTTTTAAAATGATATTCTGTTCATTATTAGATATTTAACCCCTTAAGACCGCAGGGCGTACTATTACGTCCTCTAATAGGCGGCTCTAAACGCCGCCGGGCGTAATAGTACGCCCTCCGGTCTTTCTGTACTTACCCGGTCGCCGGCGGTCCCACACCGGCGATCGCGGTGAGGGGGACTCCCAGGGAGCCCCCCGCGGCACGACCGTCCTCCAGGAAGCCCCCCGGCCGGGTGAGAGTGGGGTCCTAGCGAGGACCCCACAATCACATGGCCGGGTATAGCTGGCTTCTGTATTGCCAGCAGGGGGGCTGCCTGTAATTACAGGGGGTCCCCCTGCTGGCTGAAAATAAAAGTAAAATAAGTTAAAAGTGTAAAAAAATAAAATTATATATACTTAGATCATATATATATATTATATATATATGATCAAAGTATATATATACACATAAACATACACACATGTACACCGTCTAGGTGTATTTTACTATTAATATATATATAATTATATATATATATTAATATCAAATTACTCGTAGACTGATACTGATTAAATATATATATAATTATTGTTATATATATATTTATATATAATATAAAAAAATTAAATATGTAAATACGTTAAAAATAAAATTACGTACAATTAAAATAAATACTAAAAATATATAGATGTGTTATTCTGTTCTGAATCTGTCAGAAATTAATATATATATATATATATATCAAAATACAATATATGAACGAAATAATATATATATTTATACATAAATACAATGCATATATCACTATATATATACCTATATATAAATAAAAATATTTAAAAAAATTATATAGATATATATACACATACGTATATATATACATATATTAATTCTACATATATATTTATGTAATATTTTTACATAATTAGGTATCTTAATTAATTATAATTAGCAGGACCTGCCTGACATGACTAAAGTAAAGGGAATTTAATTTGCCAGCACTATATTTAACCCTATAACTTTCCAAGACACTATAAAACCTGTACATGGGGGGTACTGTTCTACTCGGGAGACTTCGCTGAACACAAATATTAGTGTTTCAAAACAGTAAAATGTATTACAACGATGACATCGCCAGTAAAAGTGACGTTTTTTGCATTTTCACGCACAAACAGCACTTACACGGACGATATTATTGCTGCGATACTTTTTACTGTTTTGAAACACAAATATTTGTGTTCAGCGAAGTCTCCGAGTACAACAGTACCCCTCATGTACAGGTTTTATGGTGTTTTCAAAAGTTACAGCGTAAAATATAAGGCTTGTGTTTCATTTTTTTCACATTAAAATTCGCCAGATTGGTTACGTTGTTCTTTGAGACCCTATGGTAGCCCAAGAACGAAAAATTACCTATGATGGCATACCATTTGCAATAGTAGACAACCCAAGGTATTGTAAATGGGGTATGTCCAGTCTTTTTTAGTAGCCACTTAGTCACAAACACTGGCCAAAATTGGCGTTTTTTGCATTTTTCACACACAAACAAATACTAACACTAACTTTGGCCAGTGTTTGTGACCAAATGGCTACTAAAAAAGACTGGACATACCCCATTTGCAATACCTTGGGTTGTCTAATATTGCAAATGATATGCCATTTTGGGTGTAAATTTCTTTCCTGGGCTACTATAAAGTCCCAAAGGCAACGTAACCAATCTGGCGAATTTCAATTTCAAATGTAACATGCTATATTTGACCCTGTAACTTCCCAAAACGCCATAAAACCTGTACATAGGGGGTACTGTCTTACATGTGAGACTTTACTAAATACAAATATGTGTATTTTATTGCAGTAAAATCAAACAGTATTATGACACTGACCTTTAAAATGCAATTTAGAACTAAAAAAATCAAAAAAATCGTATTTTCTCCCATTTTTTCATATTAAATTATGTTTCATAGCTAAATATTAGATATTAAATGAAAGCCCTGTTTCCCCTGAATAAAATGATATATAATAAGGGTGGGTGCATTTACTATGAAAGAGGTGTATTACGGTTGGACAGACATGTAGCGCAAATGCCAGGTTTTGTTTACATTTTGTTTTGTTCACAATGTGTACATTTGGCTCCGTCCTTAAGGGGTTAAACTCGGGATAAAATTTTGAATCTATTTAGCAGTTTTTTTTCATTAGCTTTTGTACATAAGTAAAATATTTTTCAAGTAAAAGTCCAAAAACATGTTTTTTTTCAATTTTTCACCATATTTTATTTTTATTTTTTTAATAAAATATATGACATGATACAAATAATGGTATGTAAAGAAAGCCCTTCTTGTCCTGAAAAAAACAATATATAACTTGTATGGGAACCGTAAATAAGAGAGAGGAAAATTACAGCTAAACACAAACACCACAAAAGTGTCGAAACTGCTCTGGTCCTTAACGTACAACATCGTAAAAACAGGCCGGTCCTTAAGGGGCTAAATAGCCAAAATCTGCTTTAAATGATGGGGGGGCAGTCTGTGCTTTCATTCATGGGGGACCATACCGCGTGTAATTGATAGCAGAAATGTTCCTTTTTTTTTCCCTTTTACATAAGTTTGGGATCTTGTAATGTTTTATTAACCTCTTAAGGACACATGACGGAAATATTCCGTCAAGATTCCCTTTTATTCCAGAAGTTGTGTCCTTAAAGGGACACCGTAGGCACTGTATCTGCTTCATCTCATTAAACTGGTTATAGTGTCTGGAGTCCTCTGGTACCATCATTTCTTTCA